>CM060628.1:10227500-10685000 GCA_030578275.1 Meda fulgida | reverse complement strand
AAGTCGAGTACAGGGCTGATGTGGAATACCACACATACATTTGTTTAAGATGAATTAGTGTCGACTAAAGCAATTTATTCATTTCCATCCACCACAGATGTAGAGAATTGATGCCGGTTCGCTTAAGCAGTCATCCCACATGCAGTGGCGTCGCGAGCTCTGCTCGAGGAAAGATGCTTCAGAGGTAATTATTCAGAGCTTTGTGCTGTATGAATGTTTGACAGCAGCAGTAACTGTGGCTAATAATAAAACTAGCTGTGATGCTTCAGTGGTTTTGTACCATGTCTGATTTATTCAAATAAGGGAAGACCGCGAAGTACATGGTCAGTTTAACCAATTTAACCCATGAACACCAATTGTAAATTGAAAGTTGTTAAATCTTTATATATATATGTATATATATATATATATATATATAAAATCTTTAATGTAAAATTTCAGGTTTTTTTTATTTAAACAAAATGACTGTGACAGAACTGAACAGAGAACTTATTTGAAACTGCATTTATTTACGTAATTAATTTCAAATACAATATAAAACAACCTATTCATCTACATCAATGGTGTACAGTATTTGTTTAGAATGATTCATATAGTTATTAGCCTTTGGAATCTTTAATTAATAGTTATTTTAATTAGTTAGTTTTCTTTTCTGAATGACAACGTTTCCTATACGTTTAACATTTTGGTTGACAGGCCATAACTATTTGGAAGTAAATTTGATTACCACAATAAATTCATGTGCACAATGTTGACATATAAAAAAATGCAAATGAGAATAAAATATATAAGTTTGAGATACATAGTAAAAATAAACTTTAAGCAATTTAACTATGTTTTTTGTATTTTTAAAGTCACTCGTTTAAGTAAAATTTTTAATTTTGATGTTATTCGTATTGTAATATGAACTTAAGTTTAATATTTAGTTTTCTGTCCTTTTGTCTTTTTAGGTGACCTGAGTTGGAGCGGAGTCAATGTGTGGAGTGTTTTGTAGACGCGTATGTTAATAGACACAACGTTTGTAATTACAAATGATGTTCATCCCACGCTGTTAAACATAACTTTCAAATCACCTCTTGGTCACTCATTTACTGTGATTAGAAGCTAAACAAAATGCCAAGGCCAAATTGAAGTAGTTACTACACTTTATCATTTCACACACCAAAACCCATAGTTTTACACTTGAAGTCATCATGTCATTGGGCGAACAGTCGCAGAAGTGGTTTCCAACTCATGTCCAAGCCACTGTTCTCCAAGCCACAGACCTGCAACCAAAGGGCAAGAATGGCACCAACGATGCCTACACCATTATCCAGCTGGGGAAAGAGAAGTACTCCACATCAGTGGCAGAGAAGACCCTCAGCCCGGTGTGGAAGGAAGAGGCTTCGTTTGAACTGCCAGGGCTGCTGATGGAGAGCAATCCAGAAGTTTATGAGCTGTGCCTCACAGTGATGCACAGGTCCCTGGTTGGATTGGATAAATTTCTGGGCCAAAAACTCATCAACTTAAATGAGATATTTGACAACAAGGAACGACGGAAAACTGAGTAAGTGGGCTAATATTTCATTCATTGTTGATGCCAGATCTTTTAAGGATCTGTCAACTTTTTAATGCAAAAGCCTCGTAGAACTATACAAACATATTCTTTCAAATGGAGCCTTTTCACATTTCCAGGGTTCTCAGAAGCGGATGTCTTCATAGTTGGGTAAACTTTTATAGTGGTGAATGGGAGACAACAGCAAATATAATTTTTGTATTCCCATTTGCTTTAATAGCAAAAGAAAAAAAAACATAATAGCTTTTGCATGCTACTTTTGCTGTCACTCTCTCAGCCGTTGTATTAGAAATACCCTCGCAGCAGCGTTAATTTACTGCCAATTAAATAAACTATAGCATATACATTTATTTTACTTTTTTTTATTACGACGAAAAACTACTAGATGTTGATAAAGGTGGTGCCATCACAGTCCATGAAAAAAGTCCATAAGCAGAAGTGCACTTAAGAGAGGAACCTGATACTAAAGCTTTGTCCTCTTTTAGTATCACAGTTAAGTTAGTGACTATGAATGCTGTTTAAACAATGCAGTTTAATGCAGCTAATGTTGCAATCCCAACGTGCAAATCTTATGGTACCAGTGGTCGTCACTACTGTATTTACACAATCTATACTTTATCCTTCTATCTAATTCTTTTGAAATTAGATTATTCTCATTTAGAATTTTTGTGAAACTATTAATTGTTTTGAATATTTGTTGGTCACATGTGATAGCTGTTGACTGATTACCTTTATTATAAGAGCAGACCTCAAGGTCTTGCTCTGAAATATCAGCCTACATAGACCCTAGTGTTTAATGCTTGTCTCTTGAAGCCAATAGTACTCAACGTAATAATGTCTTTGTTTTTGAAACCTGTTGTCTTAGTTTTAAATGTCTTTAGACATGCCATTGCCGTACAATACTATGGAAGGGCAACCATCTCATGTAGGCCATTTTGTTCTGGTATGCAACTCAGATAAAGGCCTTTTGACTTCTTTTAACGGCAGTTTTGAGTCACAAATAACTCCATGGCGGATGAACCGGTTTAGTGAGAATGATTATCCTGCATGCTGTTATATTTTCCTTTCTTTTTGTCAGGCAGTGGTGACTGTATTCTCTTTAAAGAAACTTCATCATTGCATGTTCTTCTATCTTCTGAGCTCCTCCTCTTTTATTTTCAGATGTGACATAGGCTACTTTCTGTAAATAAATGTCAAGACTAATTCATTAGTGCATCTTAATATTTTCTGATTTAACTTTTTTAGGCATGTACAGACCAGCAATAGCTTATTTGAATACTGAGAGAAACAGGTATGGCTGGTTGAACTAGAAAAGGCATTGCTGCATACTTCACACTATTGAATGCAGTAAATGACAGAAATTACAAAACATAGTTTTTAAAATATTACTCATTGCTTTTATTTGCTTTTGCAAATTTACTTCGGGGAAGCATAACAACCCTGACTTAGGAATTCAATATGGCTGCTCTGCACACCAACTATAGCAAATCAGTAGTAATATAAGCTATGTACCAATTGAGAGCCCTCATCCTTTGAAGGACAGACTTCAAAGACCACGCCTTAAATTAATAATAATTCATTACATTTATATAGCGCTTTTCTAGGTACTCAAAAGCACTTTACATATGGGATATTGGATCTCCTCAACCACCACCAATGTGCAGCATTCACCTGGATGTATATATTACTAATATATATGATACTAATATATACATTAGTCCCGCCTTCTAAGTAAAAGAGTCGATCGCCAATTTGTAAAGTCATTGCATCACTGCAGCTGCCCTTAGAAGCTCCGGTTGCTATTGAAAGGACTGCACATGTACATTGTCTGGTCCAGCCTAAAAAAATTCTGTTTTTTGTCATGATTTGGTTTGGAAACAAAATTTCAGACCATTGTCACAGATTTCACTGGTGATTTCAAATTTGCAATTTAATCATAAGCTTGGTGAACAGCTTTGAGATAGGAGCTGTACTGCATGAAATAGCTGCCCGAGAGGCATTTCAAAGATGGCCGCTAACTGAAATCACTTGAAAGAGACTTTGGTTATATTCAACTGTCTAAAAACAAAACAGGGTTAACAACCTTTCTAAATATGTTCACTGTTGTCCATTTCTGTATATATAATAAAGAGTATAAACTATAAAAGTATACCATGTCACTCCATGATAACTAGTAACTATCTTAGTAAGATATGTAAACATTTGAACCTTTTCAAAGTTTTTTTTTGTTTATTTTTTACATTTGTATCATTTAGATATTCGATTAAGTTGAAACACAATACTTTTAATAGTGTAATACAGAAATTTCTCTGAAATGCCTGTCGTCACTGACTTGTGAATTCTGGGGTAGGGTTGGCCGTGAAGGATCCACTGTTGGATCATTCATTGCCCGGGAAATGAAGGATGCATTTCAAGGTCGCATTTAAAGGAGATTTGGGACAGCCTTCGCCATGCCACTCTGAAGCAATCAGCCTTTGGAATACGGCCTTCAAAGGGTGCAGCCTCTGTATTGGGACACAACTATATTGTTTATTAGTACTTCCGTTTGTCTGTGTCAAGAAATTCAGTGGTGCACACAGTATTAACCAAATTCAATTTGTGAACATGATACTTCGGGATTATCTGTGCAAAAGAGAGCACAACAAAGGTTTGCTTGGATGCGTCCATCTTAGTTTTCCATCTTAGTAGTTCATTTTAACTAGGGTGTGACGTCATTCCTAGCTATGACAATACAGCATAATTATTAGCTTATTGCTAGTATCTGCTAGAATATTTAAATAGATGCATTCTTACTCTCCTGGATATTACACTTCCTCCAAGCTTATATTGTCGGTATGTCACAATCAGTGCCAGAATTTATTCAATGATACTATGGTGTCACACCCTTGGGAGGGAGTTATGTATTGTAACTGATTGCTGAGATAATTTTTGACACTCATGGCACAAATCACTCTACCAACCTTGCATCCCATGGACTCTCAGGGTCAGCAGTCCCCAATGACTGTTCATGCAAAGGTTTCCTACTAACTGACGCTAGGGTACAAGAGTCCGTTTCGACATTGGAGTCGACAGACCCTAATTATCGCACACCTGTGTTTGTTGATTGTACGCTGGTTCCCAGCGGCCCTCGCAGAGTGGGAGTATTGTGGTTCCAGGCAGAGGAAGATTTATCTTGGCCTTGACTCCCATGTGAAGAACAGGGGCTGGCTGGCTCTCCACATGCCCAGATCAGAGCTCCCTTACTGGGCCTGAGACCAGGTAAACCCTCTTCCCGCGGATCTACAAGCTCCCCAGTGTGTGGATGGTCTTGGAAAGAAACATAATCACCATTCACTAGCTGTGCCATGAAGGAAGAAGAGCACTCAACAAGATGGCAGCCTGTGACGACCCCAGAGGGAACAGTGTTCCGATACTGAAGGAGTGTTTACAGTAGTGTTTGCATGAAAGAACTGTGTCTAGGGTAGAAGTGTCAAACTACATTTCTGCAGGGCTGGTTTTTGAGTGTACAGAGTGTCTTTTTAATCAGTGCTGAGGTCAAAAAAGGGCCCACACTATGTTTGTACAAAAATATTAAATCCCCTTCAACACAGTCTTATCAGGTTTTATTCCTTTTTCATTTGAATATGGGTGCACAGATATAATACCGATAAACCAATAATTATTTTCATGTTAGTCCAAAATTAAAATTCTATAACATTTTGTCTTAATAAATTATCAAATACTAAAATCAGTCAATTTAAACACAAGTGAGTCTAGACATCGCACCCTAATAATGTTCAGTATGAAAAATGGATGGAAAAAATTGTTGTACTGTCCAAAGGAACAACACAAAACAGAACGATTACAACTTTCCCACCTCAAAAATGTCTAATAATAAATTTACATAAGAAAACTACTTAAATTATACAGTTAATCTGTATCTGTTATTGTTTAAAATAATCTCACATCAGTAATTTGTTCACAATCATCATTAATTATTTGTTTAATTATATAAAGAGATAATTATTAGTGTTTTTAATAATTAACTTTCTGAGCGTTAAATGATGGCAAAAGGTCATCTAAAAAAATAGGGAAAATGAGCATGCACAATAAATATACAATATCGGCTGACAAATATCAAAATATTGATCACCATATGTTTGCCTATGCAGGTGTAAAATTATGTATTGCATAGTTCACTCATTGAACACTGGCCAAATCTCTGTCTAGTATTGTACCTACATTAAGTGTTCACGACGATCATTTCTAAATTAATGATCCTGCTCCAAGTGTCTTATATCGCAGGAGCATCACGCAGCTCTGCTGAAATATTGTTCATTTCATAATCTCCAAATACCGGTGTGAGCACCAAGAACAAAGGCCAGATTTGTGCAAATGCCACCTCCTTTTCACACAGTTACAGCATCAATCACATTACTTCCAGCAGAAAAAAAGAGCAAGAGGTTAAATAAACAGGAGCCGGGGAAAGGCCTAGATGGGGGCGTATTACTTCACATTCTTTATATGGCCCAAAGCTTTGCAGTTACCACGGAATTATGTTTATCCCTGCTATAATATGCGTTCTCAGGAAGGGGGAAGGCTTTCAAATGGACTGTGCTGTGGATTTGTGTGAAGTGAAATTGGGTTTCTGGCCAGACAAACACATTGCCCCCATGTCGTTTTTGTATGAATTGTACATACAGAGCAAAGCCTGAAAGAGAGTCTTACCACCAAGGGGGTTTCACAGAAAAGGAGAAGTGAAAGAGTGTGTGGTTTTCTCCAGTTTGTTTATATCAAGCTGTGAAAGTACACTGGAACATCTGCAAATTACTGGCGCATGTAGCACCAGCCTAGCTGTTTCCAATAACACCTAAGAGGCCAACCATGCACGTGACGCAACGAAAAAGAAAAGAAAAAATAGAATAGTCAACTTCACTAATTGAGTGTTTGGAATAATAGTGTTTGTCAACTGGATTTAAAAAAAAATATATATATATTTTTTTATTTACCCAGTTAACAATTCTTTCTGCCGTTTTGACGAATATACAACAATAAATATTCATAGGAAACATTTCTTTAAAAACGAATTGTTATATAATAGTCAAACATTACATAATATATTGATAAGAAGGGCATGATTGAAAATGCACATGTAACCGGTCCTACTCGACCCGCTCTGAGTGGGATTCGAACCATAGTCTCCGACATGGGAGGCGAGCATGCTAACAAGGATGCTAAAGATTGCAGCTGCGTGTGTGCTTCTTGAGGACAGGGGACTGAGGTATGCACGTACAGCTCTTATTGGTTAGTCTGTTACACTGACTCCCCTAAACGGCACGCTAACAAGGACACTAAAGATTGCAGCCAGGGGAGTGAGGTACGCACAGCTTCTACTGGCCTACGTCCGTTACACTCACTCCCCTAAACCTCACTTCCATCTGAGTCAGGGCACAAAATGTAACTGGTCCTACTCGACCCGCTCCGAGCGGGGTCTCTGGCGTGAGAGGCGGGCGCCCTAACAAGGACAATAAAGACCACAGCTGCTAGCATCAGTCGCTAACATGCCTCTTTAGGCCAGAGGAGTGAGGTTTACACACACAGCTCTTACTGGCCTTTGTCTGTTACACATAGCCCAGTCCAAAGTGACATTAAGTGTATTTACTATGTTAGTTAATTTGTCTTTTTTCAATGTTTTCTGTATTTCAGACAGTTTTATTGATAAAATTGAGCTATATGCCTCATACTTCCTTTCTCTCTCTTGTCTTTCTCTTGTCAGCTGGTACAATCTAGACTCACGGCCAGGTAAGAAGAGGAAAGACAGAGGCAAGATTCAAGTTAGCATCCAGTTCATGCGCAACAACATGACTGCCAGCATGTTCGATTTGTCGATGCGAGACAAACCCAGATCGCCGTTCTCCAAGCTAAAGGAAAAGATGAAGGGTCGCAAGCACGACGGTGCCTTTTCAGACACATCTTCTGCCATCCTTCCACGCTCAGGACGGAGTGAGACTGATTCTCTGCCAGACCAGCACCCGCACCCTCAGGCTGCACCTCAACCCAAGCCAAAACGCTCGCTGCTCACTGGGACGCAGAAACTTTCTGCTGCTCACTCCATGTCTGATCTGATAGGATCTCACTTCAGGCCTAAACTCGACTCTATGAACTCAATTGAGGAGAAAGGTGAGGACATAGAGTACATGGTCTGCTCAAGTAGTTCACTGTGCTCAGAATAGCAATTTTATTATTTTATATTTTCTTTTGTGATCTTAATTATTGTGTGATATTAGCAGCAAAAGATATATTGTTTACTATAGAGTGATGCATTTTTGTTGGCCAACCTGGAAGTAAGCGTCACCCTGGTTCCCTCGACAGAAACACAATAGGATTTTTCCATTGGCTTTTAGATTCTTGCGGAAAAAAAGCTCTGTGACCACCAAAAGTTTATGATTCTTAAACGTATTGTTCACCTTCACAAATGAACGACCAGCGTAAACAACCATAAGTAAAAAGCTAAACATAATCTTTAAATGAACACAAGAATAAATATCAAAATATAAATAAACAAATATCTTTTATAGCCACAAGACTTTAACACCACTATCACTAAGCTTCTGACAACTCTTTCTGTCTTTATTTACTTTTTTTTTAAAAACAAAAAAACATTTACACTGAAAGTTTGAGTTTGAAATTAGAATAGTTTGCAAGAGCAGGATTATAAACACAATAAGGCTATAAAAGCAGATTAGTAAATAGATGAGATTACCTGTTCATTGTGATGTTTAATGCCCCGACAACTTCTGTAGTCCCATTTAGCCACTTGTTAGCAACTGCCTTTTGCTTTGCACCATAGACCTAATTTCATGCATTTAACCAAAGTGCTAAAATACTAAATTGTTTCTGGGTTTTGGACTAAACAAATATGTCATCCCTGCTGCAATCTATGGAGAAATGCTAAAGAAAACATTGTCTTTCTCATCCGTAGGGGGCACTGCATCTCACCGACACTCTCAGAGCGATGGATATGGTGTCCCAAACAGCGACGTGCCATGTGACCCCTTTTCCGACATCGGAGACAACATGCCCCAGAAGTTCGCCACTCTCCCTCGCAACCACAATCCCTTCGAGGGAGATCAGGGGACGATGTGGGGGGCTGAGAAGAGAGAGAAGAAGGAGAAGGTCAGTCTTCTGGGCAGAGTGACTGGGAAGAAGGAAGGAAAGAAAGCGGCCGCTGGAGCACAGTCCGGAAGCTCTGGAGACCTGCGATCTCCAAACCCCTTTACCAATGAAACCTCAAGTGAAACCAACCCTTTCATCTCACACTACAGATCCAGGTACAATTTGTTTTTAGCCATTTTGTTTTTGTATTATAGTTACTTGAGGTCAAATGCCATTAGTATCTTTTTTGACACCATACTGTTCAATGAGGAAAAATAAATAGATTAAAATGAATCATCAAATAGATATTTAAGTATTATATGTAGTACTATAATTTATGATAGATTTATAGATTATATAAAAATAATTGCTGAGGACTGTCTTCTTGTACATCTGCTTGTCATTCCCAACTTCTGCTCTTTTCTCAGTAGAGTTAGGTGAGGACAGTCAAGCACTTAATGTTTATCAGAGAAAGTCTGTCATTAGGAAGACCTTATCGATGTCATTAGGCCCAATCCAGACTACAGGGGCCTGACCAAGTCACACTAATGAGATCTGAATGAGAGATAGACCATTCAATTAACAATTTATCTGCCCGTAGCCTACCAGGCCGCTCATCCTCTCAGATTACGTTCTCCTCTTAAATCAAAGGTCTTCCAGGGGTCACAGGTTAGCTGAAAAGACATTTAACAAACATACTTAATGTTGTCTAGTGTACAAAGATATGTGTGATCTTTCCAACCTTATACATTAACTGACTTTTTACAACTAGCATCCTTAATGTATCCCATCGCAAGTTTTTATTATTAATGGATCGGACCATTACTCATAACAGTTCGCCCATGTAAGCTTAAAGTCAGTTTATTTTCCTGCAAGCTTGCAATGGTGTTTGACTGTTGTGGTATGGGTGGAAAAAAATTGTCAACTGGTTACATTTCCTAATTTCCTGTTATGATTTTTTTTTTAATTCAACATCGAATTGCAACCTTTAGTAAAATCTGCAAAATGTCGCAGGCAAGTATTTTCAGTGTAGATTTGGTTGGATTTTTATATATTGCTGGATTATATAAAATTTAACTGATGTGTGGTTGAAAATGTGAAGCTGTTTTTGCATTGATGTTAGACTTATTCATCAACTATGTGTAGTTTAATTAAAATATTATCAAACAATAATTTTATGTTATTATAATATATAATGCTACTATTGTTGATAAAATATAAATACTTAAAACTACTTAAAACTAATAAAATATTATTGTAAAAAAAAAGTATTTGTCACTAGATTGTCTTATAGAAATTAGTACATCGCATATAATATACATTACTGTGTAAAGGCAAGGGGGTTTGGGTAAAGAAATGAAAATAAGCAACGACACATTAAATGACACAATTTTTTTTTTCTTTCTTGAGTGCACCTATTATGCTATATTAAAGGTTCCTAATTTTGTTTTGGATGTCTCCTACATTAGGTTAACATGTATCCAAGGTCAAAAACACTTAATGGTGTTGGTGGTAATGGCGGTGTCAGATTTACTGTCGGTTTTCATCCTTGAAATTCAGAAAACAAATGCATAATGATTTCCACAAAAATATAAGGCAGAACAACTTTTTTCAACTATTATAATAAGAAAAGGATCATTTGACACTGAAGACTGGAGTAATGTTGCTGGAAATTCAGCTTTGCCATAACAGGAATAAACATTTAAAACAGATTCAAATTGAAAACAGTTTATATACATATATATATTATTTATTTATTTTTATTTCACAAAATATATGTTTACTGTATTTTTTATCAAAGAAAAAGAGACTTTGAAAAACATTTTTAAAAAAACGTACCGACCCTAAGCCCTTTTAAATGTTTAAAACAAATAAGGAAATTAAGATAAACACCGTTACTGTGGTATAAAATTGCTCATACTGTGATATAAGATTTGGTCGTACCGCCCACCCCTACTGTCTGAGCTGTAACTGGCTGCAAAGCCTTGTGGTTAGTGACCAATTGTTAGGAAATGAAAAGTAGACTGGCTGTTTGCGTGTGAGGGGGCGTCAAACCATTTCCTGACCCTCTGTTTGTATCTTCACTAAAGTATTTTATACAGTATTTGTTGGTGTTGAGCAAGATTTCATCAGTCAGATTTTCATATTTCAGAACGTTGAAGGACTTTCTTGTAAGATAAAAAAGGCAGGTAACACTTTAGTTTAGGGTCCAATTCTCACTATTAACTAGTTGCTTATTAGCATGGATATTACCAGGTGTTTTGGAACACAATTTACACATCTATTGGAGTCAAATTTGATCTGACATTTTTCTCTTTTTTTCTGTTTAACAGTGACAACATGAGAAATCCCACTAGTAATGAGGACCTTACTCAGAGATTCAAAAACTCTCCCGAGAAGAAGCATGGCATGAAACATGCAAGAGAACAGGTAAGTTCATTCAAAAGAAATATTGCACACTGCATTTCTTTTATGCTTTACACTATTGTCATACATATAAAGTTGAATTACATGTGACCACACTAAATGTAAGAATATTATTTTCCATTTCTACGCATTGGTAAACAAGGGTGTATTTTCACATTGTCACTGTCCAGTCTGTCCAGACACAGCTTGATCACATTTCTCGCAAGTTTTTCAAACTTGCCCAAAGTTTTAATTGGTAATTTATTGCAGCCCTATTATACATGGAAGTTGATGATGCTGATCTCTGACTGAGTATCACTTGTGGCGCTCCGCTTGGAGGCCCATTTATCTAATTAACAGCTGAAATGGGTGGTCATCGTTTTTGATCTGCATGTAATTTGAAGTAGTGTGATGTTATTAGTGCGCTTCCATTTCGTTAGTGAACCATCTTGGACAGTATGTTCTCTCACTCAATAATTGGAAATCTAATCATTAATAATACGCAATTTGTCACTGGTCTAATTTTACACAGTAGGTCAAACCACGGTCAGTGTTAAACGTGGAAAGGAGCCCTCTCTCACTTTGTCATAATTATACTGATTGTGATCGTCATCATGTCCAGCGTAGAGTAACGCGACGTTTGCTTGTCTGCTGTGTGAGAAAAGCTGCTGAAGTGATGTTGAAACTGGAGACGCGTTGCTGAAAGTGGCTTTCCTCACCCATTTTTGAGGTTATGTTAACACTGCATCCGTGAAATAGTGTCTCTGGCACTCTAAGGCCTTAATTAAAGGATGGGGGGTGGGGGGTGGGAGAGTCGGCCGAGGTATTTCAAAGGACTTGGAGTTTTAGATTTTCAACGCAAAGGCCCTCATTAGTGCCCATAATGAGACAACTGAAGAATGCCAAGTGGAAGTCTTATCTCTCCCACACTCCTGATTGCCTAAATCTGCTCATCAGCTGCTTGCCAGTTCATGGTCATTTCCTGGGCTCTTTTCCTGCCCCCGCTAGCTTGGGCCCTGGTGCTTTTGCAATTCATGCAGCATCTCTTTCTCCAAATCTTCCTTTGATTCAGTGTTTGCTGTTCTGCATGTGCCAGAAAGTGTTGTTTTGGCTTGCGTTGTCTGTTGACCTGCATTACCAAACATTCAACTCAACAAGCACACCTAAAATGTTTGAATTTTATTGCATGCAAGTGCAATCAAACAAATAATTAACCTGTTATGAAATAATGATGACTTTGTGTGGATTTATAAGTTCACTACAGGTGTAGTTCATCACATTAACTAAATATTCCACTACCAGAAACAATAAAGCATCCAAATTCTTTTTGCCTTTTTCTTTTTTTACAATAGGTTCATTCTGCAAATGTTTTTCTTGGAAAGTGTACCTTTTTTAACTGTACTTTAAGTGTACTTTTTCCCTTTAAAATAAATGCTACTTGTCTACGTGTTATTTACGTGTCTAAATGCTTTTTAGGGCCACTGTATTTTTGCATTAGTTTCTAGAATGGCAGTTTTATGGAGTCAAATTTGTTCTGCTGTTTCCTCAGGGAAAAAGAGAAGGAATGTTTTGTTTTCATTACTGTAATCTAAGGAGGATAATCATAATCAAAGTGTCACATGAATAAACATCTGTCCGATATGGTGGATCAAGTTCAAACCCAAAGCAGTTCAGACTCTGAGGCTTCAGGTTGAAAGTGTTGAAGCTTGTTCCTGCATAGTATTATTTCCTAACAAGTGCAATGTATTAGTCTTACTTATTTAATATTATACATACTATAAACACGGATCATTTTTACAAGTTTTAATTATATTTATCATCACGCATGGCTACCCATAAAATAATCAGATGTGTTTAATTCACTTTTCAAAATCGAAGGCTGTAAAAAGTGTTATATAGTTTGCGGAGGTTTTAAATTTGAGAAAGTAAATTTAATTTGCACTTTAACTACTTTACTAGCCAAATGTGAGGCAATTTTGGTGTATATGAATAAATGTGAAAATATTTTATGACGGAAAATAATACCTTAGAGGAAATGTGTTATTTCAACTAGAATTATACTGTATTCTTCTCATTAAACATTTTATGATTTTGAAACTTTTTCTGTACTTACTGTAGTATGTCGCCTAGTCCTAATCTACGTAATCTTGTTTCCACCATGTAATAAAAAAAAGATAACTGTGCCTTTTATCTCACAATTCAGATTTTTTCCCCTTGTAATTCAGACTTTTCTTCTCACAATTGCTATAAATAAATTCGCCATTGAACTACCCAAAGCAATGTTATTTAAAACGTCCCAGTTAAAACCTTATTTAATGACCTAATATATTCATGTATGATAATAATTTGCATCAAAAAATATGAAGGGCTTAAATTTAATTTCCTTAAACACCCAGATAACCTTATCAGAGTAGATTTGGTACGAGTACTTCATTTCTGGAGCTATTTGGATTGTTTGGTAATTAGATGAATTTCAGGTCTGTGTCCTGTTGTGTTGATGTTGATTTTGGGTGGCAGTTTTATTGTAATTATCTAAGCATCAGTAATTAAGCAGGACTGATAGACACTGACTCATATTTTGACAACAGTGAAATGGATAAGCTCTTTGAGAGATTTTATCAACTGACTGCATTTAGTGCTTGTTTTCACCTTGACAGCAAAAAGTGTGAATTTGTCAGACGCATGATAGCAGATGAGCAAATGTTTCTAAATTGCTGTTCCCTCTATATCATGGTTAAGTCAGATGCAAACACTTCTTATGTCAACACATAATCACTCTGCTTCAGAGAACTGAGGCTTGAACATTTAGAGCAACACCTTTAATAAAAGCTCATTTATCAAGTGAGTTGTTTTGAAGGAAACATTAAGATGTTTATATCTTTTACACTTTTTGCCTTGTTTATTTTGTCCAGCTACTACTGTATGTGGTATTATTGCTTATCCACTTAATCAGTTTACAATCCAATGTGAAGTGTTTAAATTAACATATTGTTTCATGTTGGAAATTTAGCAAAAAGATCAAATTATAGGTCAAAAGATGCACAATTGATTTGAACAACAGTTTGAATTCCCAGCATTCTATCCCAGCAATCAAGTAGTATTTTCTAAATGTATTTAATAAATTGTACATTTAACAATCATATGTCATCTGTTCTTCCTCACGCATAGGGGCCTTTACATGCGAATATGGCGGCCTACAGCAATCTCTCCTTTGAGGAAGTTGTGCAAGAGCTCATCAAGCAGAAAGAGGTGGTAAGAAAGAAAGATGCTCATATTCGGGAGCTGGAGGACTACATTGATAACCTGCTGGTCAGGGTTATGGAAGAGACGCCCAGCATCCTGAGAACACCCTATGAGCCCAAGAGAAAAGCTGGGAAGATCTCGAAGAAGTAAAAGATCTCAGAAGCGCATTGTAACTTAATATTTCTGGCAAAATATATATTTCTTATAAAAGGATAATGCGTTGTTGATAACTTGTGACAGAACGCAAGTGTATTCTTTCACACACGGACACATTTCATGTCATTCAGTTACTCTAGGTTTGCAAGAACAAACGGATATGTTGTGAAAAAAGACGGGCACTAAATGTGGAGATGCCAAATGGCCTTTTTCGAATTTCCCATAACTTTATTCAGATTTTTTTTTTTAAGATTCCTGTGAGCTGTTCACTAATACTTGTGAATGGAACCGTTTTTGGAAAATATTCAAAAGCAGCCATTTATAGTTTAGAGCGGCGTTTTTGTGCAAGGAGACCAATGTTATGTTTGTACCGAAAATAACTGTGTTTAAGTTTACTTTTTCTTTGAATTCAGTCAGTATAACATAATTCAGCACTTAATACTCTTAGTAGTACTGTGTTTTGTAGTTATCACTGGGATGGATTGTCCATATGAGGCCTTTGCTGTGATTGAATTCATACTGCAAAAGCTGTACCAGATCAATTGATGTACATGTTTGTCCTACACACATATGTGGTGAGGCAAGGAAACACTTGGATTGATGGCACCATGTGACATAGAAGTGAATGTTTACTGGATGTTTTAGCACCAAGGCGGATTAGTTTACTGAAAGACCAGGTTGGGTTTGACAGGGTAACTCTCCTATCGCTCTTGATGGTGTTTACACTGTAGACAAAGAGTGATCAGACTCTTGGTATTGGCATGTGTTTGGTGCCATATTGATACGTTAGTTGCAGAATGTTGGTAATGAAACCTTTTGGTACTTTTTCAGAGCATACGTCTATGAAATAATAGACTGGTACACTACTAATTATTTATTTTGAGCTTGATTGTAATGAGCAAAATGTGTATGTGAATAACACTGTTCACTTTACAAGCAACTTTACTAACACAAGTCCAAGAAACAAACTCCCTCTGTGCATCCAGTCTCCGAAGACTTTATTCTGAATGTCATTCTGTTGAACTGGAATGTACTGATGCTCCATATCTTCAGTATACTGCAGGACTGTCAAAACCTGTAGACTGCCTACAGTTGACTACACCAAAGTGTTGACGGTTTTTGATTAAACTTAAGTTAAACCAGTCGGTCGGTCAGTTAATCGAGCAAAGAAGTATTATTAACTTCTTTTAGCAACTATTTTAACCTAATTTCTAACTTTAACAGCAAGTCTAGCCCATTCAAAATTTAAACCACAGCGAATAACTGATTCATTTGGGAAGTCTTTAGTTCAAAAGGACCTCTTTATACAAACATTTCAATCGGTTTGATTTATTACAATGTATAGCATGTTTCTTGCAGAACAATTATGAGCAATGTAGACACAGCCTTGCTAAAGAACAGTTGTTTACAGATTGCTTTATAGTTTCAAGGCAGTACTCTGACATTGTACTACTTTTCCAATTCCATTTTCTTATCTTCATGTTTAGTACATATCTGGTGAGAAAATGACATTGGCTGTAGGTCTTGGTAACTGAGCATCTTTTTCGCACCTTAGGCCGATAAGCTGGCCTGGAGCATCTGTGTAGTGAAATACTGTACAACAGTGGTGCATGTGTGCACCAGATACTAAATAATGTACATTTGAGAAAACTAGAATGATGAATTTAGTTTAACTGTAAAACAACCTGTTTTAATTTGTTAGCCCTTCATGTGTAGAACAAAACTGATACAGGGCAATTCTTTGATGAAAACACAATAGTGTATACTCTCTGTATATAGCTCTGCAGAAAGCTTCCCAGATGTAGTTTTTCTTATTAACATGGTAAAACACTGTGCTGGTTAGTTGTGCTGGAAAGGAAGCCACATCATCTACTATATTGGGTCACAATGAGCAAGTATTGTATTCAAGTTATAAATTATTGTTTTCTTTTGCTTAGTTTTATTTACTTACACTGTAATATGTATTTGGAGAGGTTTACATGTGTGTAATTGACGATTCGCGTTAAAATCATTCAGTGCCACGTGCAGTGTTACACAGTGCTGACATTAAAACCCTAGTTTAATGCCCTGTTTTTTTTTTCTTTTTATGATTTCAATTACTAGGTTTTATGCAAGAAGTTGGTCTTTAGTTAATTGTTTTTTTTCTCCATGTAGGTTTCTGTACATGCAAAAATGTTAACCTTTTTAATATGCATAAATGTGTTAATGCGTTTATTTACAAATTTCACAAATATGTTATAACACGCTGGGCTTTATTACGTTTTTATTAAGGATTTTTTAGCATTATATTTGTCACCGGCCAAAAATGTTCCATTAAATGTGATTCAGTTCAGGAAAGTCATTAGCTGAAGAGTAACGTTTGTTATAATACGGTTTGCTCTTACTAACTCAAACTTACTTTCTAACTTACTAACTAAAAAAACTTCTATGCATTATGCTTTCATTTTCTTCTCGAGCTTTCGAACAAATAAGGTTCAAAACTACTTAAGATTTGCTGTAGATCTTATTGTTGGGCAGTTAAAATGTGTTACCTCCCATGAACAGTACGCATTGGTACGCGTTGTTGTATTTTTCTCATATTCAGCCGAGCACTTTCCTTCTCCGTTTCGTCTCATTGAACTGGAACTGCTATGCATCTCTCTCCAGAGCAAATCTGTGTGGTACTCTGAATGTATTTTGACCAATCAGCAATGTCTGTAATCACACAAACAGTGTTGATCACCCTGTGTAGATATTATCTAGCACTTCTTTTATCACTTTTTACAGTATATACAGCTGAAATGATAATTATACGTTGTTTGTTTTCACTCTTATTTACAGAATAATGGTTGACACATTGTACGTGGTTTCACTATAGTTGATTATCAAGAAGACACTTTTGTTTTATTAATAAGTACTTTTTTGTTATATTCATTGATTTAATTGTCCAAATGTTTAGACTACCTATTTTTCCTTCTGTTTGTTTTTACAAAATGTTTGTTTTTTCTTTTTCTGATTCTCTCATGGCTGTTGATCTTTTCATTGTTGTTTATTTAGCTATGTTTATAGCTACTTCAAGCTTAATGTGTTAAGGTTATCATGTTTTTATATGCTGCTATTTTCCTGCAATTTCCCAACAGATGGTTTAGGTGAATTTCCGTAGCCTTGTTGAGACTTGAAAAATCTGAGTCAAAAAAAATATATATTTGTGATTTTAGCAAAGGATAGTAGCAAAACAAACGTGAAATTAAAACATATGAAAGCTCAAAGTTCAAATAGAAAATAATATTTTAATATACCTGTTTTTCTTTTCCATTTGGTGTCTTATATACATTAATCTCTGGTGCTGCAATCATATCTAATAAGTTACCAGTTTTTCAGTATTCCACATCATATAGGTTTCCATTGATGTAAACTACTTCCTTTAAAATACTTATTCTCCTCCAAAAACTTGAATTTACAATAGTGTCTAAATAACACTACTTAGAATATAGAATTTTACCCTAGGAATTTCCTTCTGGTTTCAGAAAAATCATAGGCAAGTTGAGAACTTTTCTCAACGAGACACTTTCCTGTTGGGTGGTTAAACATTTTGCGTAGATGTAGTTATTGATGATTCATCCAGAAGTAACATGTCTGTCTTTGCATTCTTGGCATGCGGCATGAATGAGTGTAGAAGAGAGAGCTTGAGTGTATTGTCTATGTGACTACCATACAAAAGGGGGAAAATGACGGTACAGCCCATATCAATAAATCTCCTATACTTCATGACGTGTCTTTTATTGCTTTGATATACATGTACAAGCTTGTAGAACAACATATTTTCACGTTCTTCCAAGTTGGGTAAACTCAAATGTTATTTGACAACAATACTCTTCACCACAAAAGCATCAGTCTGCATTCAGCATTCAATGTGTATCTTTATTTTAATGTACTGGGAGCCACTGGTGTCCACATCAACATATCCGTTAAATGAAAATTCATTAGGCTTTGCAATTATCTCTCCAAGCTGAGGGATTTTACCTTTCTATTTGCATTACAATGCATTACACCTCATGGATGTTGTTTCTTTCAGGGAAATGAATGCGAAGGAAATTCTCATGCCGGCCCAAACAAATAAAATAGCCTCTTTAGTGACAAGGTAGCTTGTTAAACTTCTCACCTCATTTGTTTATGAGTAACAGGGGTGTGTGTATGTGAACGGCTGCATGTACAAGTGCCACTCAAGCTGTTTACCATCTCCTCCTTCTGAGGAGCAGTATCATTGCTCTTCATTCACAAGACCGGACGCTTCACAATCAGCCCAGGGTCCTCCACGACTCCGATTTGGATGAAAATTGAGCTTTTTCAGACGAAATGAGATGTAGATGAACAGAATTCCCCATTGAAACAGAATACTTCTCAAAGCAAGGATTTCCAGTAGTTCATTCAATAAGAAACAATGTGCTGTGCCAGACAGATGCTTAAAAGTATTCAGAGAGCTTTTGGTTCCCTGGCTGTTTAGTTTTAGTTTAGTTTTATTTATAAGGTTTACAGGCGAATAGGAAACCATTAAAGTATAGTCTGGCCGAAAAAAGAAAACAAAAATACATTCGTTCTTTCTTTTAAGTTTATTTGTTAAATAGAATGACCTTTGCTGAGTATTTAAACAGGTAAAAAGTCTAACACAGCTAAATTATAACATAAATATGTAAATGAGTGAATTTTCAAAGTTTGTGGGGTCTTGCTTTACAAGTTAGATATATTTCCAGGCTTGCTTAATGATTCCACAATCTCTCTCTCTCTCTCTATCTATAGTTTTTTTTCACACGTTTCTATGGTATGCTGGAAAACAATGATGTACATGTTTAAATGTGAATTAAGTGTCCAAATACTTCCTGGGGTCATTGTAAATGTTCCACTTTGTACCACTAAAGTTAATGATTATGCAGCATTAGACACAGATGGTGGAAGGTGTAATGTTTAATGAGGTGCACTGTGGATCATTTTAGACTGGTAATACATTAATTACCCTTTTTGAAGGACATCTAAAAGCCAGTAGTTACATTCATTACAGCATAATGTTTTCCCTTCTCAATCAGAAATGTGATCTTCTTTTGGTCAAGTCAAGTGTATATTGTTTTCTGATATCGACCCACAATATGCGACATAATCCTAAAAAATACATGAGGAGCATCTTTTTTTGCCAACTTTTCATGAATTAGCAATGATTAATGCCGTGTATGTGCCGGCGTAGGTTTACGTCTCATTTTCATCTGCTTTAATTGGAACAATAACTTGAACACATTCATTGCGAGATACTGTTTCGTTTTGTGTAGTGTCCAGTGTGGCACGCGTCACATCCCTTTCGCTCTAAAGCCCATAAGGATAGGGTTTTGTATGATACATGATAGCACCTGCTTGTGATCATAAATTACAGGACGGACAGCCGTGGTTCGAGCTCACCGGGCGGCGCGTGTGTTTACAGGAGCACGCGTGATGGTGCAGGCCACCCACAGTTCATCTGTGCTGGTGTTAAAAATGGATGGGCGTCATGGCGCAGGATCGGTGACACACGGCACACGTCCATTCAGAGAGAAACACCCGCAGCAATTTCTGTGACAAGATGTTTCGACAAGTGAAACTCAACACATGGATGAGCTGTTGGGATATGACAGGCATAGGTGGCTGTCGGCCCCTCCTTATGGCCTAAGATCTGTCTGAACCTGACCTAACATAAGCCAGATGTCAAGGTTAGCTTCCACTCGGGCTTCCACCCTGCTCTGAAGCTTTAGGAGAGAACAGTAAGTTAATCTGGCAAAGCACTTGGTTTATAGGGGAAACCTGCACGTGGCAAGGTGTCAAATGAGCCTCTCAGTGCTAGGATGGGCCCCCATCAGGCCCTATTGTGTGTTCCATTGTGTGCTTGATTGGTGCCACGTGTCCTGGATCAGGTGAACAAAGGCCAGATGACACCCTGAGGTGCAGGACGAGGGGAAATCAGACATGAACAGGACAATTGAAAGAAAAGGAGATGTAAGGACCTGAACCAAAGCTAAGAGAAAGCAAAGAGAAATTCAAAGCTGATAAAGTTTACAAAAGAGATCAGGGCAAGTGGGAGAAACAAGGACATTTTCAAACATTTTTTTAGAGAACTGCAATAAGGAATGACTTCATGTATCAAGAGATTTACAGAACTTTCATTAAAAAGCAGAGATTGTTATGGAATAAAAAAGGGCTGGGATATAATTTATGCTGTTCTGTATACGATTATGTGAATCTATGGCAGTCCTGACCTTTGGCACATTGCTTTAGTTTACCCTAAACAATATTACTGGGTTGAACAAATATAAGTAACGTATGTGTGTGTGTGCGTGTGTGTGTGTGTGTGTGTGTGTGTGTGTGTGTGTGTGTGTGTGTGTGTATGTGCGCGCTTATTTAAAAAATAATTTACAATTATTATCTATAATACTATAAAAATCTTATAAAATATTGTACAAAACTATGTACATGTTACTAGCCACTATTATCCAACAGATAAGCACTGGCAAAGAAAACATAGTCGCATACTATCATTTTAGATATTTTTTAAGCCGTTTTCCTTGATCAGGTTGTAGTTGGTGTAGGTTTCAGAAGGACTGTCTCTTTACACAGAATTTACTTGAGGTTTCCCTCAACTGGGGTTTTTGAACCCCTAGTGGTTTTTGAGGGAACTGCTGGTGTTTTTTGAGTTGATGAAAATAAAACAATTAATTATGTGACTATTAGCCAACATCATAGGATGTTAAAATAATTACATCAAAGGGGTTCTGCTTACAAATAAAGTTTGGGAATCCCTGCCTTAAATGGATAGTCAATCAAAAATGAAAATCTGCCTTTTATAAGGATAGTTCACCCAAAAAATGAAAATTCTGCCATCATATACTCACCCTCAAGTTGCTCCAAACCTGCATGATTTTCTTTCTTCTGCTGAGTATTTTATACGAAATATACATTTTATTATGTGATTGTACCAGCTTATCTTATCTCTGGTTGCCCAGCCTGGTCAAACTGGTCCATTGGCAGGTTTGAGCTTCTTTTTTTCAGCAGTGAGTTGTGCTGCAGTCAGTTAAAATATAATATCCGGGCCTGTCTGCATTACTAATAGCATTTTATCTGAACTTATCTTAAAATATTTCATAAAATGTTTTTATAAGAAATGGCTGTTGGTTGCGTAACTGTCAGATAATTACCAACAAAAGCACAGTTCAGATCTGTTGAAATGCAAATGACAAATTGAACCTTGCTGTTTGTTGAGGATGACTCGCATGAGTCAGAGTGTATGTTGATCTATGCCTCATTAGTCAGTATTTACATTGTTCATAGATAGTCGACCCATCTGGTGGTACCAGATTTTCTGGTTTAAGCTGATTCGACACAACCTCAGGCCCGCAGGGGAGCAGGTTACTGTCTTGTTCTCCTGAGCACTTTTACTCTCAAATATTCTGCTAAACACGGAGTAATACAGTCAATCAGTCAGTTGTCTGCCTACCTGTCCTCTAACATGAAAGCCCAGTTGGAGCACCGCTGGACCCTGTACCAGCCAAATTACTCCGGAGGGAATTACCAGCTCATAAATTCTAATGTGTCAGAGGGGTGGCGGGCTTTCAGAAACAGAATGTTTTCACCATTTTCTATTGGTTCCTGTGTAAGAGTTTGTCATTTTGCAGGCCAGACAAACAGTATCACAAACTGACAGAATGTAATGGTGTTTACACCTAAACACGGCCCAAAATCACAGCAATCTGGGCGGAGGGAAGCGATGGAAGCTGGGAGGATGAGTGAATTCCCACCATGCCTTAACAGGTCTCTTCAAAAGCAACATCTGTGATGTGTCAACTCCCAGAGACTCAAATCACCATCCTAAACCATGATAATCCACTTTGTAAATGTGGGGCAAGTTGCAGCCTGCCTTTTTCTATTTCCTATTTTGCTCTCTCGCACACTTTCTCTCTGTTTTCTTCGCCGTCGGAAATGTTTATTCTTCCGGCACCTTGCTGACACTTTTTGTGGTATTTAAATTCACATCTTCCTCCTCTATGTGGTTTCTGATAATTGAACGCATGGTGAAGAATTGAAGTGGATGGATTTAGATGCACATTAGGGAAAGCTGCTCTGTGCTGAATGTGGTTAGTGAAATTTCAGCAGGAAAGATGTTCAATGAAGAGAATATTAGGAATATTAGTAATTTTACTTCCAGCTCAATCAAATACATTTCAGGCATTCGTTGGAGGTTCTGGGAAATCACACCAAATGAAATGTGTTTAGTGTCTGTAAGGTTTTGTTACGTTTTTGAAAGATGTATCTTATGATCACTGAGGTGAGGCAAAAAGTAAAAATGGTAATATTGTAAAATATATTTACAATTTGAAATAACTTTTCTATTTTAATGTATTTTAAAATGTAATTTATTTATGTGATGGCAAAGCTCAAATTTCAGCATCATTACTCCAGTCTTCAGTGTCACATGATCCTTCAAAATTCATTCTAATATGCTGATTTTGGTGCTCAAAAAAACATTTCATATTATTATCAATTGTGAAAAGAGTTGTGCTGGTTAAATACGTTTGTGGGAACAGACAGAGATGTATATTTTTCAGTTTTTTTTTACAAATAGAAAGTTATAAAGTACAGAATTTATTGAAAATATTTTGTGAAAATATTTTGTGAAAATATTTTTTGTGAAAATGTTTTGTGAAAATATTTTTTTATTTTTTATTATTAAATTCTGAATGCAAATTCCATAAAATAAACAGAACTGTTGTGGCAGTTTGTATTGTAATGTGATATATTAATAGTAGCTTGACGTGTTATCATTGCAAGTCCTTTTTACTTCACCTTTTTTAAACAAAATTGTTTTTGGAATGTTTCCAGATCCTCTGAAAATTAAATGAAAATGTGATCATTTATAGGCTAATAAACACAAACCTTTGTTTTGGAAAATCCAACTCCTCTCCCTCCAACCTCTATATGCTTTTAACAACTATTCAATTGAACTTTATTTCCCCCTATTATTTTCTTGATCAAGCACAGGGAACATGGAGACCAAATGGATGGACACCGAAACATGAGAGGTGTTGTATTTTTTAAATTAAATGTGTTTTCATTTAGTGAATACTAGGATGCTTGATGGATTTGTGAATTTTGAAGGAGTGTTTTGATGAATTGTGAATTTTAATGTTATGTGTATGAACAGCCTCGGGTGGGTCGGCAGTGGGTCACATAACTGAGAGTGCCAGCTAACCAGGCACCAATTTGTTTGTTTATTTATTTATATTTATTTGGTTTATGCTGTTAACTATCCAGTCTTAAAATGTCTGGCCTGCTAGTTCCCTTTCGTTGTCACTCCGAGTTACGTCGGATGACGACGAATGGGGTTTCGCTTAGAACACCTATCGACTTCGAGTATACAAAAACGAGCCAATGGCAAAGAAATGCCATGGGTCTGCGGAATTTGCATGGCGTAACTCCGCCCCACCTCGTGGGTATAAAAGGAGGACGCCGGCAACATGCAGTTATGTTTTCGCTTCGGAGCCAAGAGTATCTCTTCACTCCACAGCCATTTATGACTTCACTCTACGAGACGAGCCATTCTCTCCGGTGTTGGTGTGACGGCGATCTGCGGCGAGTTCACATTGCCTGCTGATCTGTGCAGTGATCTGCCAGTGAGTGTGTTCTCCCCGCTCGCTTCGACATCGCGGAGTTTTTTCTCCTCTCACAAAAGAGCTCGCACGCGGCACGTCTTTTTAAAGACAGCTCGCCCGTGCATTTAAAAAAAAAAAAAAAGTGGCGGCAGATTGGTATCGGACTCTGATGGGCACGAGCGCTGTCTAGTGTGTTAGGGCTTTGATCATGCTTGTACAGCGCTCGTGGGTGATTCATGTTCTCTCTGGGAACATGATCATCGCGTCATTTAGGTCGAGACTCAATGAACTCGCAAGAGTGAGAGTCCCCTCATCCACACCCCGATCTAGCGCTCCCCCGAGGGGTGCTACTTCGGCTGGTGGCCAGGATGACCTGAGGGTTACGGTCTGGAACAAGGCGCCGACTATCTGTCCGCGACCCCAGCCCCCCTCCTTTGTGACGGTGCCCGCCAGTGAACCTCCGATTCCCGCGAGTCGACCTTCGGGTGGCCCGCGAGTTTCGGTTGAAGCTACAGAGGAAGATGCTATGTCTGTAGCAGCATCACAAGGTGGGCTTGGTTCTTTTGGAAGTGACGACTCGTCACAGCTGCCACCTTCTGGTGTGCTATGCTGTGCCTGAGTCTGATCCGGAGATGACGGCCATGCTTTCCTGGGACGATTGGTATTTGGGTAAGGCCGCCGACCCTCGTCCACGGCAAACCCCGATATCTTTCTTCCCGGACGTGCATGATGAGATCTCGATGTCCTGAAAGACCCCCGTGTCTTCTCAGGACCGCTCGTTGGTCTCATCCGCCTTTCCCCCCTCAACGGGGCCGCTGCCCATGGGTACACTGGGGTCCCCCCGGTTGAACGCTCTGTTGCGATGCTACTGTGTCCTCAGAGTGCTTCCCGGCGCAATCCTAAGCACCCGTCCGAAGCCTGTAGTTCTTTTCGTCTACACTAATCTGTGGCGAAATCCTATAGTGCCACAGGACAGGCAGCCGCCTCACTGCATCCCATGACCGTTCTGTGGTCTACCTGGCCCAGATGCTCATGGTTATGCATGAGGGCGGGACTGACACGAGGCTCTTTAATGAGCTACCAAAAAGCGCGCCGCCACTCACCTTGCTCTCCGAGCGACGAAGGTGGCCGTGCGCTCTCCGAGTCAGGTGATGTTTATCACTCTGGGGCTGACCGGTCTGATGTGCAGGATGTTGGCAGACTAGTCTGCTCGACACCCCCACATCCCAGGTCGGCCTCTTCAGCAGTGCGGTTGGGTTCTTCTGCCCAATAGTTCTCAACCACCCTGGAGCAGATTGAGGTTATTCTGCCGGCGGCCCCGCCGTCCGCTCAGGTCCCTCAGTCTGCCGACCGCCGCAGGCGCCCTCCCACGGTTCCAACCCCGCCCGTTCACCCGGGCTGGCTTTGGAAGACCGTGGGGGGATGCCTCAGCCTTCTCCAGCCCCGCCCCCCGCTAAACGCCGGGTTAAGCGGCGCTTTTGAGATGGGCTGCTCAGAGATGGGACTCAGTTCTTTCCAGGAGTTGGTAGCAGGGTCACTCCTTTCCCCGGTGGAGGGCTGGGGAAGAATCCTTATTCAGAAAGAACTGACTCTCTCGTCTCTGAGCACAAAGAGTTCTCGGACGACACAGAGCGCCGCCCACAAGCCGTGCTCTCCTGGCCCCCCTCTGTCCCAGAGTCGGTTGACACGGCGTGCCGTCCACGGACCGTTTCGTCCCTGTTCCACTCTGTCGCCAGACCCCTGGCAGAGCAGGCCCCCGTGGAACGATGGTCCTTCCCTGGCCTCCTCTGTCAGGGCGCGGATGTTAACTGCGCCCCCACACCGGATCGCTATGCCGTCCACGTCCGGGCCAGTTACTCCGCTTCGCTGCCCCTCCGGGGGAACCCCTTTGGTCCGCATGACCCCGCTGGTACAGTTCTTGGGAGCCTGGCTAGAGCTTCCCCATCTGTCCCGCTGGGTCGCCCGCACCATCAGGTTCGGCTATGCGATTCAGTTCGCACGGTCTCCTCCCCGCTACAGGGGAGTCCGCTCCACTTTGGTCGGTGGCAATGCCCCCATCATGAGAGCAGAGATTACCACCCTGCTGGCGAAGGGTGCAATCGAGACTGTCCCTCCAGCCGAGATGAGGTCCGGCTTCTACAGCCCTTACTTCATTGTCCCCAAGAAAACCAGGAAAATCCAATCCTGGACCTGCGCGTGCTGAATCGCTCCCTTCACAGGATGCCATTCAAGATGCTCACCGCCAAACGCATTTTCGAATGTGTTCGGCCCCAGGATTGCTTTGCAGCGATCGACCTGAAGGACGCCTACTTTCATGTCTCCTTTCTTCCTCGACACAGACCGTTCCTCCGGTTTGCTTTCGAGGGGCAGGCATACCAGTACGCGGTTCCCCCTTTCGGGCTAGCCCTGTCTCCTCGCGTCTTTACGAAGGTCGTTGAGGCAGCCCTTGTTCCCCTTCGGGTTCACGGGGTTCGCATCCTGAACTATCTCGACGACTGGCTGATCCTAGCTCACTCTCAAGATCAGGTTTGCGAACACAGGGCTCGTCTGGGCCTTCGGGTCAACTGGGAGAAGAGCAAACTTTGCCCCATGCAGAGGATCTCTTTTCTCGGTATGGACATCGACTCGGTCGCCATGTCCGCGCAGCTTACGAGCGAGCGCGCGCAGTCACTGCTGACTTGTCTGAGACAAATTCAGGGCAAGAGTGCGGTTCCACTGAAACATTTTCAGAGGCTCCTGGGGCATATGGCATCTGCAGCCGCGGTGACGCCGCTCGGATTGCTTCATATGAGACCGCTTCAGCTTTGGCTTCGCGACCGAGTCCCGAGGTGGGCATGGCAACAAGGCACGCTCCGAGTACCAGTTACACCGACCTGCCGTCAGACCTTCACCCCGTGGTTGAACCTCAGTTTTCTCAGGGCTGGTGTCCCCCTGGAACGAGTTTACCGGCATGTTGTTGTCTCAACAGATGCCTCCACCACGGGCTGGGGCGCCATGTGCAATGGACATGCTGCCGCGGGCTCCTGCACAGGACCCCAGCGCCTATGGCATGTCAATTGCCTCGAGTTGCTGGCAGTACACCTTGCCCTGCACCGCTTCCGGGCGCTGCTCATGGGTCAACACGTACTAGTCCGATCAGACAATACCGCCACTGTAGCGTACATCAAGCATCAAGGTGGTCTACGCTCCCGCCGTATCTCGCAACTCGCTCGCCACCTCCTCTTATGGAGTCAGAGGCATCTGAGGTCCCTTCGAGCCATTTACATTCCCGGAGCCCTGAACCGTGCAGCCGACGAGCTGTCACGGCTTCAGCCCCTCCCTGGAGAATGGCGACTCCATCCCCAGTCGGTCCAGCTGATTTGGGACCAGTTCGGGGACGCACAGATAGATCTGTTTGCCTCCCACGACTCGACCCATTGCGACCAGTATTATTCTCTGACCGAGGGCACGCTCGGCACGGATGCTCTGGCGCACAGCTGGCCGCGGGGCCGCAAATATGCGTTTCCCCCAGTGAGCCTTCTTGCGCAGGTCTTGCGCAAGGTCAGGGAGGACGAGGAGCAGGTCCTTCTGGTTGCGCCGTACTGGCCCACCCGGACTTGGTTCTCCGAACTAGTGCTCCTCGCGACAGCACCTCCTTGGCCAATTCCTCTGAGGAAGGACCTCCTTTCTCAGGGACGGGGCACCCTATGGCACCCTCGTCCCGATCTCTGGAACCTCCACGTGTGGCTCCTGGACGGGACGAGGCAGGTTTGAGTACCCTACCACCTACGGTGGTGGCTACCATCACTTCCGCTAGATCGTCGTCCACTAGGCACGCCTACGCGTTGAAGTGGAACCTCTTCGTCAACTGGTGCTCTTCTCGCCGAGAAGACCCCCGGAGGTGTTCGATCAGTTTCGTGCTTTCCTTCCTTCAAGATGGGTTGGAGCGAAGGCTGTCTCCCTCCACCCTCAAAGTTTATGTTGCCGCTATTGCCGCACACCACGACTTAGTGGAAGGTAAGTCCATAGGGAAGCACGACCTGATCGTCAGGTTCCTGAGGGGGGCGAGGAGACTGAATCCTCCTCGCTCTCCTCTCGTTCCCTCTTGGGACCTCTCAGTGGTTTTAAGTGCCCTGCAGAGTGCTCCCTTTGAGCCTCTGCAATCAGTGGAGCTTAAGTTCCTGTCAATGAAGACAGCGCTCCTAGTTGCATTGGCCTCTCTCAAGAGGGTCGGGGACCTGCATGCATTCTCCGTTGACGAAGCGTGCCTGGAATTCGGGCTGGCTTACTCTCACGTGATCCTGAGACCCCGGCTTGGATATGTGCCCAAGGTTCCTACCACTCCCTTTCGGGACCAGGTGGTGAACCTGCAAGCGCTGCCCTTGGAGGAGGCAGACCCAGCCTTGGCACTGCTCTGTCCAGTACGCGCTCTCCGCGCCTATGTAGACAGGACGCAGTGTTCAGGACCTCAGACCAGCTCTTTGTCTGTTATGGTGGGAAGCTGAAGGGAAAGGCTCTCTCAAAGCAGAGGTTGTCTCACTGGATAGTGGACACCATTGCTTTGGCATACCAGCAGCAAGGTCGACCGTGCCCCCTTGGTGTGACTGCCCACTCCACCCGGAGTGTGGCATCCTCTTGGGCTCTAGCGCATGGCGCCTCGCTAACAGACATCTGCAGAGCTGCAGGCTGGGCGACACCGAACACATTCGCCAGATTCTACAATCTCCGAGTGGAGCCAGTGTCCTCTCATGTACTCGCTTCAACTAGCTAGTGCCGGACCCACTCAGGTGTCTTCACTTGCTCGCCATTCCCCTCCACGGACTGGATACGTGCGATATTCTCCTCAGGTGAGCTTCTCCGCAAGCCCTGAGTTCCTCCAGCACCCCTGATGCTAGCGCCAGTGTCTATTGCCTGGGCGTCGGCTAGGTGCCTCCCGTGTGCATGGTCCCTCCCCGGAGCTACCCCCACACGTGTATTTCCACTGTAAGCTGAGCATGTGTCTTTCCCTTGGCGAGCCACCTTGCCACCCCTGAGGTTGAAATATTCCACCTGCGGCTGGACACCTCAGTGTTTCTCCATATGTTTCCTTCGGGTCATATGTGTATTTCCAAATGCCCCCCCCCCCCCCCCCCCCCCCGGGTTGGTGTTAATTGCATATTTCCTCTAAAGCTATGGGATATGCTTTCCAGTGTACCTTGGTATTCCTGTGATAAATAGGAGTCCTTCGTCCAAAGTCTCTCGAGGGCTCAGATTTACTCAGGGCACTGGAAGACAGCTGTGAAGGTGGCGTGACTGGTAACCCCATTCGTCGTCATCCGACCTAACTCGGAGTGACAACGAAAGGGAACGTCTCGGTTACGTATGTAACCCTCATTCCCTGAGTAGGGAACGGAGACGTTACGTCTTCCTGCCACTTCAGCTGTACCGCGGGGATCGCCTGAGTTCAGTCTTGGCTCCTCATCGAAGAAACATAACTTCATGTTGCCGGCGTCCTCCTTTTATACCCACGAGGTGGGGCGGAGTTACGCCATGCAAATTCCGCAGAACCATGGCATTTCTTTGCCATTCGCTCGTTTTTGTATACTCGAAGTCGATAGGTGTTCTAAGCGAAACCCCATTCGTCGTCATCCGACGTAACGTCTCCGTTCCCTACTCAGGGAACGAGGGTTATATACGTAACCGAGACGTTTTCTTGTGTCAATGCTAACAGAGGGCACATTCAGATGTCTGATCATGCCAAATGGGCACAGAGAGAAAGAAGGACAGGATGACCGTGACTAGACTGGTCTTGATATATTAAAGGATAAGATACCACGCTTTTTAACCTATAGCCTCAGACAGAGCTATAATAGCACAGTCTGTAACACTTTAGCTTTGGCTGTCAACACAGACAGTTAGCATCAAGAAAATGGTGTTCATGCCTCACTATTAAGCATTGTGACTTTATTTCCCCTGTTAAGAAAATCGTGGCACTTTTCTTTGTTTTTGTTTGATTGTTTGTTATGAAATTTCAATGGAGGTTGTACAATAATGTAGTGTTTATATAGAGCTGATGCAAGTGTTTTTGAGATGTTCTCAAGGACTGCAATATGGGTCAATGATGTGCGGCTTGTTTTTTCAACGATTAAAATATTTTTTTAAAAATTTCCCTTTGTCAAGGTCAGTACATTTTTTTTAAGTAAATTTGATTTAATGGAGCAAATCTAAGATCCTTATGATATTCATTATTCAAACAGTCATGATATTTTAATTAAATACTTTGAAAACATTTGCATGAAAATATATATTTTTAGAGTTGGTTCGTTTTTAAAAAAAAAATCTTAAATGGGTAAAGTTTTTATTTTCTTACATTTTTTTTTATGTATGAAACCAACATGAATACTACACAGAATTTGGCACTTGCATTTTGATTTAGATTAGCATAAACAGTTTATCCATATCATTAAATAAGTATTCCAATTTTGTATTGTTTTTTTAATTCTGCTTTTCCAATGTTTTTTTTTTTTCATTCATTCTTGTAATTCATTTTAAAGAGTGATGATGGTCCCGTGCACTTTATCACAAAGCAAAGCAGTATAATCTTTCTCGATGGGACGGAACATATTATTTTGGAAAGCTGCTGGCATAATAATATATAAAGATTGGTTTTGATAGATCATGATGGAGGGACCCAATCCCTCTTTACACCTGCCACCTCCGTTTTACAGGTACCTAAAATCGAAATGGCTTCTCCCAGTATGAATGTCACTTCACCTTTATTGCATCTCACTACGTCTGAAATCTTTGTAAAGCTTTAACAGTCAGTCTCATGTGAATACTCTAATTTCTCTGCCTGCATTAGAGGTGTCAAGGTACTTAGTGTAATTTCACTCTAATCCTCTCTGCTAGCCGCTAACAACAGGTGATATGATTTCCCAGCTGTATTTTTTCCCATTATTCCCATTTTTTGAACCTCAATAGAATAATTCTTTGGGACGTTTTATGTTTGGATATTCTTTAGCCTATAGCTGAGCGTGGATTGAATATACTGGCGGAATGAAAATTGGCAGTGTCTCCAGCGTGAAAAAGGTCACTGTGCAAGAGGAGACATCAGTCTCTCTGTGGTCCCTCATTAAGAAACAGGACAATTAGCCAATTGCCCAATTAATTACAATCCTCTAATCTACAGAAAAGGACTGGCTGGAAAGATGCACTGCTGCTTTCCGTCGCTTACAAAGAAAATCTCCATGGGCGCTCCACAGAAGAGACTTAAAAGCTCTTTAATCAAATTAATCTGAGATAAACAATCATTTACCCCACTATAAAACTGCTACCAGTGAGGATTACAGTGGTATTTAAGAAATGAATTAGCTCAAGTCATTCGCGTTCGCCTCTTTCTCTGCTATCGAGAGACTTTCTCATTTCCTTCCTCCCTCCCTTCCCTCTGTATGCCCGACCGTTTATATTACAGTCAAATACTCTGCTGATTTGACACCACTTGACAACAAACCGTGGACTGAAAACAGAAAACAGTGGACCTCAGTAATCCCAGAGGTCACGGGGTCACCACGGCTATAATGATAAGCAGCGATGCCAAATCATGCCGAGTGAATTTTTTGTGCCGAAATGAAGCATTGCTGAATATGAGTCAGTACAGATGTTTTACCCTCTTCCTTTGACGCTGTAATTATCCTGGAGAGCCAATACGGCCTCACAATACTTCATTTATTTTTCGGCCTTTGTGGCAAACTTTCTAAATGATTGTGGTGTTGACATGAAGAATGATCGCTCAGTTCCCAGTCACGGCCAACAACCCCAGGCTCTCACAATCCCCTCTTAGCGGCGTGCTTGCAAACATGCCAAGGTTTATTTTATAAACACGGGAATATGGCAGATAATCGCGCAGTACTTCTCAAAACAGGCCCACAGCGTCATTCCGGCTGGTTTTTGCCCATATGTCCTCATTAGGGTCTCTCGCGCTCCGTTTCCATAGTGCAAACAAGGTGGAAATTCTCCAATGTTTTGCAAGTGTCACATAGCTGGGTGATGAGCCATCAAGCACAGGCTGGCTGGAATATCACTGACCCTCAGTCACCCCTCTTTTTTCCCACCCGTGTTTTTCTCCGAAACGTTCCTGATTTGCAAGTAAAATGAGCACAAGAGTCGGCCTTGTAAACTACTCGCAGGTGGTTCGATTTGAAGGGGTGTTTTGATACAATTAGGCAACAGATAGAGGGAGGGGGTTTCAAAAGTGGTCTCTGACTGTGAGAGTTGGGAAAATATGAGTAATTAATTGTGAGGCATCAGTTTTGACGGGGCAAGAATTAAGCTGTCAGACTGTAAGAACGAAGATTCTTATATTCTCATCCAAATGGAGTAATTGCTGGCTGTCACATGATGAATTAAAAGAGCAAACCTGTATAGTAGAAGGAAAAGCATGGTAGAAAACCATGCATCATGTGCTAGCAAACTGTAGAAATCAAAACAGTACAGTATTTTGTTGCAAATATGCTTAAACCTTTGTGTGTGTGTGTTTGTGTGCGTGTATGTGTATGTGTGTGAGTGTGTGAACTGTCCCTCATTTGTGGTGTCATTTTATATGCCCCAAAAACTTTTATCCAGATATTATTGTCAAAAAAGTAAATGTCACTTATAAGCAAAAATGTTTGATTGAGCATAATTTTTATTGTGGCAGTTAAGATGTAATTTTGTCAAATTGTGAAAAAAGTGTTAATATTAAATGTTATTTCATTGGGTACGTTTGTGATACATAAAATGCTATCAATTAAATTAGTCTTCGCTGCCAAAACGTAATACATCATCTGGTGGGAATTTTTAAAAAAGTATTATGTGTAATCCAACGGGCCAAAAGTGGCCATGTTGAAGAAACGCCCGTGAATGTATAAAATGTCCTGCAGTCTTTGGCGGTGGTATTTCCCCTCTCTTTTGACAGAGAATGTCCATTAGGACTGAAACTCTACATCAGTTTCCAATGCTTATCAGCACACACTCAGATGTGATATACTGTATATCCTGAAAGAGCAGGAAGGGGCTGAATTGAATAAGAAGAGAGACCGGGATGAGCATAGATACTGAGGGAGAAAGCAGATAGGAAGACGGATGGACAGATGGATAGATGTGGATGAGTTTAAGGTCGGAGTATGGAGTACCCTCTGACTCACTGGACCAGAACCAAGTGGGGCTGACTGAGCCATCCACAAGAGCTCTATTGTTCTCTTCATTAATCAAACTCCACTAGGGCAGGTAACATTCCCCTTATACACACATACACACGCACACATACTTAAACACAGACTGCCAGGAGGCATGAATGGGCTGCTTTTTTAGCTGGCAGCGATTGGCGTTTGAGCTGAGGAGAGGATGTGTTTCTGTTTCATTAGTGAGATGAGCTCAGCGCAGGCTCGCCACCGTGTTCAACAGCAGGTATTAACCTCCAGAGTTTGACCTCTGCTCGGATTCAGCTTCCATTTTACGAGTCTTTCCCTCTCTCCTTCTCTCTGGCCCCCCAGTTGTTTTTTTCTTAGCACATGTTTTTCTCTATTAACGGTCATCTCTTTCTGATTTTGTTTTGGGATGAAGGTAATTGGTCATTTACAGTCATTTCACTGTGCTGTTTTATCATGGTAGTCAACATCATATTTTTCAAACAGATTTAGTACTGATTGTACGGATCCAAAATTTTGAGTCCACTAGTGTATTTCTAATTGACTTTTATTCATTAAAACATATTTTTAGAATAACAATAAAATAAAATAGTTAATTATCTCGTTTCTAATTCAAATACAATACTAATTACATGAAATCTAAAATATGTCTTTTTTCACAGCTTTTCTTTGTTTTAAAATTCTGTTTAGTTCCATGTCCATGGCATTTAATTTATGCGAACAGTGTTACAGGTGTTTGTATTTGATCCTTGTGCTGTGTTGAAAATCCTTTACCTAGTTTGGTGTTCAAAAATAACCCGCCTTTTTAATTGATTGTAAATCTCTTATGCTATATTATGTCCAAATATTTGGAATCAATATGTTTGTCACAGCTGGTTTGTCAACTTATTTTATTTCCATTAGCACAGTGTTTGTATTAGTTTTTGGACTTTTTGGAGGTGTATAAGCTTAGATTAATGAGGTCTAAAATCAGTTCGTTCCAAAAAGAAATACAAAACAGGTTTATAAAAAGACTGAATCCAATATTCAATTTATAACATAAATAACATATATTATACCTGTGTGATCAAATTCAGTACATTTTAGTCCAATGCAAAAACTATAGCATCTTCAGGAAATCCTCTCATTTTCAATATCGCCTGTATTGGTCACAATTGGCTTTTTTTTCTCCCATATAGGTGCAAATAAGGATAGTCAAGCACAGAGATATGTCATAACCACCCTCAAGTGTTTCTCTCTCATTCCTTTCAACCATAACAATGTTCTGTTAACTACATTTGTTAACTAAGAGATAGCAAAAAAAAACCATGAAATCAACAGCATGAGTGTCTGTGCATAAATTCCCCAAAAGTAACACACACCTCTTCAGGCACAGTAAAGCTGTGAGCCTCGAATTCTCATTCATGATAAAGATCTAAATGGCACACTCATTAACCGATCAAAACAAACAAGAGGGGGCAATCTGCATGCTCAGACACTTGAAAACAGCACTCTTTATGCACAGGACACTTTTCTTTTTTCTCTTTAAAGATAACACATTTAGGTGTTTTGTCTATGGCAGAGCTTGAAAATGAGGAACATGCAGCTGAGATACATGCAATATTAAGTTACAGATGCTATATGTTCCTCAAAAGTACCTGCTCTTTTGTGTGCGCATAATATGGTGTTTTAAAGAGTTTTCTAGACTTGTGTTCTGACAACCTCATGCTGGGCTTGACCCCCCACCTGAAGTACTAACTAGCCCTGTCATCCTTTTTTTCCTTAGAATGCTTGTATGTGTTAATAAGTGTGACATTGTCACATGATGCCGGTCTGCACAGATTTTTGTAGGTTTCTCTCATTATTGAAATCAATTTGAGTTATTAGTATATATCAGATTTGCTCATGCAATCTCAACCTGTATGTTTTTTTTTATCAGTGCAAAATAGAAGAAAATATATTGAAAAATTAATTTTGTGTGTATGTGAGTGTATGGTTCAGGTAAACTCAGATTATTAAAAAATATTGGTCTCTTTTACCATTATTTGACTTTCAACCTGTCAAATAATTGTTAACACCTCCGTTTGCCAAACAGTTCTCTCACAACCTGTTCACATTCCCTTCCAACATAATTGGAACATGACGTTTTTTTTGCACAGACATGGGGATAGTAGTCATAGAGAATGAAGTTATATATAATTCAATTATGTATATAATTATATTATATGTTTTAATTCAGATTAGCACAAATAATAAGTATTAAAAAAAATAAAAATAAAAAGTTTATGGCCATACTAGGGCCAGTGTTTGGGGGTAACGCATTACAAGTAAAGTGAGTTACATAATTAGATTACTTTTTTTCCAAGTACCGGTAAGTAAAGTAACACACTTCTTTTAAATTTACAACAAAATAATAGTTACTTTTTCAAATAAGTAACGCAAGTTTCCCATTTATTGACTGACACCTCTTCTATCCCCATATTGTGAGAGATTGTGAGTAAGATGTTGTGTGCGCTGTAAGAACATGATGCTTTTTGCAGTTCTAAACTAAATGTGAGCATGCATTTACTCATCTCACCTCCACTAAAAGATTCAGTATTCCTCGAAATGAATAAAAACTGTGAAATGCAAACTCAGAATATTATGCAAACCTGCAATAATTAAAATGTTCAATAATTCAAATATTCTTTGAACCTTGAACTTTCTCTTTCCTCTCCTGTGTCCTGTTCTAGAATGGCAGCGCAGCTGTAAGATTTGTTTGAGCTGTGCTTTCTACTGTACAGGAGTGAATTGCATTTACTTCAGCGTGAGGCTTATTCATTTTTTTTTTCATTAAAAAAAACAAATAAGCAAGCCCAGCCCAGGTGAGAAAAAGCACCACAAGTAACACAAAAGTAATGTAATGCATCACTTCCCATAAAAAGTAATGCCAAATGTTGTGTTAGTTCCTTTTGGGAGTAACACAATATTGTAAGGGCATAATTTAAGGTATGTAGTCATTGGTTGCTCAGTACAGTTGCTCTAATTAACTGTACTTCTGTTATTTCACCGCAGCTGTGATGTGTTGTACCGGCTATATGTATGCACAGTATTTCATGGTTCTGTTATTCTGGACTGCTAAAATTATTTTCAGACTAGTTTATTTAATTGGCTTGTACTACTTTGACTGTGCTTATGAAAATAAAATAAAAAGTCTCTGGTGTATATATATCTCTAAAATCCACAAAACAGATGCTCACTTATTTAATTACATGTTAATTCACTTAACCAGAGTGCTCCTTGACTCATGAATTCAAGGGTTCATGGATATCAAAAAAAGCTGCTTCTCTAAAGCACCGTGGATTCTGGGGAAAGGCCTTTTCGGAGTCTGACGCATTAATTAAAAAGCTTGTGGAAAGTGAATGTCTTATTTTCCTGTAATGAGAGTGGCTTTCATCATCCTGTTTTCCCTAACATGATGCTTCAGGCTTAAGTTTGCTTTTTTCAGCCTTTACGTGCAGTGCTGACGCTGAGGCGGGCAACAAAGGGCTGTGAGTCACAGCGTGTCAACTCTCTATAGCATACTGTTTTTCCTCACCGCCTTTGAAAACAAATTATTAATAGGATTTAGATATTTGCAAAATGATCTATTTAATGGGATTACTAGAGCAATAATGATCTTATTTGAGAAGGAAGCCATCCAGGCTTTTGGGGGCGGATTTATAGTGTCTCAGTTCTTCGGTAGTTAATGTTGTGTTTGGGGCAAAGATAAAACTCGGTTTGCTGTTTTTGTGTGCTTGTTTGAGTGAGAGCGCAAAAGTTTGGATGAGAGATGGGCAATGGAGTGAAAACGAAGCCGGACTGGCGAGATGTCGGACGAATCCGATGGGACCTCTCGCTCACTTGCATCCAGGGGGCCCCTCAGACACTGAACTCCTGACATGTTCAAGGTTTGAGAGAGGGAGCGAGAGCGGGACAAGTGAAATAAGGGAGAGGGATAGAGTCTCTCGTGGCTACATAATGGCCTTTGCTGGCGTCTTTATCCAGCCTGATATCTGGCTGAAGCTTTAACAGGCCCCATGTCAACTTAAGTGCTGCTATAGGTAATGTCCTTTTCACTATCACTCTATCTCTCCCCATCTCTGCAATTTGTTCCCCTTCCCCGTTTACTCTCATTTTATCTGGTAATGAATTTTGCAGGGAAAAGAGTTGAAAAAAAGTCGCACAGAGTTTGCATTGTGTTTGAGTATGTGAGTGAGGTGCCTTTACCCAATCTGGTGACACATTTAAGCATTTGGAAACTTTCCTCATGGACGTTCCGACCTAGAATTTGTGCGATTTGTCACAAATATATGAGTCTACTAATGCCCAAACACACTGCACACTAATTCCTTCACAGTCCACACCTCGTTTACATTAACATTTGAATATGTTTATTTAATATACATGTATTTTAAAATGCGCTGTAATCTTTCACTTGGTTTACAAGGATATAGTCAAATGTGATTATGCTAATGACTCATAATTTGCATAAAACGAGAGGATATATTAAACTAGATTAAAAATATTGAATATTTATGGCATTATTTATTGCTGTTAGTCAACAGACATTTGTATGAATCCTCAAGATAAATTCCTTGCATTTTAAAATAGTGCAAGGAGCAAGTAAGAGATCTATTGTCTTAAAACACATTTCTTGTCATTTGTTCCCATTCTGGGAGGTCCAGCATTAAATTTAGAACATCTGTGCATCCAAAATATATTAATCCGTAAATTCTCACATAAAGACATTCAATTATTTTTAACCTTTAAAACTACACCGTGTAATTTTTTAAGTTTTTTCTTAGCAAAAAACATGTTGTTCTTTTAAAATTATATGTCCTCATTCATGTGTAATTACTTCCACCAACTAATCAAATATTCTCGTAAGTGTAGAATCTGCCATTCAAAATACATACGAGCGAGTCGCTTGAATGGCAGAAGCTATGTTGCGCATCCATCTTGAAAATACATTAGCCAAAGAGGGACATACCTGGAAATTCAAGCTTCGCCTTTCGTGTTTTTTCACTCAGTGGCCCTGTGACGAATGCGAGGCGGAGATTACTCACGACTGCCGGCAGATTTGAAAGCCTGTTGAAGATGGAGGATCACGCCTATTCTCAAGGACATGTAACAGAGTCACCAAGTAAGCGAAAGCGAGAATTAATACGACAACGCGACAGGCAAATCAACAAGACCAAAGTAAATATTGGAGTGGCTTTTCCAAGATGGAAAGAGCTCATGAGGAGCATTTAAAAGGATTTTAAAAGGGACAATGAAGTTGCCTGCTTTCTTCTCGACAGGTAATTCAGCCTATTTGTGTCAATTTGAAGTTTTATAGTTGCTTGGCTAACTATAGCTTGGTTGTGCATAACGCTAGAGTGACGTCTAAGATACTTTTCCTCGCGTCAATGATGAAAAGGGATTGTTTACCTTGGAATAATACGGCCACCGTAGGAGTTAAAGCGCCCTCGGAATGGGAGGGGCTCTTAGAAAGTAATATTCAGTTGGAAGTCATATACAATTTCACCGCTAGATGGGAGATAATCTTACACAGTGTAGCTTTAATGCTGTTTATTGTACTAAAGTGAATATGTTGGTTACACTTTTTTCAATAGTCCACTTGAGAGTTGATTCTAATAAGTATAACTTTGCAACTACATGTCAACTAACTCTCATTAATTTGCTACTACATGTCAACTAACTCTCATTAGAGTAGTAATGGACTGTAAGGTTGGATAATAAGTTGGCATGACACTTGTAAAGTTACTTCTAGTCAGTAGAACGTCTGTTGGAGAGCATCAAATAAAGTGTTAGCAGATATTTAGCAGACAGTCTAATACTCTAATGACTGGTAGTTGCTATGTAGTTGCAAAGTTACTTATAGTAGAATGTCTAAAGTGGACTATTGATATAAAGTGTTAGCAATATTTTGAATGTTGCTTGTTTAAGTCTAAGTGTGGTTTGTTGACAATCTTATACATGCAACAAAATCTCGACTGGATTTGTGGTACCTGTGTGTTCGTGTGTGTGCGCAGTGTGTAACGGGAGTGAGTTGTAGGTAATCCTCAGTCTTGGTTTTGAGGCCCACATGTGAAGCCATCCATAAAGGGCAGACTCACAGACCGCCATTCAGAACATTAATCTGCAAACAAGTGTTTTTTTGTGTCCCTCTTCTCCAATTTTCATCGCCATCAATTTGGTACACAGATTGAATGTGATTCAGCTCATGCTATCGAGTTCCAGTCCTCTTTTAACTAACACAGATCCGCCATCCACACACACACACACACACACCCGCTGCGTCTGTGCATGAATTTACACACAGCACCTCTCCCCACCTCACCCCTGACCTGCCCCGACTCCAGCCGTGGATTTAAATTGGGTCGGAGGATGAGTAAGACAACAGGATAGATTTATTATGCTCCTGGCTACACGTACATCAACGTGGATAAACATTATCATAATCATATACATGCATTCAGGGAGATTAAACCATATGCATGAAAATAAATATGTGTTTACATACCTCAGAGACTCATTTAAAAGCGTTTAAATGCATTCACATGCACACACCTTCACCGATTTGAGGATGCAAGTTCAAGTACAAACAGAAAGAAGCGTATTGTGTTGTATACGATACATTTAAATGAGGATGCATCAAATCACATACACACGTCTGTACACAAATAGACATGGACATAACTACAGCTTCTGTAGTTCATTTCCTCTGAAACAATCAAATAATGAATTAAAGGAGTGAAGAGCAAAGCCTCCAGCAAATCACAAAAATACAACTGGCAACATGATTATATATAAATTATATATCCATGTGGTCACCTTTAATTGCATTTTTGGAAAATTAATAGAATCTAATTTAATGTAAATAAGCCTTGGGTGGCAATGGCAGCCATGTTTTTCTCATCATCTATTCCTTTGAGAAACTCAATGGATTGACTCAGGCCAAGACCTGCATGTCACTCAAATCAATTGACTTGTCGAGTTACACCCTTTCATTTTTCCCATAGCCATTCTCTTAATTTGCTCATCGTTGGATCATTCTTCCTCCCAGCACCTCAACATGGTGCGATATAGTGGAATCCATTAAATTAAACCCTTCATTGTTCTATATGATTTACACCTCTAATTTATGACATTTAAGTGTCTGGAATTCCCTTTTTCATTAATTGGGAATATTTGGCCTCGGAAAATATTTTTTGGGCCATTTTTTTTTAAAACTTGTATTAGGGCATTTTCCCCTTTCTAATCATGTTAAAACTGTTCCTGGTCCAGAGCTGGTGCTTTGGGTGTCGAAAGACAAAGAACTGATTTGAAACTAGGCTCTGGCTGTGAACCAGCACTCAAACTGCCTTGGTGGAAAAGGGGTAATTGAGGACACGAATGCATGAACTTCATCTCCAATCTCTAGATCCACTCTGAAAGTCACTTCGTGAGCATTTAACCGCTTAATTTGAGAAAAACTACATTTAAAAAAAAAAACATTTCATAGAATTGTTTTTTAGATGTTGTATAAGTTTAAGACTTGTATAAGTTTCATGATTTCAATTAATTAGACATGATTTTTCATAGCTAAAAAGTTAAAATGGAAAAATGCAAACTAATTTCATAGGGCCCTAAATGTTCATCGGGTGTGTTTTGCTTTTTTATGTTTTTAATTAATTTATGAAGCCACTTTTAAATTTGTCGTTACATATTCCTATATTATAAAAGCTGACTCTAGAAATGCACCAATACAAACAACCGTCTACTGCGTGCCGCGTTTATGACAACATCACGTATCCGTAAAACGCCCGCTCCGCAACACTTTTGAAATGTTGTAAAAGCAACTCTGGGATGGCGTTTAATTACTCAACAGGTGAGTAAGGAATTTTATCGAACAGATAAATTGCCATATGTGTTATCTCTTGTAAGGGTCATATTTGTCTGCACAGTCATGCAGAGCCAAAGCACAATCAGTTTTTCCGCAAAACACATGGAGTTTTGTTTTTAAACCGCAAGAGAGACAAAAGTTGCATAATGTACTTTTAAGTAATTGTTCTTAGATATGACTTTCTACTGTGTACTAGTGCATTTTGATGAAATTGGTAGTATTTGCTGCACGTTCAGAGTTTTTAAAGCTATGTTTTTCATGAAAACTATCAGCATTTTAATTTATTGAATGGCATTTAAAAATGTTCAAAATTGATTCACAATGACACAGCATGCACTGTGGTTGTCCGACATTGTGATGTGGTAGTTTTTGTCACTGACAGCTAAACGCTGCTATTGTCTGCAGAACATTAGTCATGTTTCAGTATCTTTGCCCCCCCGAGCATCACAGCAGGTTTGAATATTAGTCTCTTCAACCAGCTTGTATTTCATATTAATAGTCCATATGATATGAAGAGTCCAGAGAAAGCTCTTCACGGGCAGCCTCGATTCTGTGCTGTACAATAACACTTTGATGCAATGATTAAGACTGTGCTGGCCTTCCCTCTCTCGTTCCCCAACCCCCCCCCCCCCCCCCCTCTCTCTCTTTCTCTCTCTCTCTCTCTGAGATTATTAATGTAGTTGTAGATACTGCTGGAGCGAAATAACTTAGACATTAGGATTAATGGGGGCTGGTGAGTGCAAAGGATATGAAGTGTAGGGATGCACAGCTGGGATGACTAACAGACCCATTCCTGTTCGAGCAATATTTTGATGAAAAGGCCTTGAAATGCACCTTTAGATACACACCGTTACTACAGGGGCATCATGTACCTGGCAATCCTTTCTCACTTTGTGAACCAGGTACATTATTTTAAACCAAAATAATCATGTCAGAACTTTTTTTTTATTAGCCTAAATGTTTTTTTCTTCAAATTGCATGTAACATCCACTTTTGATCCATGACTAAATTTCTTTTTTAAGAATTTTTTTAAGCATACCACCCAAAACAAATATTTGTGGTAATGTCCAGTTAGCAACTTAAGAAACTTAGAAACTTTTTTTAATAAAAGATTTTACAATTGAAAATGTATAACACATGCAGTGCCCCTGCTGGAGAGGAACTGAATTACACACATACTCCATTTACTGCCTTGAGTAAGAGGAATAGTATGGTCTCATTATAACTTTTTTGCACTGCATCGCCAGTTATGCTCTTTGAACACGCTTATGATAAACTCCTGTTTAATAATTGTTATTTCTTCAGACAGTGCTGGTTCATGGTCCGCTTAAAACCTGACATTTAAAAGCCAAAGTATGCAGAGAATTCTTCAGTCCAGGTGCTACTGTTTTCGCCATGGAATCTGAATTTGGCAGTTTAAACAGAAAAGGTGTGTATTACCCCAACTGCAGCTCTCAACCATTAACCACGCTTAAGTTTTATATCCCAAGCATAGAAAATTAAATGTAACATTTAACATTTTTTATGGCCTCTTACCCTTTTTAATGCAGATGGCACATTAGAAACGCTACTTTAACAACAAATGTTCCGCTATTCAGTAGACAATCCAAAACCTTTTTGGTATTTGAATTTTCTGTTCTGCAAGCAATCTTGCTCAGATGGGCGCACAAGCACTCATCCATATATAAGTCTGGCCAGGTACCAAGCAACCATATTCTGACATTCACAAACATGCCCCATACAAGCAAACTGTTTTCAGGGAATTTAGCTCCTAGGTTACAGCATGTTGAATTAGAATGTGAAATTTAGCACCTTAAATTAATTGCACACCTTATGAACAAGTGAAAGCTATACTGAAACAACCGTAAACCTTTTGCTTAATACTTGACATCAAACGCATCCTCCTTTTGGTTAATTTGTGCGATTGTAATCAGCAGCAGATGCCTGCCTCAGTTCTTCTTTATCAAGACTCACAATTTATTACTTCCTAAATGATTGTTCAACAGGTGGCTCCCTGTGCATCTGTGAACCTTGCCTTTGTGAACTTGAAGCATGCTTTAAATAGCTGCAAAGTTAGATTAAAGATATTCTGCTGCGTTTTCCCCCTTTTCCCCCTTCCATCGCTGAATGTTGAATATGTTGATTTATGAAGTGTTTGGGACTGAGGTCAGCGGCCCATTGAAGATTTATGAAACGGCAACTGAGAACGATTACAGAAGCCCAATCTATCACGCCACGCTGTTCTTGCATTGTTGTGACTCCGCCGTTATAACCTCCATCAAATGCATCACTCTCTGTAAATTGTGGAAGTTTGTTTGAAGTCAAAAGGGGATTCAAAGATCAGTGTAGACGGCACACTTCAGTGGATTGAGCTCATCCCTCTTTCTCAGTATGAAAAAGCTTCATCTAAACTTCCACTGTGTAATGCAGAACATGTTCCTCTATATGTCAAAGCAAGTGGATGAATAAGCCTAATTGTTTTTGTAGCCCAGTGTATTACGGTCTCTTTAGGACTCTTTATATCACTGAGTATAAAGTGGGACAGTATTTGAAGATCAATAGTGTGAATGTGTTTGCATTTTGAAACTACAAGGATCAATGATAAATAAGCGTGTCCACAATAAGAGTAAACTATCTGTAAGAAAAACTGTTAATGTTTTTTTTGCCATCAAGTAAATATTTTTAATAACACATAACATCTTGTAGACATCTTGGTTTTTGATTTTTTTATGAATACTTCAGAGACAAAAAACTGCAGAAAATTCAGTTTTGCCACCATATGAATGAACTACATTTTAAATTACATTAAAATATATAAATTAATTTAAAAATGTAGTAATATTTCACACTATTATTATTTTACTGTATTTTGATCAAATAAATGCAGCTTTTTTGAACAAGACTTCAAACGCATTAAAAACAGTATTACAGAACTTGAAACAATAGTGTGTGTCTGAGTGTGTGTGTGTGTGTGTGTGTGTGTGTGTGTGTGCGTGTGCGTGTGCGTGCGTGCGTGCGTGCGTGTGCATGTATATGTGCTGTCAAATCGATTAATCACACCTAACATAAAAAATGTGTTTACATAATGTATGCATGTATATATGATATTACATTTATTTATATATATTATGTGTGTGTGTCTGTGTATACACACACACACACACATATACATGTATAATGTATGTATAAATATATGTTGTGTATATACAGTATACATACAGACATCAGACATATATAATATATAAATATATATATATGCACACATATTATGTAAACAAAGACTTTTATGTTAGATGCAATTAATCAATTTGACAGCAATAATATACTAATATATATATGCATGCCACACACCATTGCGTTTTGGGGTAGTCACACCAAATGACGTTTTATGCACTGAACTAACTTTGCCCAGTCATACAAAGGTCAAATTATCTGATATTTTAAATGTTTATTGACCTTGAAACACATTTTGTCTGCAAGGTTTTTTTTTTTTTTAACCACAAAGCTTTGTTTTATTTTGTTTTTATTAAGTATTATTATTTGTTATAAATATTATTACTTAACTTCATTTGTCATTTACTTGTATGCTCTTACACTGTAATTTACACAAAAAGGATGTACTATAGTAATAGTTTTTCATGAGATTATCCGGACACATAGACTAAACACAGCATCTTCTGCATCCACTGTGAAATAACAGTAGCGCTCAGTTGGCAGAGTGTAAAGTTTACTCGAAAACATTTGGAAATTAAGCTACGGCATTTAAGCTAAAGAGTTTTACATGATCCTTTTTTAAGCGACCTATGGATGGCTATGAGTTTAGGCTCGTGGGCGTTTTTCAATGGCTCTTCTGGTCTTAGCAGTGGGCAGATGCAGTCTCTGTCCCAGATCACTGAATAAACTCACATTGTTGAGTGTGTGGGACGACTTGCTTGGCAGTCAACGCTGACAAGTGGATTAGTGGAGGCAAGGCCACCTCTGAATGGTACCCACACGACTTGCAGCCATGGCGACGAGCATCGCCGAGCATCGGTGCCACATATCACACATCTGACAAAGCTCGGTGTTTGCAAAAAAGAAAGGAAAGGAAGATGGGGGAAAAAAACAACAGATACGCTACAGCATATTTTGAGGCTTCCGTGCATATGGCAGTGGCATTAAATGGTGGAGTAAATTTGGCATGTCTAAAAACTAGGATAATGATGATAAATGTGACAGCATGAAAACTAATTACAATTGTTTCACTGCGTTTTCCAATAATGCCGCAAACGCTTCTATGAAAACTCATTTGAATCTTCCACAAGTCCAAAAGGCAGTCTTGCTCCAAAGCCATTTGGCACGTCCCCTCACCAGTTTACATTTCTAGCGGATTAGCAGAAGAGCTCAAAAATAATCATGCCAGATGTCTCCTTACATCCAGAGAAAGAGCCTCCCCGGTGGCCATTTTGTTTTTATCCTTTTTTTTTTTTTTTTTGCCATATCACTTTTAAGTGAAAGCATTTCGTGGCCTTTAGACATGCTAAATCTCATGTCAAGATGTTGTGAATGCAAATTCGAGTCCTCTCATGTCTGTCAAGTTTTAAAACATTACCAGATTTATTCATTACTGTTGTTTGTAGTGGTACTTGTCAGAGTAGAAACCCGAAATGCCTCTTTTGTTGAAAATTTCGTCACAATAAACTGTACGGTAGGCAGAAGAATGAACAGCAGAGAAATTGCTGAGAACTTTAATAGCATGTTCATTTTCATTACAGAGGGGCGTTGTCGCTTCTGTCACGTTGTTAAATTAACTAATATGCTTTTACTGGACTTTTCTTCTTTGATTTATAATTTAAGGCTGTACAATTAACTGCCTTAAAGGTTTTAGTGGTCTAAAGTGAGTAGCTTACAGGAGAATGTAAACGACTGGACACTAAGCTTCTTTTCTTTTTAAACGTATTTCTTTTCTTAATCCCTGTAACAAAGGTTAGTCCAATATAGAGTTTAAGAACATCCTATTAAAGGAATATTTCAGGTACAATACAAATTAATTTCAATTGATAGCATATGAGGCATAATGTTGATTACCACAAGAAATAAAATGTGTGTGTATATATATATATATATATATATATATATATATATATAATTATTTCACACTAAACTCATGTCATCATGCATATTGTTTGACTTGTAACTATGCTACTAAAACAGTTAGTATTTTAATTTATATGGATTGGCCCATATTCCTTTCCATTGTAAAAGCATCACTGTAATCCACATTTTTGCTTTAATAAAAGAAAATGAGGGACAAGTGGAAATACATTTTTGTGCTAATCTTCATTATGCCACAAGTGCTGCCAATTAAGCCAGTATTGAAACCCAATAATAATATAAATAAATGTCAGAGGCAACCTGACAACTGGTTCCACGGAGCACAGATTCCTCAGCTGACCCTCCACCAGCAAATATCGTCTTAGTGGGAAAATAAAGACACATGTCTCGTCACCCCATGCATGAGAGTGCTACAGTGTTTGTGGGATGCGTATTTTCAGCTTTAATGAGCTTGGCAGGAATGCTCTGTCTCCCACATGTCCCGGGCAGGGAGGAGGCCATCTTATTGCTGCCACATGTTGAGGTCCCTCTCCAAGTGGTTCCTCCAGCCTGGTGTGGTCAACCAGTTCAAAGCAGCTCGGCTCATTTGTTACACAACTTTATGTAACAATGAGTCTGAAGCCTCTGTGCGTCTGAGAGGAAAAAAGGGGGGAGCAAGTTCTTGCAACGTAGGAATGTATGTGCACTCATCCTTCGTCTCTCCTCTTCTCCCTCTTTAATGTTAAATGAGACCTGGACCTTTCACTTAGCCTCTGGTTTATCTGTTTTCGATGAATATCTTAAATCCAGTGCCCCATTGCCACATTTTCCAGACAGCTCAGTAGTAATTTTCTCCCTTTTTTATTCATGGAAGCCCTTTTAGGAGGGTTTTAAACTCCAGTAATAGCACTTAAGTCGCTCTAAGAGATGAAAACTCTGCACACCGCACTTGATCATTGTCATGGTGGAAGCAGAGCGCCGTGCCACATATGGCAACAATCTGCCACACTAATCCAGCCAGAGATTAGATGACTTCGGGTTCGGGCTCCCTAGATCATGCACACTCCATCACATCTTCTGCACCATTTTTATGAGAAGAACATAGCCAGCAGCCTTAAGTGGTGGCTGACAGAATCATTTGCCAGTGGTGGGGAATCTACCTCCAGCAGTGTCATCTTAGGCCCAACAGCATGAGTAACAACAGTTGTTGATTTGCAGGGTGCTGTAATTTAAGACCACATGGGTTCGAGTTTGGAAAAAAATGCGTATGAGAGTTTGATCCCTCAGACTTAAAAGTGAATTATTGGCTCTGTGCATTGTAATTATTTTTCACCTGACAAAATCATATATATATATATATATATATATATATATATATACACACACACACACACAACACACACTCTGATACATAGAGATATTCATAGATTTGTTTGAGGAGAATTTGATGATACATATTAATGTTTATTTTGAAATATTTTCCTGATGAGCACAGTTTGAGAAACTGTTGAGATCTTTTCTAAAACACAAATGCACAACATATACCGTATGACATTACTGGGGAGTTTTTTCTTAAGAGAAACATCTGAGAAGCACAATCTATATGAGAATCTCTCTGTTTATTCTCACTGCTGCTTATAAGAAACAACTTAGATATTAACGAGATTTTATGTTATCAATGAATTTTTATAATCCATATTGTCTGTCTGTCTGTCTGTCGAACTCAAGACCATCAGACTGTACTCAAACTGTATCCCCTTCCATTCATCCTCCAGCCAGTGTGTCTGCTCTGGGCCAAAGTCCTGAGGGAGTCCTCAGCGCCTCTAATTTGGGCTGTCCCAGGGGGCTCCAAGCTCTGGCTAGCTGGGGCATATGCAATAATCTCCTTTTTACTGTTTAGAGGCTAATTTGGGAACATTACACCTGCCTCTGTGAGCCACCGCTTTGGCATGGTGTAGTTTGTGAGGCTTTTCCTTTTCTCTCTCTCCTCATTTTTTTTTCATCTGTTGGTAAGTTTTGTAATGAGATTACCCCAAAGCCTAGCTCTGCTTTGTGTCACCCGAAATACTCTGAGATCCGGGATCAACTGTATCAAAGCGAGGAGTTCCAATCGGCGCAAGATGCAGCCCAGTCGACCTCAATTCGGCACATCCCCCCTGCCGTCCAGACCCCCACTCCTCATGTGACTTGGACAACCTCGTTCGCTATCACACATGACATTGTGTGCAAGCTTTGCATAGGAAATATCTTTGTCTTTTCTGTTGTGTTTGCTCGCCGGGAAGCTTCTTGCTGCTGTCTTTATCATGGCGCCCCGTCTATATTTATTGTCTATGTTTGTGTTATTTTACCCCCAAAATGGGTCAAATATTAAAACAGAAGGACAAGAAACAGTTCACTGCTTTGTCTGCTTCAGCTGTGGTAAAACCTAGCATTTCCTTTTCTGTTTCTCTCAATATTGGATTTCATACTGCAAGTTTTGAGAGCTAGACAATGCTAAACAGCCCTTTATAGACGGCTTTAGACAGCCCTTTACATGACTGATTCCAATAAAACATTGAGCCACACACCCAAAACAGCCCATCAACCACTCTCTTTGTTCTTCTAATTTGCTCCAAACCTAATGGTCTTGTGACTACAGTGCAGGAAAAATGCTTCAAAAGGGGAAAAAATGCTGAGAGGAAAAAAAGAGAGAGAGAGAGAGAGAGAGAGAGAGAGAGGAGAGAGAGGAGAGAGAGAGAGAGAGAGAGAGAGAGAGAGAGAGAGAGAGAGAGAGAGAGAGAGAGAGAGAGAGAGAGAGAGAGAGAGAGAGAGAGAGAGAGAGAGAGAGAGAGAGAGAGAGAGAGAGAGAGAGAGGGAGAGAGAGAGAGATAGAGAGAGATTCACAAGACAAAAAAAACTTCATTCCCAGAACATTGCCCATGATGCTCTCGGTGAACACATTAAGAAATAACATGTCAATATTTTGCCCTTCTCCACAAAATATGATTTTGATTAAAAGGTGTAAAGGTTAGGGTCATTGAGAGGGTGAGGATTAGTATTATGGGCTGTGTCTGGGGTTACCATAACAGTCTGGCTAGTGGGACTAGTAATAACAACAGAAGTAATAATAATCACGGACTAATTGATTGAACTTTGTGTGCTTCCTAGCCAGAGAGTAGATATTTTGACAAGCCTAGAGCTCCCCTTGAAGTCTGTAGAATTAAAGTTAATGTAATGAGGGATGCTTAGACCACTTGTTTTTAAGGATGAGGTTCTGATGATCATGGAAATTGCTTGTTGAATACCTTTCTTTGCTAAAGTAATGAGTAGAAGAAGAAGAAATACAAAAGAAATATTTGAACATTTCTTTCCCAAGAGTCTGAGAACTATGCATCCAGTCATGAATTTGAAACAGACAGGAATTTATGTTTGTGAGCTAAAATATTTATATACATACTTATACTTTACGTGCTGCTAAAAATGCATATTCCTTATTTTATAATGGAGGACAACTGCATTTCATTATTAAAGGAACACTTGCCCTCATTTTGTCCTAAACCTGTATGACTTTTTTTTCTGTAGAAAACAAAGGAAGATATTTTGAAAAATGTCTATGTATTTGTTTTTGGCAATCAGTGGGGTTTGATATAGTGCAGTGTTGGACCCCATTGACAGTTGAAGCATCCTTAAAAAAAAAAAAAAAATATATATATATATATATATATATATATATATATATATATATATATATATATATATATATATATATATATATATATATATATATATATATGTGTGTGTGTGTGTGTGTGTGTGTGTGTGTGTGTGTGTTCCACTGGGAAAAAGGTTTGAATACAGGTTTGAAACGAAATGAGGGTGTCAACAGAATTTTCATTTTTTGGGATGAACAAGGTAGACATACATTTAGCAATAATACAGTGTACACTGAACACTTAATGTTTTTAAATGACTAAAATACAATCACTTTACTTATTTTACACTGGTTTCCTCAAATGTCAATCACAACCACTTATTTATAGGCCAAATCATCCATTTTCCTGGTAGCAAAGAATATGCGGCTCTCCACATCGACTGCAGCCTCTCGGATAGAGAGGTAGGCTATGTTTGAAGAGTGCTTTTGTCACGCTGAAGAAAATCATGTTTGAAGTCTGGCCCCTGTCTTTCACACTTCTGATAAAGCCGTCGGGTTTAGCGTGTCTTCCTTGCAAAGCCCATGTCCTCCCCCTTTGTCTGACGCTCTCTTCCCTTGCCTGCGCTCCCCCTGGCTCCCCTCTATTGTCTGCTCGCCTGTCACCATGCCCACATTACACTGTGTGGAGAATGGGCCCAAAGCCTTATCCCGAGGCTTCATGGGAGATGTAGTTGGGGGAATAGTTTTGTGGGTTATTTTCTTTCATTTGTTTTTGTGTTTGCCCCTTGCTTTTGCTGTGTATATTTTGCCTTTTCAGGCTAGATTTTAGTTCAAATATGAAAACCACTGCGAAGAACAATGAGGAAATCATATACATATACTAATACTAATAATTACATGTCAAATATTGAAAATTTCGCTTCAAATGCCACATTTTTCACAAAGCAATTTGGCTTTTGTCTTCCCTCACATCTTCTCCACCATTGTTAGCCATATAGCCATGTCTCTTAAGCACTCCACGCATATGCATGCACAGTATCGTATCAATGGAATAAGCTCAAACATTTTCAGAATACCAAATATTTAAACAGGCTGGACAAACAAGTGACCGGAGGGATTGTATTAGGGGGTTATTTCGTATAGTGTCCTATCAGCCCCCGCGATATTTTCATATTGAATTGGTATGCATGAACCACATGATCCCAGCATAAAGAGGGTGCCTGAACCTAGTCTCTTAAACTGTAGCAGGCATATATTACCAGGCTTAGAGCTTGGCAAGCCCTGTGTTTCCCAAAATAGATTTTCAACAATACTCCACGAGGTTGCATTAAATAAATCTGCACTCAGCTAATCCTAAAAGCAGTTCATATGTCGTGAAGATACTCTCGCGCAGGACAAAGGCAGACACTCGGCTCGTCGCGCCTTCGTCAAGGGACAGACACATTTAAATACAGATATTTAGAGAAGGGGGGTGGATGGGGCGCAAAAAAATCCGCTTTTAATGTGACACAGAATTCGGCTAAAAAGCGAGAAAGAAAATCTCCATTAATGTGCTACAGAGCCACACAGTCAAGCTGATTTTTTTTTATATCAACCTATCTTCCTCCCTCCTGCTCTTCCTCTCTCTTTCTGCTGCAGTCTATTTTTTAATCTAGACCCAAACACTTGCAGGAGGGGCCATTTCAAACATGTTGTAGATAACTGTTAATCACATTACTGTTTCCCACTTCCGTAAAACACCATAAATAGCGTACTGAGGTTCATCCCCTTCTTTTTTCCCCATTGAGAGAAAATTACGGTTGATGAATTGCTTCTGCCATGCATGTAGGCTAATGAAAGCCTGGCTCCTGGGCTTTCCTCAACAAAGGCTCACGATTTTTCCACTTTCCACTAAAATAAGAACCTGTTCCACTTTTAATTAATGGTTCTACTCTTCTTCATTCAAAGGCTACGGCAGACTTTTAAATTGATTCCGGAGGTGAGCTTGCTCATTAGCACGGGGAAAAACAAAAGCATTGTTCTAGGATTGCAGGGGAGTAATTTGATCACACAGGTTTACAAAAGCTTTTAATTCTGATGTGATCTGCCAACCGAAATTACGTAACTCTACTGCTTGTAATTATAAATACTCAAAACTCACGTCGACGCAAGTCATGATATGTAGCCTACTCGGGAAGCTCTTCTGGCAGTTAATTATGAATGTACCTTTGTCGTGATGAAACAGAAGTAGCAACAGACCTTTTCTTCTGTTTTGTGACGTAAATCTAAGTGTTACGGATCAGCGAATAAGAAAAAATTTCGCGCTGGGACTTGGTTCTATGATCCCAGTTGATTGGATGTTGAGATGTGGGCGTGGCACTCGGAAATGGAGCTTGTGAGGATGGGGTTTAAGCAGACTAAATGATTAGAGAAGTGCTGCATTACATTTCTGATTCAGCCATTACATTTTGAGTTTGTAAATATGTAATATAGATGTGTGTGTGTATATATATACTGCCGTTCTAAAGTTTGGGATCGGTAAGACCGGGATCTCTTTTCTCTATTCATCAGACCGTACACAACTGTTTTCAACATTAATAATAATAATTTATGAATATTAGAATGATTTCTGAAGGATCATGTTACACTGAAGACTGGAGTAATGATGCTGAAAACTCAGCTTTGCATCACAGGACTAAATTACATTTTAAAATGAATTCAAATATAAAACAGTACATTTATATTGCCATAATATTTAACAATATTACTGTTTTTTGTTGTTGTTGTATTTTTAATCAAATAAATGCAGCCTTGGTGAGCATAAGAGACTTTTTCTTTTCTTCTTTAACATTAAAAATCTTTCCCAACCGATCCCAAACTTTTGAACAGCAGTGTATATGCCTGTGTGGGTATGCTGTATAGTGTACACACACACACACACACACACACACACACACACACACACACATAATATATAAATATAATAATATACTGTATATGTGTGTGTGTGTATATATATAATATGAATGAATGAAGCATATAAATGAATAAAATTCACAGTAACATACACTCAAATTCTAAATTACTGGAGTACATTTTACAAGAAAATACTGTTTCATATTTTTTACTTCAACATTTCCTGATTAATTCAATGTGTTACTTGCTGTTTTGTAATTGTTTGTGAAATTTACTAGCAATTTTTGAGTGCAAATTGTTTCTATACCAATTTTTTTTTCAGTGTATAGGGTGAATTTTCATTTTATGCCAATTTAAAGCAAATGTGTGGGTTATTAGCAAAACCTCCACCGTAAAGTATTTCTAATCTGAACAGAGTCCCAAATAAAGCCTAACTACTCCTTAATGTAAATGACAACAATGAAGGCAATCTTAGCATGCTTCTTAGACAGCTAGCATTGTGTTTGTTCATTGGTATGACTGATGTTTGCTTTTGGATCAGTTGTCCACACTCGGCTAACAATTAGCATACATCTGCTGCAGACAGCATGCAGCCTTGCTGTATGTACACTGCTATCAAGACCCCTTGCAGGCAGCTCGGTGCTGAAGTGTGCAAACACGCGTCTGCTTGACTGGATGCTAGCCACCCTACCGAGTGACCCTGAAAGCAGAGTCAAGTGCATCAGGCTTCTAATTGGTGAGCAATTATGCATGTCAACAATTTAATTACACAGTGTTTAGGTGGGACTTAGCCTTGATTACCGGCAACTTCACAGAATCCTTTTTTTGACATCAAACTCCACCTTACCTTATCAAGCACAGTTTAACCAGAGCAATAGAACATTATGGTCATAATTCTTTTTGCACTGCATCATTTTCAGATTAGACTACAAACTTTACATTTTTGACAATCCCAAATTCACTTTTTTGTCTTTTAAAGAGATAGTTCATTAAAAAAAAAAATACAATTCTGCCATCATTTACTCCATGAGGGATAATGGAAATTCTTTCATTAGTTACTCACCCTCATGTCATTCCAAATCAGTGAGACTTTCGTTCATCTTCGGAACACAAATGAAGATCTTTTTGATGAAATCTGAGAGCTTTCTGTCCCTCCATTGACAGCTATGAAACTACCACTTTTACACTTAAAAAAGTTCATGAAAATATAGAAAAAACTTTGGTAACGCTTTAGATTACAGTAAGGAAAGTACTGCGTAATTAAGACGAATTTACAGCGTAACTTTCGGTAATTATAGTGTACCTATAAAGAACTTGCATGTAAGTATAAGGAACAATATCTAAAGTTTGGGGAATAAAGGGGCAACAACCAGGAGAATAATAATAAAAAAAACTTATACTGTAAGTATTATAGAACTAAGGGGTTCGTATTCTACTAGATATAACAATCTTACATTTGGGTGCAATTTAGCGAGGACATGCACTGTGTACCTTTTTGTAATAATTGTGTACCAATACATACTGTATAGGCTTTTTAAAAATTACAGGGTACATATGTATGCATTTATACAGGTTTTTTTTTTTTTTTGATTGCAAAAAAATGTTGTTTAAGTTTGGCCTTACATGTATCAAAGAAAGTAAAGCTAAAACTATTGCAATTTTTTAAATACTGGGAAATATACTCTTGTTCCATGTATACAGGGTAAGTGACAATGCGGGTCGTAAATTAAAGTGGTGCTTGTTACCCTCTTGTTCCATGTAGTTACAGGGTAAGTACAATAAAAATACATACACACAATCTAATATCACTGACTCTGAAACCTTTATTTGAAAAACAACTTATTACAGTTGGTCTGAAGCGATAGTCTACAGTTTGAAAAGTTTAAAATATTGTAATTTTTCTTACAAACACCTATCGTTTCACTCCAGAAGACATTGATCCATCCATTGGGGTCGGATGGATTACTACAGTTATTATGTGCTGATTGATGCTCCAACTTTGAGGATCACATGAGCTTGCATTATATGTATTACCAGAGATCTATTTTTTATTTTTCTCAAAACCTTAATTTATGTTAATCTGAAGAAGGAAAGTCGTATACATCTGGGATGGCATGAGGGAAAAGGGTAAGTAAATGGTGAGGATGTATTTCTGGGTGTACTGCATTTTCTTTCAATACATAATACAGAATAGCAACATGCTTTCTTCTTCAGATTCATCAGTGGGAAGAAAGAAAAAGAAGAGTAACGAAAGGAAGAAGCCAAGCAAGAGAAAAAAGGGGGGACAAAACGTTTAAAAAGCATTTGAAATGAATTGTTGATTTAAAGCAGTTTTAAATGAAAAAGAAGTGTTGTAAATCTGATTTGAATTAAGTTATTTTTCAAATAAATGTTTCTGAGTCAGTGATATAAGATTGTGTGTATTTATTTTTATTGTGCTTACCTTGTAACTACATGGAACAAGAGGGTCACAAGCACCATTTTAATTTACGGCCCGCAATGTTCACACTTACCCTGTAACTACATGGAACAAAAGGGTAACAAGCACCACTACATGAAACAAGAGTATATTTCCCCAACATTTAAGCAAAAGTTACAATTGTTGTATTTTTCAGTGCACTTTTGTTAAAAATATTACTGTATAAATGCATATATATGTACCCTGTAATTTTTAAAAAGCCTATGCAGTATGTATTGGTACACCATTATTACAAAAAGGTACGCAGTGCATGTTCTCGTTAAATTGCTCCCAAATGTTAGATTTTTGTATCATAATAGTAGAATAGATACCCCTTAGTTCTATAATAATTTTTTTTATTCTCCTGATTGTTACCCCTTTATTCCCCAAACTTTACATATTGTTCCCTTATACTTACATGTAAGTACTTCATAGGTACACAATAATTACAGAAAGTTACACTGTAATATCGCTTTAATTACGCAGTACTTTCAGGGCTGTAATCTAAAGCGTTACCAAAAGTTTTTCAGTAGAGACATGATCGCTTTATATGATGAACAGATTGAATTTAGGCTTTTATTCACATTTAAACATTCATCATCTCACACAGCAGTTGTGGTAGACGGAAGCTCAAGTATGTTTGCTTGATGTGCGAGAACCAATGAGGTTTATTCACATGTGTTACGCAGCACTTTAGAGCTTCCGCAAGAACTTATTGACCTCATTTACAGCAGTGCCATTTTTTTAACAGGAATGAAAGCGAGCCTGTGAGGGATACAGACATACATCTCTTCATTGGTTGTATTGTTATTTAATGCGTTTTTGGATTGTTCTGATGACGAAACACTGCAAAAATATCTTTCCAAGAAATTTCAGTAGACAAAAAACTCCAAACAACATGAGCGGTGGAAAACAAGTGATCTAGGAGCTTTATACAGCTTTTTACAATGAATGCCATTGAAAACATGATTAATCTATCTGTCACAGCCTCGCTTTCATATCATGGCATTGCTCTGAATAAGGTTTATGAGGTTCTCGTGCCTCAAACAGGTTTGGTTGAGCTTCTGTTTATGTTCGCTGATCAATGTTTAAATGTGAATAAAAGCCTAAATTAAATCTGTTCATCATATAAAGCGATTGTGTCTCTTCAGAAAATTTGCACTAAACCGTTCAATTTATGGATCTATTACCTTTTTGAAGTGTAAAAGTGGTAATTGCGTAGCTGTCAATGGATGGACAGAAAGCTCTCAGATTTCATCAAAAAGATCTTCATTTGTGTTCCAAAGATGTATGAAAGTCTAATGGGTTTGGAATGACATGAGGGTGAGTAATTAATGACAGAAATTTCATTTTTGGGTGAACTAACCCTTTAAAAGAAATAGGCTACCTTATGTTTAAAAATATGCTTTGGGGAACTGCAAAGAGTCTGATTGGTGACCTGGCATCTGTTTTTACCAATGGAGAAATGGTCCCCCTGTTGGGTGTTCGCTGTAGGAGGGATCTGGCATTTGTGTTATTAGCTGTCAGAATGAATACGGGCTGATGCTGAACAGACGCTGTGCTGAAGCAGTGGCGGAAGTGGCACTTTAGCACTGTGGCTGATTTCATAGCGATTAGTGCAAATCACCCAGCACTTAACGTTATTGCCCAGAAGGGCTAATAGCAGCTTGACACCTCGTGTAAAATTTGTGACGTGCCACTTGCCCAAGTTTATTATGATATTTTTTTTGTGGTTAAATTTGATAAGAACCCCAGTCACAAATTATACAGTGTGTAAAAAAAAAATTAGGCATGCTGTTTGTTTGGAATAAAGTTCTAAGCTGTAGAATGGGAGTATTTAGGGGTTTACAGGGAAACGTTGGTGGCGCCCTCCCTAAACCCCCCCTCCTCCCACCCCCAGTATACAGAGGCTTGGCATGCCACAGAAGCTGCTGTCGCCATGGTGACAAGCCACTTCAGTTCAATCAATGCCCAGTGTTAACAAGCTTTGAATCAAACTGAATTTGAAAGAATAGAAGAATTTAACTGTTGGGTTTATGGGTCACAGTAATTACTGTATGTTTGATGGACATTGTGAATTATGATGAATAAATAATTATATTGTTATTATTTTCTGGTTAGGTTTAACCTTGCTGTTTTTTTTTTTCATTGTTCGAGGTCCCAGGGATCCCTATGATGCAAGTGTAAAAATCCCTCTTCTTATAAATAAAATAAAATTTCTTATTTTTCTTTGAAATTCTTTTAGTGTTTTCTTTCCTCTGGCGTAATGAGAACTAATAGTAGGCAGTTGTGAAATGCAAATTTTCTTATTTAAAACATCATAGAAAAATCTAAATGGTTTGATTGGAGGAAGTCAATTTAAAAACACTGAACCAAACTGAATATGTTAGGTTTCACCAGCAAAATGAATTTTTAAGGGTTGGATCCAGTAGATATAGCTTATCCGGAGAGCCCAAGCTTTTTTTATGGATGGCAATAAGTCAATTATCAAGTTACATTTTCTGTCTGCATATAGCTATATAAGCTGCAGAAGATAACTGAATTTGCGATCACACGTTATCTGAGACGCAGCTTTCTGTGTGTGTGAGTACTTCGCTTATTGCATTTAATGACATTAAGCATGTCACATGTAACGGCCATGTGTCCAGTCTACTCTCTCCTGTCTTCGTCAACCTAAAACTTGGACTTTTTGTAGTCTTTTGGAGTATTACATTTTTGCAGTTATCGCAAGCCATTGCGATATGCATATCGTGATATGTACAATTGTGATATTTCGATATATCTTGCAGCCCTTTCGATATCATACTTCAAGCTATTAAATAGGCTTTTGGGTCTCTCCCAAACAGATTACAAGGGTTAGTTGTGTTTAAAGAATGTCAAGCTCGAAGGTTGAAACGACGAGGCCAATATAGTGAGAAGAAAAAGAATGGCCAGAAAAAAAAGAACATTCCCGAAGGATGTGACGTGGAGACTGTAATAGTCTCAAACTGTCAGTGTTTGCGAACACCCGACAGCCTCCGAAGATATAGGAATATCCTCTCCCCTGCCTCCGACAGCCAACGTCTGTCTCCATCAATCAAGTGGAGTTAATTTAAAAGCATAAGCTACTTAATTAAAGGAGGTTAGTTGAGCACAGAAATCAAATTCCTGAAATGAGTTTTAATGTCCTCATATTCCCCAGCTCACAGAATGCCCCATCCTCATCACCTCTCAAATGGTAGAATAATATTCATCGCCTTCGTTTTCCAAGTTGTCATAAAACACATAGGCTGCAAAGAGCATTCGCTAAAAGGCCGAGAGATGTTAATGTGGTCTCAGCAGGCCAAATGCACTTCTCTCTTATCGCCGTCCTCTCTTTCCTTCCCTCTCTCCATCCATGCCCCGCATCCCTGATGGGAAGCGCAGGACGAGATGAGAGGATGCGAAAGCGAGAGAGTGAGCGAGATCGTAGCATTAAGTAAATAATTTGTATGATAATTCATTACAGTGGCGTCTTTTTCAACTTTAATTGGTCTAAATGAAGAGACATTTCACACCATTTAGATAAAAAAAAGAAAAAGGAGGCCAGCATAATGAAAAGGGGGCCTGGCTATCGGACTTCAGAGGTTTGCTCTAAATGAAAATGTAATTGCAGGCGGAATGGTACAAGAGGAGTCGACCCAGCGCAGCAGATCGGGGGTATCTTCAGACAGCCGCGCAAAAGCTAATGACTGAGCAATTTGGAACATTTACTCACCCCAAAGACTCTCATTAAGTCAATCACAGGCTTAGCCGAAGCCCACTCACAGCGGCGGAGGGAACCCTATGCGTTTATTCCGACATCAATCAGGAAGGCCGTCTCTCTCTCTAGCTTTCAGTGTCTCTCTCCGCGTCTCACTCTCTAAAACTCTCTCTCCCTCCTCCTCCTGCTAGTCAGTAGGAAAAAAGAGAGGCCCAAGTAATTTATTCGGGATCTTTGAGAGGATAATGGCCAATTATTTGTTTATAACACTGGTTAAATTTTCATTAGGCAGATTAATGGAATATCATGTACTGTCAACAGTGGACCGAGGGGTGGTGTGTCAGAGATAAACGCCCCAGCAGATGATGTCGCTCTATGGGTAAATTGGTTTTTCCCACTCCCCTGTCTCTGCTTCTCCATATGGAAATGTAAAAGGTGGATGAGGTGGACGGCAAGGAGATGACAGAATATGGAACTGTGCATATACTGAGAGAAGTGTGTGAGCACTCCAGGCAGAATCTAGTCTTTTATACATTTTTATAATATATATATATATATATATATATATATATATATATATATATATATATATATATATATTTTTTTTTTTTATTTTTTTTTTTTTATTCTGTCACTGTTTAGATCATAAAAGTTTCTAGCATGCCTGAATTTTTAGAGCTCGATTCATTTATGGAGAATGTGTTTTGGAAACATGGGCCAAGTTCTTTCTGAACAAGTTATACAGTGCGAGAATGCAGATATAAGCCTTCTTTTACAGTTTTCAATTTCAACTCCAACACTTCTAATGGTTCAACTGCATTGGAGATACAGTTCCCGCTTCGCTTTCTATCGGCCCGAGATGTTGGCACCATTTAAATGATTCATTTCAACAGTTTAAACTTTCAGATGGGCTCATAAATAGATTCATGGAGTCATAAATAGAGCTTTTCGAGTGGTGACACGAGGGGGACAGCATAATCTGACATTATGCAGCCGACTCTATTTCTGTAAATGACAGCCTTCAGTGAAGCGACTGCTACAAGTAAAGGCAGTGGGACACATTCTGACCCCCTCAGACTGATAGGATGATAAATACTGGTTTGAACCTGAAGTCAAAGGTTCATAAACAGCCACTTGAAACGTATCTAAGAATTCCTATTTTCTGCATATTGGAGTGTTATTCTGCCAGAGGCGTATTTGTATACACACAAATCCAGATATTATTTGCTGGCTTTTTATGCTTCAAAGAAAAGTTCTAAGTAGTCTTTAAGTAAATCATGGGGTATAAAAGAAAATAATAGAAAATAATTTGGCAAATTAACTAAATAGGAGCACCATTGACGCATGGTATTTCACCACAGGTAACTTGAGTCTTATTCATTATAAGCACCCTTAATCCAATTTACAGTCAGTATGAAATGGAAATTCACCCCATCTATTTTCTAAATGCATGTTATCGATCTTATTGTGAATGGTTCATCCACGCATATATCTTTATTTTCAGTCTGCTTAAATTCTGGACCTTTCTTATATTTGACTGATCTCATGCTGCCTCCATCCAACCAACAACCAATGGATTGAACCAAGTCCCTACCCTACAATGTTTTTCTTTTGGATAATCTGTTTCACTCAAATGTACATCACAATATGGGAGAAGAGTATTGGAGACTTTTGTGGTGACCATGGCAGCCGTAATCACACAATTGAGAAGAGTATTATAACCTGTTATATATCTAAATGTGTGGTGTTGAAAAGCACACTTCTGACATTTTAAAAAGTGTCCCTCAGTACAAGGAATTGTAGCAGAGTAGAGTGATGTTAACAGTCTCAGCAAAGACAACCAAATTGCAGTAATCTGCTGCAGCCTCTGCAACTTTAGAATAGGTGCGGCATTCAAATTGTACTCTGTGGATTTCGTGGCCGTGTTACATGATTTATGTAATTCATTTTAATGAATTGGGCACTAAAACAACACAAGCAAACAGGGACATCAGAAGGCGCATTTCATTTTTTATTGACTTGAATTTATGAGCTCTATGTCCTATAAAACAAATACTTTAAAAAAAAGTTATGTTGGGGGTGTTTTTAGACTAAAAGATATAGTCTTTAAATAAATATGTGTTATAAAAATGCATTTTAAAATACGGTTCAATAAGTAACAACACCAAAAATGATCATCAAAGTGGAAAGAGGAAGTGAGCCGACATAGGAGCCTAAAAAAAAAATGGGAGAACAAGTCAAGCATGTTGCCCCCTCCTCTCTGTCACCATCCATATCACCGTGGACAAATTGTCCTGATCTCCCTTTCACACATGCCTCCTCCACATCTAAATATTCATTCATCACTTTCCCTTAGTCTAGTATCACCCTCCTTAAAAGCCTGTGGGGAAAACCGAACGGCCAGCTCCACCCAATCAAAACAATCGCTCGGTGAGAGGTGGGGGTTATCGAGGGGCGAGCTATCTGTAGCTAGGGCTACGGGTTGCTGGCAGGACACAGGGTCCATTTAATTAGGCCTGCTGCTTCCCTCTGGTGTGAAAGACTCTCAGACCACTTTGATTCGCCATTGCTCTCCCAGCAGGAAGTGCCTGGTGATAATTGACACAGGATTTCCTTGTTAACCAGCCACAGACTGGCTGGATTAAAGTGACAGAGATCTCCAGAAGAAAGTGGGGAGTAGATAAGGGAGGGGTTGGTGAGGTGAAAGTGCTCGCTGAAGGTAGGGGAAATGGTGCGAGGGGGGTGAGCGAAGCAGCTGTTTACCTCTCTTGAGAAACTAGAGAGGAAATCGCAATAACAGACTGGTGTGTGGGTCCCGGCGTGAGTTGTAGCTCCTACTTATCTTGCCCATTTCAGCTTGGCTGATCAAAGATTGGCTCCCTCAGAATAACCTGGACCCTGGGTTGAGTACATGCTTCCACGCTTTGGGTTTTTTGGCAAATTATCGTCCCCTCCTTCCCTGCCTCCCCCCTCTACTGTGATATTACTGTTTATAGAGGGCTAGAGAGGTAATCTTCTTTCATTCAGACAATTATGCACTATCGTGAAATGAAAGCACATTTGCAAATGACGTAATTTTCGCCGATTTGTACCAACTCGGTCATGAGCCCTGACAAAAGTATTATCATACAGAGAGAGAGGATAAAAACTCGTTCGGCCGTGGACAAACATGAGGTTTCCACAGCACCTAATCCATATTATTTATTTCCACATTTTCACCTTCCTTATCCACACAGCTCACGCTCACCCACACTCACACACACACTCAGTCACTCACTCTGTGCTACCAAGTGTCCAGATTTAGGCTGAAATGGAAAACTAAATATCCAAGAAATCAGGGCACCAGAGTCTGCATCTGGCATGACTATATACAGTCATACAGACATTGAAGTCTCCAATTTACATAATTAATTGTAAAGATAAATTCAGTCAATTTTACTGAATACGACTGTACCAAAAACACATTAACATATTGCTGTGAAGATATGCAATTACATGCATGCAATATTTTAATGCATCTTTATTGAAACAAATAGATCACATTGCTTTATATCCATTTTAAAGTTATGTTTTCTATAAAAATCATCTTTCATATGCAGTAACAAAATTATTCATTTAAATATTCAAAAATAATAGATCTGTGAGTTTTAAATTCAACTTGCCACACTATTTTAGTTTACTTAAATATTTTTCATCAAAGAATCCTGAATATCACTGTTTTTACTATATATTTTAACAAATAAATGCAGCCTAAGTAAGCACTTTGTGAGCAGCCTTAGAGACTTCTTTCAAAAACATGTTAAAATAGTATTGTAAATACTATTATGATGTTATTATAAGGTATTTTAGATCTTTTTTTCCAATAGGGCTCTTTTTCATTGGCAGCATGATGAATAATCTGAGAGTGACATTACTGTCCTGTGGTGGAATCCATCAGGAGGACTAGCATTTGACCTCATCTGACCTTCACTTCCTCCAGCTCCATCTGCCTATAGGTCAGCACATGATCACACATGAGAGAAATATCAAGTGACTAGAGGTATGATTTTGGCCTTGTGAGACAGATAAATCTGTAACTATCTCTGTCTACACAACAGAGTACAATAAAAGTCTACAAGACCATTGAATTGCATTAGCATAAGTTAATGCTGACAGTGTCATTCTTATGGTGCGTTCTATTATTGCCACCGAACCGACTCTGCCCTCGGATATGACATCACTTCCACACTTCAAGCGTTCTGGTATGTTTTGTGTGTCCGAGTCGGAGAAGAACATGGACGCTACCCGTAAATCTTTTGCTATGGTAGCAATGGCCGAGTACCAGGCGCTTATCAAAACGCAGCCATTTGAACTTCTAAAATTTTCACTTTCACTATTTCATGTTTTAGTTAATCTTCTGTTAGCAATGCTAGCCACGTTAGTAACACCCATTTGAAACAAGGCTTCATTCAATATTGCACTCACAACAAGACCGATTCCCATACCCACTGGCAGTGATAAGGTATTGCAGTAATACGAGTGATTAAAATCATAATTTAAACAACCAAACAACCAAAAACAATTCATACTTACAAGTCACATAGGGCGCAGCCATCTTGGATTCTGTATCGGAATTCTCGCTCGGTGTCCTCACGGTTGTCCGACTTGATGAGCTGCTGCTCCCTGCATATAGCAACGGACCCTTTGAATGAGCTTCGGATACTGGAAGAACATAACAGCCGACTTTCTCTCAGGCAAAATGTCAATATTTGTTTTCAGGCAGACTGTTGAAGAAAAGCTACAGACGCGTCTCCCGGAAATCCTGTAGGATTCAAACAATCAGACGACTTCGAAACTCCTAAAGTGTTTCCAATTTTGTTGGCCATATGCGTCAAACGTTCAGCCAACATCCGTTGATGTCTGATGCTGAGACTATAACAAATGAGACTGTATTGAAGAGTGTTTAAAACAACAACAACAACTTCCATATAAAAAAGACTGTTCGTTCAATACTCATTAATCTTTGTTAAAGATTAATAAGAAAATGTTGTCCAGGTATATTAGGTAAGTTGTAACAATGAACAGTTAAAATTTGTTTTACTACCTTAATTACATAGTTGAGCGAATCTGTGTGTGTGTGTGTGTGTGTGTGTGTGTGTGCGTGCGTGCGTGCGTGCGTGTGTGTGTGTGTTTTGTTTACACAACATTATTCTTCTGGTTTAAACAAGGTTCTTGAAATCGATATACAAAACATTATAGTTACTGAGAAAACTTTCCCGCATGAATGACTAAAACTAAATATAAAGCTTTTTGCGAATATCAACAGTAAACAAACTTTCAGCAAATACAAAACAATTTTCATGCACATTAACTAAATTTTTAATAACATTTAAGCACATTTCTAAAATATTTTATTTAAGTGTAATGCTCCTCTTTCACAGGCCAGAGAAACTTTACACTGCTGTTGTGAGACTGTTATCAGTGCTCATGTCGGCAGGAACTGCATCTAAACCCTGCTGTAAGACTTCAATATGTGAGTATTAACACGCTTCAGGGTGCTTGACTTCTGTATCCGGAATTGCTTTCTAGCAGAGAGTGAGAAAGGCGAGACAGAGGGTTAGAGATTTGCTGTTCTCTCAGACCAAAGTAAATATGATAGGCAGGAAAAGCAATCATATAACCAACATATGCTCCCCTATCGAGAAAACACAGGAGTCTAGATTAAGATTTTGTCATGAGTGAAATCATTGCTGTTTAATTGAATCGTGCTACAGATAAACTCCTTGGTCGAGCCCTCTCCTGATGGCTAGGTCGTGATAAACAACTTCAATCAGAGTGCTATAGAGTCACACACTAGCTCTCTTGACTTTTCCACTGATCTTTTTATTCTGTGAAACTAGAGGAGTGTGTGTGTGTGTGTGTGTGTGTGTGTGTGTGTGTGTGTGTGTGTGTGTGTGTGTGTGTGTGTGTGTGTGTGTGTGTGTGTGTGTGTGTGTGCCCTGAGGTTGATGCTGTAGGACTGAGCTATTTTAAATGTTTTAGGCCTTTTCTTCATAGTTTTGATCATGCATAGATGTCCCAATGTGAAGTTTATTCACAAAAACCTCTGAGATAAGGGGCTTTCGTGCCGGAGGAACATTTTCATAGTTCCTAGAACTAATGGCGGAAGTACCCACTTTTTGGCATGTTCTCACTGCAGGAACTGGGAACGAATTTAGTTCTAGGATTGCCTTTTAGGGAAACTAAATTAGCTCCTACTTCAGAGTAGGGTCTAACTCAGCACAATAGGAACTACCATTGACATAAGTGTTGATTGGTCGAAACAGCAACTGCCATTTTTAAAAAGCCATGTAAACACACAGTTTTCTCCACGAACATACAGAAAGCTAATGTTAACTGTATTTACCTTTCCCTTTGTCTGTGGTGTTGTGTTCTTTTCTCAACCTCGATGAAATGTAGCATCTTAGTCCTCCATTTTTTATCTTTCCATCACATAACTTATATGTCTACATTCCATCTACGAATCCCACGACTCAAAACAAAAACACAGCTCCGATAACAGTGTCCTCCATTCTCCAGTTGTTGATGTTGTTGGATGCCGCGCTGTTGGACTGGGCCAGCTTGCGCCACTTCAGAGCTCCTACTGTCGGCAAATGCAACCAGGAAAATGGCCCTAGGGGAAAATTTAGTTCCCTTTCGTTGTCACTCCGAGTTACGTCAGATGACGACGAATGGGGTTTCGCTTAGAAAGCCTATCAACTTCGAGTATTTAAAAACGAGCCAATGGCAAAGAAATGCCATGGGTCTGCGAAATTTGCATGACGTAACTCCGCCCCACCTCGTGGGTATAAAAGGAGGACGCCGGCAACATGCAGTTATGTTTTCGCTTCGGAGCCAAGGGTTTCTCTTCACTCCACAAGCCATCTAACTGAATTGTCAGCTTCACAAACGAGTTCCTCTGGTGTTGGTGTGACGGCGATCTCCAGCGAGCGCGCGCTTCCTGCTTATCTGTGCAGTGGTTTGCCAGAGAGTGCGTGTCTCCCCGGGCGCTTCAACACTCAGAGTGTTTCACTCTTAAAAGAGCTTGCACGCGGCACGTCTTTTTAAAGATGCCTCGCCCGTGCACTTCTGGTTGCGGCAGGCTGGTATCTGACTCTGATGGGCACGAGCGCTGTCTAGTGTGTTTGGGCATGGATCACGCTAGAGCAGCGCTCGTGGATGAGTCATGTTCTCTCTGCGGGAACATGACCATCGCGTCACTTAGGTCGAGACTCAATGAACTCGCAAGAGTGAGAGTCCCCTCATCCACACCCCGATCTAGCGCTCCCCCGAGGGGTGCTACTTCGGCTGGTGGCCAGGGTGACCTGAGGGTTACAGTCTGGAACAAGGCGCCGACTATCTGTCCGCGACCCCAGCCCCCCTCCTGTGTGACGGTGCCCGCTAGTGAACCTCTGATTCCCGCGAGTCGACCTTCGGGTGGCCCGCGAGTTTCAGTTGAAGCTACAGAGGAAGATGCTATGTCTGTAGCAGCATCACAAGGTGGGCTTGATTCTTCCGGAAGTGAAGACTCAGCGCAGCTGCCACCTTCCGGTGTGCATACGGTTGTGCCTGAGTCGGACCCGGAGATGACGGCCATGCTTTCCCGGGCAGCCGCGAGCATCGGTCTAGAGTGGAGGCCTCCACCCTGTCCTGAGCGCTCGCGGCTGGACAATTGGTTTTTGGGTAAGGCCGCCGACCCACGTCCACGGCAAACCCCAATACCTTTCTTCCCGGACGTGCATGATGAGATCTCGAAGTCCTGGAAGACCCCCCTGTCTTCCCGGGACCGCTCGCTGGTCTCATCCGCCTTTTCTCCCCTCGATGGGGCGGCTGCCCGTGGGTACACTGGGCTTCCCCCGGTTGAACGCTCTGTTGCGATGCAACTGTGTCCTCAGAGTGCTTCTTTTCGGAGCGAGCCTAAGCACCCATCCAAAGCCTGTAGATTTTCGTCGTCCATGGCGGCGAAGTCTTACAGAGCGGCGGGACAGGCGGCCACCTCTCTGCATGCTATGGCCACTCTGCAGGTCTACCAGGCCCAGATGCTCAGAGACATGCACGAGGGTAGGACAGACCCAGGGCTCTTCGATGAGCCGCGCGCTCCCTGGGTCTGGTGATGTCCACTGCGGTGCTCCAGGAGAGACACCTCTGGCTGAACCTGGCCGACATGCGGGATACCGAGCGGACACGTCTGCTCGATGCACCCCTGTCCCAGGCCGGCCTCTTCGGCGGCGCAGTTGAGGATTTTGCCCAACAGTTCTCAACTGCACAGAAACAGACCGAGGCAATCAAACACATTCTGCCCCGCTGACCCGCTGCTGCCTCGACGTCGGCCGGGCAGACGCCTCAGCCTGTTTCCCACCGAGGGCGCCCTCCCGCTCGGCCAAAGCAGCAGCCTTCACCCAGGCCCAGTCGCGGAGGAAGCCGAAGGAAGGCGCCACAGCCCTCTCCAGCCCCGCCCCCCGCCAGGCGCCGGGCCAAGCGGCGCTCCTGAGACGGGCTGCTCAGGGATGATGGTTGTTTCTCAGGAGATGGTAGCAGGACCACTCCTTCCCCCGGTGGAGGGCAGGGGGAGAATCTTTTGTTCTCCACTCCCCGCTGCTCACCCACGGGTGGGCAGCACCCTAATGTGGTTAAAGTCAGAAACAACCCCTTCATCCCTGAGCACACAGAGTTCTCGGACGACACAGAGCGCCGCCCACAAGCCGTGCTCTCCTCGTCCCCCTCTGTCCCAGAGTCGGTTGACATGGCGTGCCGTCCACGGACCGTTTCGTCCCTTTCCCACTCTGTCGCCAGACCCCTGGCAGAGCAGGCCCCCGCGGAACGCTGGTCCTTCCCTGGTCTCCTCTGTCAGGGCGCGGGTGTTAACTGTGCCCCCACACCGGGCCGCTATGCCGTCCACGTCTGGGCCAGCTACTCCGCTTCGCTGCCCCTCCGGGGGGACGCATGTGGTTCGCATGACCCCGCTGGTTCAGTTCCTGGGAGCCTGGCTAGAGCTTCCCTGTCTGTCCCGCTGGGTCGCCCGAACCATCAGGCTCGGCTATGCGATTCAGTTCGCACGGTCTCCTCCCCGCTACAGGGGAGTCCGCTCCACATTGGTCGGTGGCAATGCCCCCATCATGAGAGCAGAGATTGCCACCCTGCTGGCGAAGGGTGCGATCTAGACTGTCCCTCCAGCCGAGATGAGGTCCGGCTTCTACAGCCCTTACTTCATTGTCCCCAAGAAAACCGGTGGGTTACGACCAATCCTGGACCTGCTCGTGCTGAACCACTCCCTTCACAGGATGCCGTTCAAGATGCTCACCGCCAAACGCATTTTCGAATGTGTTTCGGCCCCAGGATTGGTTTGCAGTGATCGACCTGAAGGACGCCTACTTTCATGTCTCCATTCTTCCTCGACACAGACCGTTCCTCTGGTTTGCTTTCGAGGGGCAGGCATACCAGTACGCGGTCCTCCCTTTAGGGCTAGCGCTGTCTCCTCGCGTCTTCACGAAGGTCGTCGAGGCAGCCCTTGTTCCCCTTCAGGTTCACGGGGTTCGCATCCTGAACTATCTCGACGACTGGCTGATCCTAGCTCACTCTCGAGATCAGGTTTGCGAACACAGGGACCTTGTGCTCCGGCACCTGGCTCGTCTGGGCCTTCGGGTCAACTGGGAGAAGAGCAAACTTTGCCCCGTGCAGAGGATCTCTTTTCTCGGTATGGACATCGACTCGGTCGCCATGTCCGCGCAGCTTACGAGCGAGCGCGCGCAGTCACTGCTGACTTGTCTGAGACAAATTCAGGGCAAGAGTGCGGTTCCACTAAAACATTTTCAGAGGCTCCTGGGGCATATGGCATCTGCAGCCGCGGTGACGCCGCTCGGATTGCGTCATATGAGACCGCTTCAGCTTTGGCTACGCGACTGAGTCCCAAGGTGGGCATGGCAACAAGGCACGCTCCGAGTATCAGTTACTCCGACCTGCCGTCAGACCTTCACCCCGTGGTCGAACCTCAGTTTTCTCAGGGCTGGTGTCCCCCTGGAACGAGTTGTAGCGTACATCAACCATCAAGGTGGTCTACGCTCCCGCCGTACGCTCCCGCCGGCTCCTGGACGGGACGAGGCAGGTTTGAGTACCATACCACCTGCGGTGGTGGCTACCATCACTTCCGCTAGAGCGTCGTCCACGAGGCACGCCTACGCGTTGAAGTGGAACCTCTTCGTCAACTGGTGCTCTTCTCGCCGAGAAGACCCCCGGAGGTGTTCGATCAGTTTCGTGCTTTCCTTCCTTCAAGATGGGTTGGAGCGAAGGCTGTCTCCCTCCACCCTCAAAGTTTATGTTGCCGCTATTGCCGCGCACCACGACTTAGTGGAAGGTGAGTCCACAGGGAAGCACGACCTGATCGTCAGGTTCCTGAGGGGGGCGAGGAGACTGAATCTTCCTCGCTCTCCTCTCGTTCCCTCTTGGGACCTCTCAGTGGTTTTAAGTGCCCTGCAGAGTGCTCCCTTTGAGCCTCTGCAATCAGTGGAGCTTAAGTTCCTGTCAATGAAGACAGCGCTCCTGGTTGCATTGGCCTCTCTCAAGAGGGTCGGGGACCTGCATGCATTCTCCGTTGACGAAGCGTGCCTGGAATTCGGGCCGGCTTACTCTCACGTGATCCTGAGACCCCTGCTTGGATATGTGCCCAAGGTTCCTACCACTCCCTTTCGGGACCAGGTGGTGAACCTGCAAGCGCTGCCCTTGGAGGAGGCAGACCCAGCCTTGGCACTGCTCTGTCCAGTACACGCTCTCCGCGCCTATGTAGACAGGACGCAGTGTTCAGGACCTCAGACCAGCTCTTTGTCTGTTATGGTGGGAAGCTGAAGGGAAAGGCTCTCTCAAAGCAGAGGTTGTCTCACTGGATAGTGGACACCATTGCTTTGGCATACCAGCAGCAAGGTCGACCGTGCCCCCTTGGTGTGACTGCCCACTCCACCCGGAGTGTGGCATCCTCTTGGGCTCTAGCACATGGCGCCTCGCTAACAGACATCTGCAGAGCTGCAGGCTGGGCGACACCGAACACATTCGCCAGATTCTACAATCTCCGAGTGGAGCCAGTGTCCTCTCATGTACTCGCTTCAACTAGCTAGTGCCGGACCCGCTCAGGTGTCTTCGCTTGCTCGCCATTCCACTCCACGGACTGGATACGTGCGATATTCTCCTCAGGTGAGCTTCTCCGCAAGCCCTGAGTTCCTCCAGCACCCCTGATGCTAGCGCCAGTGTCTATTGCCTGGGCGTCAGCTAGGTGCCTCCCGTGTGTCCCTCCCCGGAGCTACCCCCTCACGTGTATTTCCACTATAAGTCTATCTGAGCATGTGTCTTTCCCTTGGCAAGCCACCTTGCCACCCCTGAGGTTGAAATATTCCACCTGCGGCTGGACACCTCAGTATTCTCCATATGTTTCCTTCAGGTCATATGTGTATTTCCAAATACACCCCCCCCCCCCCTCGGGGTTGGTGTTAATTGCATATTTCCTCTAAACTGTGGGATATGCTTCCCAGTGTACCTGTGACAACGAAAGGGAACGTCTCGGTTACGTATGTAACCCTCGTTCCCTGAGTAGGGAACGGAGACGTTACGTCTTCCTGCCACTTCCGCTGTACTGCGGGGATCGCCTGAGCTCAGTCTTGGCTCCTCAGTGAAGAAACATAACTGCATGTTGCCGGCGTCCTCCTTTTATACCCATGAGGTGGGGCGGAGTTACGTCATGCAAATTCCGCAGACCCATGGCATTTCTTTGCCATTGGCTCGTTTTTAAATACTCGAAGTTAATAGGCTTTCTAAGCGAAACCCCATTCGTCGTCATCTGACGTAACGTCTCCGTTCCCTACTCAGGGAACGAGGGTTACATACGTAACCGAGACGTTCTCGTGGAATTGCCCTGGTGGCTAGTTCCTATAAATAAGTTCCTATAACTACCCGGGTCAAAATTAAACGAGAGAAATGTTTTGCCTTGAATCGACAAATAAAAATGTCACTGCGGTTGTTCCCCTTCAAAGGTACTAACATGTACTTTTTTCTGATTTTTTCTTTTCTGAATTTGTCTGATAGGAAATCAATATGAAGAATCATGAATCCTGATCCAAAGGTGATGATTATGATTTACTGTGTATCATTTGTCAGTGAAATTAGAGAAAAACATTTTTATCCAGTTGAAAGCCTGGCTAACTCTGTATCACAAAGGCTGACTTCAAACATATGTACAGGGAGCCGTCTGACTAAACCGCCAACGGGTCTTGAGTGGAGATTGTTAGGTTAGTATTTTGAGTGCACGCCAGAATCAAATGATTGCTAGGCTCTTTATCAGTGCGCCACCACGCAGAGGGTGGGTAAATTTCTGGGCGTTGTGAACCATACCTTGTGATCCAGTCACTACACATTCCCCTAATCTGACCACTTCAGCTTTTCACTCATTGTTCTTCTGTTTGGAGCCATGGTCTAGGATCCATTTTGTGCTACTGGCTTGCTTGACTGAGATAAAGTAGTCCAAGGCCTCCTATGAGATGTCAGTACCGAATACAGGCACTGGCATTCAAAAAGTTCTTTTGGAAGATATCTCAAAGAAAATAGTCTTTTATGTGTCATTGTTCGTTGTTGCAACTATTAAGCCATTTTCTGCAGATTATGCCCTTTTAAATGTGTGTAATGTATTATTTATATACTTATACTCCTTCAATCATTCAACTTCAATTGGGTTGGGATCAGCTTAAATTCATAATGTTACTTCACTGTTTGCATATATATATATATATATATATATATATATATATATATATATATATGTATATGCAAAACGATATGTTGAGGGTAGGTGACCCAGGTTCAGCTGCAGACTTCAGGACAAATGTCCAGGGAAAGGGAGGAAAAGGTCATGGCCTCTACCGGCCTGGACTCTTTAGCCTTCAGATTGCCCCCAACGGCAGCCCCTGATAAAGTACTGAAAATCAGAGCCACCTGTGAGCACATATGAAACCTGAGTGAGAGGGCAGAGGTGCTTATTTGTTTTTGGTAAATTAATGGAGGCTAATTGATTCCATTACATCATTACAGAGGGGGAGGAGAGATGGAACGTTTCCAATCAATCGTTATAGGATGCCGAGGACACTTGATGAAGATCTGTACTGCTAATCAGAAACAGACTCGCTTGTCCACACTTTGCGACCACGTGTAAAACTTTCTCTCTTCCTCTCTCTCACTGTCATTCATTTAGTTCACCAGTAAGTTAAACAGCGCTCACAGTGGCTGTGATAAAACTTTGCCTCAGTCTACAATAGCAGACATATCGATATCTGGGTATAACATTTAGCATAGAATTATTCAAATGTGTGACTATATTGAAAGCTTGACTAGAAATAATTTAATATGTTCATATATATATATATATATATATATATATATATGCATGCATGTATGACTGTATACTGTATAATATATATGTGTATATATATACATGTTTAAAAATTACCATTCAGAACTCTGAGATTCCTATTTCAAATAAATGCTGTTCTTTTGAACTTTCTATTCATCAAAGAATAAGGAAAAACAATTATCAGTGTTTCCACTAAAAATATTAAGACGCACAACTAACATTGATAATAATAAGAAATATTTCTTGAGCAGCAAATCAGCATATTAGAAAAATTTCTAAAGGATCATGTGACACTGAAGTGAATACTGGAGTAATGATGCTAAAAAAAGTGAAAATTCTGCTTAACCATCACTTGAATACATTTTTAAATATATTCAAATGAAAAACATTTTTTTAAATTATAGTATTATTTCACAATATTACTTTTTTTGCTGCATTTTTTTTATTAAAAAAATGTAGCCTTGGCCAGCATAAGAGATTTATTTTAAAAGCATTAAAACATCTTACCAACTGACTTTTGAACGATAGTGTAAATATATTTACAGTGCACAGTTTAGTAGCAAGTGAAAAGCAAGTGATTTTTTTTCTGTTAAACTACCACTGAAGATGTGTGACGGTTCAAACAGATTCCAATCATGGTCTGGACCAGAAGCTTAGTGAGGTTCAAGTCTGTGATGAAGTGAATTAGCCTGTTTACCCTGACCTGAGTGGGTGCTGAAAGATGTGCAATGTGTGTTGGATGTTGGACAAGTGACATGCTAGGCTACACGGGAGATTTAGATGACAGCTAAAGGAGGGGGCAAAAAAGGCAAACGAGTTCATTATACTTTTCTCCACTTCCCCATCACTCCCTTAGGAGCAGACAGGGACGACATTGAAGAAATGCGAGAGCTAGGTCTTGTTCTTCAAAACCTATTAGCAGAGGCCCAAGGGTGAGAGGGCCATCTACTATCTTACCCCCACATCCTCGACCCTTCCTCAAAAGGTCGCCCTTTTTCTTCCAGTACAGCTTAAACATTTGTATTCCTAAGTTCTCCCCAAGCACAACTTTTTATTTTTCCTCTGACTAACAAAATGAACAGAGGGTGGAGGTTTGTAGGAAGAGAAGTGATTACAAATGCCTCCGTTCTAGTCTAATTGGATCAAGCTGACTCAGAGCATAATGAACAAGATGCTGTTTGTCATGCATGTAAATGAACAATTGAATTTGTTTCATCGTGAAGTGTCATATACACCTCGGACTCTAAATTAAGCAGTTGTTTGCATAAATTAAAGCTTTTCAGGCAATGCCATTAGCAGGGAATTGCTAATTATTGCTTCCTAAATTATTTGGTTTCACTTTTCTGTTATTTGTAAAGTGAAAGTGTTTCATATTTATCACTTGCATAGGCTTTCCTTGGCACACTACAGCTCACTGTTCTTTCCGAATGATGGAATCTATTAATCCATGGCTTTCGATTAATTTAGCATGTAATTTACAATGGTTGATAGTACAAGTGTTGAGTTGACATACTGATCGTAGTAGCATCATAGCACAGGGCATTAGCGTGTATTAGAATGAACTTAAAACAGTCTGGTTGTTTGTTCCTATACACTTCAAGCCTGAAGTAATTATTTTTTGCTATTAATCCTGCCTAAATATACAGACTCACTCTATTCAAACCTTTTGCACACCACCAGCATTATGCCGTATTTTTTTTATGCAGAACAGTAGAGCATGGCACCAAGGTCAGCAGTTCGATTCCGGTAATATAGTCTGCCTTCAATGCAATGTAGGCCACTTTGGATAAAAGTTTCTGCCAAATGCATTTTTATATATATATATATATATATATATATATATATATATATATATATATATATATATATATATATATATTATTTTAAAAGGTTTAAAAAATAATAGCTTACCTAAAACTCTAACATTATATTTTGCCACCTTGCAAGCACTGGTATTTTCTTAAGCAAATTCAAATCTGGTTACTTTCAGATACATTTTTAAGCCTGAATCATAAACTCGTTTCACAATTGTTCCTTCTGCTGCCAATTTCTGAGCTGTTAATTGCGGTTTCTATGGATTATGATCCCATGTAATTCAGCAGTAAAGCTGCCTCAAGCCTAATGAACCTGTTGCTGTACTGCCCCACCAATTTTATTAAAGATGTGTGAACTGGCTCTGTGCTAGAACAGGCAGCCAATCAGAATCAACGATGTCATTAAGCTGTTTCACCAACCCTACCAGGAAAATTCACCCTCTTGCTTATGAAGAAAAGCAGCTATATCCAATCATGCTAACCTGCTGGTAGCATGTTAGACCAACACAGGAAAATCATGTATCAAAAGCTTATTTTAAAGCTCCATGAATGTCAAAATATGTTGCCGTCCTTAATTGAAATGTAGTCCGCCAACTGAGGAAATATAGCTAGCCTCAGCCAGCCTGTTTTATGGCGATACTAGCAACACCTGCTTAATATTAGCAAACCCCCCTTACAGTATATTTTACATTCCATGCGTGGCTTCGACTTTGATTTATCCGAGGGAGGTCAAGCAGAGATAAGATGGCTTATTCGTACTCGTATAAACACTGAGTCATTGATTTTTCAGATGCTGGCTTTGTCTCAATGCACAGTTTGTTTTGAGGACACGCAAGGTGCTAAACAAAGTCAACTTTAAGCACAGGCGAGATGTTCCCTTAATGATTAACGGACACTTTCTGAAAGTTTGTCATCTGTGAGTGATTCAGGTTCAGCGACTAAGCCATTTCATGTGTGTAAAATCTGCAGAGGCACGTTTCATAAAGCAACACCAGGCTGCGAGTCTAACAGCTGCGACGACGGAAATGATTAGCCGGGACTGCTAGTGTCTTTTGCCCATGTCAGGCTCAGAGAGATAGAGCAATTAAAACTGGTTAATCACCAACTCTTCCGTAGGACACAGAATAGTCACATAGTCTCTCTGCCAGCATTACTTTGAGATGTTCTTCTTGATGTCAGCAATTTGGGATTCTAGATTTTTAAGATGCTATCTATCTCTCTCCCTTATTATTTCCCATCCTCTCAGCTGCAGCATCTGAGTGTGAGAGCGAGGGTCACCCTTCCCCCCCTCTGTCAACCTTACCATAACCCCAGGCTCCTGAGCTCACTTGTACATTTTAGACCTCGATAATAAACCAACATCTGCAGAACTTACAAGTGCTTTACCCGAGTTAATTGAGTAAATTGAAGCAAGCTGTGGCGCAGTGGTGATCTATGAGCCCCAGTCCAGAGCCCAGAAAGGAGACAACAGATTTACTGCGAAGACAGTGGGCGGCCTTTTGTTCGGGCGCTGGTTCACGGGAAGTTTGAGGTCAGGGCGGATTAAAATATCTAGAGGAACAAATGGAGTAATTTTGAGTGTAATATAAGGAACGCTGTGCCAGTTTCCACCAGCCGGCAAGTGTGATTTATTTGATTTTAAGCCCACTTTTTTTTCATCTGATTTTCACCATCCCCCAACTCTCACCTGTCCACTGTTTGCATTATTCAGCATTTATAGGTAACCGGAAGATTTGACCATATTAACAGGTAACTTTAGCTACGGTTGACATGACTAGAGGAAAGATAGATAGCAGAGGAAACGCAGAGAGCGAGCAGGAGAAGCATAACAGCAGTAAATAAATAGCTGCAGGGGACAGGGGAAAGGGGACAGCCTCCACTAAAGGAATCAATCCAGCTATTTCCTCCTGTACTCGAGCCCCGGGGGTCTTTACATGGTCAAGTAGTGTTCATCTAAAACCAAAGAAAAGTGTTAGAGAGCGAGAGCGAGAGAGAGAGAGAGAGCGAGAGAGAGAGAGAGAGAGAGAGAGAGAGAGAGAGAGAGAGAGAGAGAGCGAGAGAGAGAGAGAGAGAGAGAGAGAGAGAGAGAGAGAGAGAGAGAGAGATTTATAATCCTTTACCATACCCTGGTCTAATGTGGTCCACTTGTGCAGTGATTGCATTAAATTGAGCATGCAAATTTAGCATGTTAAAGCTCAGGTAATATGTTTGTGTGGAGCGTGTCACATCTACAAGAGAAAAATATGCATGCTGTGATAGTTATTTAACAGATGTTTTCAGAAATGTATGGTAGCCTTATAATTGATAGTTTCCACAAATTATTAAATTATATTAATGAAATTAATCAGCACCATGGCTCTTTGACGCTTTTATATTATTAACAGTTTTAATAATGTAATTTTTATATTATATATAGTAATGTAATGATGAATATTCCCACATACATTTTTCATAAACTGCAGACAGTTTATGGAGCTGCCAAACCATACATGATTTATCTGAAACAATAAATGGAGGAGTATTTAAGGAAAATAACATCTCTTGTAATTGATTATCTATTTAGGCACTATATGGCAATAGAGCATAGCATATTTTAAATATAAATTGTTAAACTAACTTTGGAAATCTATTAAAACATAAAGTTGTTATTTCCCCCTATATGAGATCCCAGACATTTACATTTACATTCAGTCATTTATCAAACGCTTTTATCCAAAGTGAATGATGAACATCACAAGCAAATCAAAGGTAATCAGTTTTATGAAGCCTTTTATCATTAGGGTCATTAGCATGTTATGTTCATTGTGTGGCCAGTGGGATATGGGAGTGCGAAGATGTGATGGTGTATGAGGAGGAGAACACTAATGAACCTGGATGTCCGGGATGGATCAGATAATTATCCCAACCTGATCAATGGCACTTCAGTCCTGCTGTCTGCTTCAACATTCATATTCAGCCAAAACCACATATCTGTTTCTTTTCTTTCTCTCTCTCTCTGTCTCTCTTTCTCTCTAACCCCTCTTTGTGATTGAGTATGAAGTCTCCCACAAAGAGAATGTCAGAATGAAAGGCAGAGAGCAGGAGGGAGGGAAAAACAGTGGGCCAACCTCGTTTTCCGCTTGATGGGTTAGCGGCAGAGAATGCGCCTCGACGAGGTAAATGATTAGAGAGAGAGAGAGAGAGAGAGAGAGAGAGAGAGAGAGAGAGCTACAGATAGAGAAAGAGAGAAAGCTTTGCAGCTCTGCCATTTTGCACTTCAAAGATCTAGCCAGGCAGGTTAAATGAAAAGCAAATGTGTTGCCCTGCCGTGCAAATACCTCGAATGTTTTAGCAGGTGCAAGCAATGAGGGAGGTGGGCAGTGACGAAGTCTTGAATGCACCTTGCTTTAGGAATAAGGGAGAGACGTCCTCCTTTCCCTTCACAAGAGACCTGGCCTTCAACATAGGCTACAGAGAGGTAAAATTAGTTAAGGTCTCAAAGGTCAATTACTACAGGTTACTATGGGATAATATCCAGCCAAGTAAAGAGGTCAGTTTTCTCCCAGAGTGCATGGGAATATGTTGTGTTCTACCATACTGTACTGTCACAGTGCTTTCAAGCCAACTTGTGTATGTGGTTTGCATGTTGATGCATAATATGCAGAGCTATTAAGATGAAAAGGGAATTTACAGAATATGAAGTGAATTATCCGTCAGGCTTTTATAGTAAGTCACCAATAGTTGGCACTGTTTATCTGGCCGTAGACAGACACTGACGGCCCAATTAGACTCAGTGTACTGTATTAACACATCTGTTGCTTTGTGAATGCAAAATGCTTTGTAATTTAGTCTTCTGTAAAAAAGAAATTATAATAAAAAAAGATTAATATAAATAAATATATATACAGTATATATATTTATATATATATATATATATATATATAGAGAGAGAGAGAGAGAGAGAGAGAGAGAGAGAGAGAGAGAGAGAGAGAGAGAGAGAGAGAGAGAGAGAGAGACAGACAGACAGACTCAGATAGAATATAGAAGGAATGAATGCAAGTCAATTAAATGAACATTGGTATGTGCATTTATTTAGCATAGATAATGTTCTTGTTATTATTTAAGTCCTGCTGCCATTTGTAAATCCTTGTCCAGGGTTTCCAGGTGTTTATAAATCCCCTTGACATTTTACCCAGACATTCTTTACTGCTCAGTGACATTCTGCTACTCCTGCGTAGGGGATATGGAGTTTCTGCACTCCACTTTGGCTTTTAAGGAAGCTATATATATATATATATATATATATATATATATATATATATATATATATATAATATATAATATTTTTTTTTATTTGAATAGTCTATATTTTCAAATGTAACTTATCAATGTTGAAAACAGATTAGCTGCTTATTTTATTTTTCTATTTTTTTAATTCTTTGCTGAATACAAAGTTCAAATGAACATTATTTATTTGAAAAAAAAAAAATTGTGTTTACTGTCACTTTTGATACATTTAAATCATCCTTGTTGAAAAAAATATCTAAAAATGTTTTACTGAGCCCAAAATGTTTAATGGTATATATGCATGTGGTGTGTGTGTGTAGTGTGTGTGTGTAGTGTGTGTGTGTGTGTGTGTGGTGTGTGTAGTGTTCAGGTATACCCCACGTTGTGGGGACATTTTGTTCCCCATATCATAGGGTACACCTGAACCACACAATATCCGAAAATGGCAATATCCGAAATGTTTTGGTCCCCATGAGGAAAACCACTTATAAATCATAAGTGATGTTTTTTGAAAATGTAAAAATGCAGAGTTTTCTGTGATGGGTAGGTTAAGGGGATAGGGTTAGTGTAAGGGGATATAATATACACTTTTTACAGTATAAAAATCATTATGTCTATGGAAAATCCCCATAAATCATGTGTGTGTGCAATGCATACATACTTTATAATATAATTTCATTACATTACTATATTACTAATATTATAATACATATATTATATTGTTTAGGTCCTTTTCTTTGATTACAGATCAATGTGAATTACCCCTCAACCCACTTTCTTGGATATAGTCATTATTTTTCAAAGAGACATGACAGTGTCTTGGCCACTTAACAAATCCAAATCCTTCTTACTTGCCTGAAGATAACTGGGAAATCAGGGATAATTATTAGGCAATTAGAGAAATTATTTGTCAATTGTTTGCATCTCGGTGTCAAACATAATGCCACCCGTTAATTAATTTAATATTAATTAGTGACTGACTGGCTCACCATCAAAAAATTATATGGATTCAATGTTGGTTTCAGACATCATGATGTGTAAGATGATATCTACATATCAGCTACTACTAATGTTGGGGTTTTGTTCATGACAAGGTGGTTTGTGTTTCTGTAATTACAAACTCCGAGTGTTCCTTGCTGCTGGAAAGAAAAAAAAAGTGAAAAAACAAAAACGAGGGGCAAGGCATTCCCAGCACGCCCACGTTTGATCTGTGGTACCGCCAGATTGCTTCACACTGCACTGCTCTACTGTCAGACAGTTCAAGTCTATTTTGAGGAGTATCGATTATATTTTCCTGAGAAAATTGTGTGCAGTTGGAACCACAGTGTAGCTCGAGGCTGAGCATTATGCAAAGAGCCAGTAACCCAACAAAAGAGGGGTTTTTTTCTTGTTTGAAGGGTCAGGTTGGGGAGCTTTCTGATGGAGGAGAGAGTGGAGAATCTTGGCTTCTGGATTTATCTGGTGAGCGAAGCGTGAGGCACTTCTCTCCCTCTTCCCTCCCTTTCTCCTCTATCTCTGGCACCAAACTTATCACAATAATGTTGAGTAAGATCGTTTTTGGCTTGTGCCTGACAAACTGATATAAATTTCAATCTGACTCTGACAGAAGTTTTCATTTTGTCAAGAGTGCAAAAAGAGTTAAGGGGAGAGACCATATACACATTATGTGAATACAAGCAGTAGCTTTAACATTGGGAGTGAAGGGTTTTTATGGATGCCTGAATGAGATTTTTACAATTAAATTGATCTGCACAGCTAAGTAGTGACTTATAATGGAACTTTTAAAATATTAAAACTTGTTCTATCAAACTTTTTATGTTGAAAGCAAAAATAAACAATGTTGTTAAACCGTCAGACACTTTTGTGCCCTGTAATTTATTAGAACAAATGTCAGAGAAGTATGCATGCATTTTAATACTTATCATATATCATTCCTTAGATCTTTCTGGAAGTATTTCTTGACAGTTTATCCAGAGATGAATCATCCTGACTGTTCAAAAAGGCAAGTGATTGAAATTTGGCAGAACGGTCATTCCATTCAATTGGATCATTTTTGTTGCTTTTGGCTGTTGCAGTCTCCCCATGATGGGCATCTACAGCCAGGTCCAGTTTGGCACAAACAACAGAGGGAGGAATCTTGCACCCTCATTACACAGCAGCCACTCTAATTACAAGCTGCTCAAGAGATGATATTCTACACCTGCCGGTGACAATGACAGCACCTCTGTCCCTTGCTCGTCTTTGCTTTTGTGTAACGGGGCGCGGGGTGCAACACAACACCGTTTTAAATAAATGAAGCTTCTCTTGTTCTTAGGCCAGCCAAGGAACAAAACAGAGAGAGAAGAACTTGACTAGACAAGTTGAGAAGGCAGGGCATAATTTCACCTATTCAAATACACTGCATTTTTGCTATTTTAATTGGTCTTAATTGATCAAATTTACTTTGGTCTTAAAGTATTGCTGTTACCATTAGCTGAACATAAACTATATTCTGAGGCAGAAAACACATAGAAAGTCCAAGAATCATCATTCACCATCAAACTTTATTGTGGCATATTCCAAACAAGACCAAATTTGACTAAACTTTGAACCCAAACTTTTTTTTTCATAAATTCTTGCCTTTTATTCTCATATACTATCGCTTGCTTTGCTAATCATCGCTAATTCAAAGACAAATTCTCTTTGAAATACATATCAACCTGGAAGAACTGAGAGGTTACTTTGGCGCAAGCATAGACATTAATATTCAGCAAATGCGTATGTTATACATCTCTGAGATGTTGTCAATTCTGACAATTGTGTGAATCCGTTAATTCGCATTACATGTATGCAATTTGTATCCTGCGCTATTTGCGTTTTGTAAGCCACAGGAGGCTTGAATAAATTGCATCCTGCGTGATCAGTTTGACGAGTACGAACCCTAAAACCATTGTTATGCCGTAAGTTCCCCCTCGGTCTAAATAAAAACATAAATGTATTACACCGGCAAACACTTTTACACAAGTACACATTAGGCGGCATATCTCCTAAAAGGTTTATGACATCCATTTAGCATCAGTGAAGCCAGCTTAACATGGCCATGTCAAGATAACATGCAAGCATCTAGTGGGCATTCATTGCCTGTCAGATGAGATTTTACAGTGGCCTTGAGGAAACGGAGCCTATGTTTCCCAGGCAGGGACAGGGGACTTAAAATAGCACCTGAAAAGAGAAAGAAAGAAATAGATGGGGGTGAGAGAGAGAGAGAGACATGGAGGGAAAGAAAGTGAGAGCAACAGAGAAAGAGAGATTAAACTGAGAAACCGGTTTTATGACCATGGAACGTTTATGAACCTCAAAAACGCTCTCAAAAATAAAAGGTTCAATGTTTTCGCAGAAATTCCATAATAGACCCATTTTGGGTTCCCCAAAAAACCTTCATGTGAACAGTTTTTTCTTTGAGTGATTGGGAGGGGACGTCTTCGGTTCACTTAGTGTTGTCGTGGTCACGTCATGTTAACGCGTGGGAACGTGATAATATGTCGTGGCCATGACAAAATTAAGTAAGCAGAGTAAGCAAGTATCTGTCAATAAACTGGAATATGAGTGTCTCCAGCAGAATAAGTTGAGAGGAGAGCTGTAAGAAGAGACCGGAAGAAGTGGTGAGAGGAGCACGTACGTGATAAAAGGAAACCGAATATGGAATAGGTCTGAGCACACTAAAGTGCTCTTTGCCATGCCAGAAGAACAGTATATTTCCACCATCTTTAGTCGTAATTCATCTCATTAGCCCCGTTCCAAGCCCCAGAAGGTGAAAGCAAACTGCTTATTATCTCATGAAAGGCTGTGTATTAGTGATTGTTGGGTTGAAATTCACAGACTAAATAATTACCCTCTGTTTGTGTCTCTCTCTCCATCTTCCATGCATAATAAGAGGCTTCTGGTGAGATGAGTAATCTGGTTCCAGCATGCCTCTCCCGGCGCGCTCCCCTCTTCACGCGATCGTCAGATGGCAAGGCAGCTTAGTCAACCCGTCGCTATAGGCCAGGATAATAATTGCTGTATTAATTGGTGTTGTCCAAGCTCGACAGAATATAAAAGATCCCACTGGGGCTAATAATTAATGTTTTTTCGCTCTTAGTTCCTCTGTCTCCTGCTTTTCTTTCCTCTTTCCATGTCTCTGTTTCTATCTCTCCCTCTCTCACCCCCCACAACCCCTCCTTCCCATCTTAGACTAGATGTTGGAGACTCGTTTACGGTGTTTTGAGATTATTAGCTGGCCTACAGCATTGCTGGCACTGTACTATGTTTGTTCAGACTGTGTAACCTTACTGTATGCACATATAAAACAACAAAAGTGGCTTCTCAGTTGTGTTCTGGAAAGGAACTCTCAGAATGTTAATTCGGATATCAGTTATACGGGTCTATTTAATTTTCCTGAATTGATGAAATCATGGCGTTTGCCCAGAAAGTCTGGTTTGATTTGATCCTGTTATTGTAAGTGTTACTCTGATGGACTAAATTAGATCATAATGAGTTATTAGTTTTGTGTTTTTAAAGATCATAAAAGTGAGTAATTAGCATCTACGCAACTAGCATCAGCAAATTAAATATCAAAAATATTGACTTTTTCAAATAGTTTTCCTGCACTAAAACAGCAGCAACAACAAAAACACTGCAAAAGGCTGTTATATGTTAATTGCAAGACACCTTAGTTGAAAATTTAAAAAGGTTTAACATCACAATGTATGTAATTGTACTCTTCAATTCTGTCAAATATATGGTTTTTGCAATTAAAGACTATGCTTTTTGTGTAAAACAGTAAAAATCCACCTAACATATGATTTATATTTTCTTTATATAGTCTTGTTTCTCAGTGATGTATAGGGTGGTTTTTGTTACATTTTCTGTTCTTTAGTTAATGGCTATTGCAATACGTACGTTACCCTGATTTCGTCTTGTTTTGTGTGCATGATGCTGTGCCATGTTTTTTTAGACAGGCCACTTATGACTGCTGACAATGACAATGCTGCTGTTGTTAGGCTAGTCATGATGCTCAAACAAACTTAGCAATGTTTTGATCGCACGTTTTAAGGAAATCAACCTACAAATGGTGTAGGCCTACTTATGCACTGTAAAAAAAATATTTTCATGATTTATTACAACTTTTTATCTTTTTTCTAATCAACAAGAGAAACTCAAAATATTATATGTGTGTAGTTGCATATTAAGGCGAAACACGGCAGGCAAAAACTTTTTTTTTTTTTTTTTCACTGGTCAATTTTGAGATTTTGGGATATTTGTCTTCAGTCATGTCTTCTTTCAGAGTTGTGTTGAAAAAAGTCCGAAATATACATTTAGGTCTTTATTTTACTACACTTTGTCTGTTTGCGTCTGTAGATTTCTCATACATTCATCAAAAGTTGGCGTTTTAAATCATCCCGCTGCTCCGCGATCGCTGCCTGCACCCTGTCGTCACACACGTTAGAAAGCTCTCTCTCTCCTGTACGATGCTGTCGGATCCAAATATGCTCATTTCCTTTTTATCAGCAAACAATCGTGAAAGTAAAAGGGGGGATTTAACTCTAAATGCGCAATCTCATTGGCTGATGCAAATATTCCAAGCCTGTTTTCTCAAAATGACTTTTCTCCCAAGACTTTTCTCCACTTCAGTAGCATCTATATACACCAAACTTTCCAGCCTTGTACCTAGTTATGAAGACATTTACAGAGGGAATTGTAAATATATTATTCCTAGCCTGATTTATTTAACATTTTATTCCAAAAAACATGGTGAAAATGAACTTAAGGCTATTGACAGTATATTCTGATTTACAGGATAACAAAAGTAGATATCCATAAATCACTCTGTAATTATTTTCCCATCTAATATGTGAACACAATGAAAAAAAAAAATTTGAACCTGGCTTTATCCAATACTCAGCTTAAAATATATGCAAATTAGTGCATATTTAATTAGATAATGCCTAATTTGCATATATTTAATACATTAAATTACAGAAAACTTGTAATACATTTTTTCTCATCTTAATAATCTAGGTTATCAACTGAGAAAGTTTCATGGTGATATCTGCTAGTTAAAGATTTTACCCTATTCACCTGTAGTGTCGCCTTAAACTAGGATAGAAGAATGGATAAATCACAATGCTTCATTATAACAGTTGTAGTGCAGAAACTTATCAACAGATCTCAGAGTCAATCTCAAACATGTAATTCTAATTAAGTCTCAGTGCACTTGAATTGCTTAGTGGCTGTCAATAGATTTCCCAACAGCCTTGCGTCTGCATAAAGGCTGGTAATGGTCTTGACCCCCTACCCTTTACCCTCCTCGGGAAGACAGCAGCAAGACAACTAGTTCATTAAAACGCCTCATTAGTCTTTTTCTGGTATGAAGGTCGTTCTCGAAGTAACACATTTTTGGAGGTCCATTTATGAGCCTCTAACTGGGCATTCATAGGCTAATCAAACTCTAAAGAACCATAGCCTTATTAGGGGATCAGTGCTTGGCGAGCACACAACCATTTGTCAATTCCTGAAACCATCTTTCTCTCTGAAGCCACCTGACGACACATTTGTAAGTAAAGTCCTGCTCTTTGTTAATTCCCCAGCTGCATTTACTGTTCTCCTTAATTGTACCCACAGCCGTAGTGAGGAGGGACATGGGTCCTGGTGTTAGCAACAGGACTATAATGACCTGTTAGGGGAATAAAAGCTGGGCAACAGAGGAATGTCTGACCTTTACTTTTAAAACAGGAAGAGATTTACAAAGCGTGTGTGTGTGTGTGTGTGTGTGTGTGTGTGTGTGTGTGTGTGTGTGTGTGTGTGTGTGTGTGTGTGTGTGTGTGTGTGTGTCTGTGTCTGTGTCTGTGTCTGTGTCTGTGTGTGTGTGTGTGTGTGTGTGTGTGTGTGTGTGTGTGTGTGTGACCAGAATAAAAATTAACAGCAATATTTATTGCAAAAATGATACTGATATTTTCTAATGGATAAAAAGTAATAAAGAACCCATGGTCTCATTCACTAATAATTGCATGGATTATTTCGTATTTGTACGCAAAAAGAATTTCTCACAAAAAATTCCCACTAATTCACAACAGGTTCGTACGCACATGAATTTGAACTTAATCTCCTTCTAATGTTAGTGAATTTGGAGTATTTTATATGAGCGACCATGTGCACAAGGTTAGTCATTTGCATAAAACACACACCAAACCATATAAGGGCTTTCCACACAACCTTTCCTGTACAGCCTTGTGTCACTCTAGTCAAACATATGCCGCTCTCGCCAGATCCTCGAGCAATGCCAAGTGTGCCATTCTCAAAACCAGTTCACCAGTTTATGGGGACTTTCCAGAGAAATAAGTTTTTTTATACTGTTAAACTGATGTTTTTTATCAACGCGACTGGGAATATTTGTATGTTTTTCCTATTGACGTTATTATGGTATTTAATTTTTTAAGTGGTTATGTTTAGCTTTGGAGATAGGCTTAATGTATTTGTAAACATTTTAATGAACTCTTAGTACTAATATTATATAACGGTTGGTGTAAAGCACTTAAGTAATGACATTTTTCGAAATTCCGCGACCTAATCTAAAGTGAGAAAAATGTATGGCTAATAGGTTGTTAACAAAGCATTATCTAACTTATATACATAACTTATATATGAACTAATCAAACAATAATAATTGAAAATGAATGACGAAATCACTGTTTGTACATAGTCTATTAATGTATTAACTACAGTTTATAAACTATTAATCAACTATAAACTAGTAGTTTCCAAATGATTTGTAAATACTTTATTACTACTCATTATAAAGTGTTGCTTTTTGCGTAGGTGTGGTTTCAGTTGTTCCTATACGTTTTTCCCCCCCATAAATTTTGAATAAATTTTAGTACAAAAGTTTTTGGTGAATCATGTTATGTTTGTGAAAACGCTAGTACGCCGATTTTACGCACAAATTTGTGCGTACGCATGTTTAGGGAATGACAGGCATCAATTTTTCTTGGCTCTACTACATTTTTTCTGCCTATTTATATTTTTGCAGTAATTTTGTTATGGTACTGATGAGATGTAGGCATGGCAGAAAAATGATGAGGAAAAAACTGCATAAGATGCCCACAGGGCAAATCAAATGGCTACCTTCCCAGCATGCACTGCTGTGTGAGATACGGGTAATTAACTTAATAGAGGCCTTTAATTATAGTGGACAACTGATTCATGGCATGTGTTGATGCTCCCCCACTGGCCTAAACAACCACTTGCTGTCTTGTTAAAGACAAATGCTAATGAATCTCACAGCAGTGGGAAAGAATAATTTTGAAATGTCGTGACTGTGGCACTCTTGGTCATCATGTGTTTATCAAATCTTTGTTCATCACACTTGTATGCATTCATTCAACAACGACCACCGGCTAAAAAGAACGTCGCTGGGAATCCAACCAACAAACATGAACTATGCTAGCCACTATATTTCTGCATCCGATACTGTCACCTGCATTGTCGCTTGCGACATTGGCATGCCAATATAATATATAAAGACTGATAGGCATATGCACATTAATTGTTATCAACAAATAACTGAGTCTCATGCTAATGTTTGCCATGCTATCAGATAAAGAGGTGTGATATATCATAGCTTTATTATGAAAAATGCCTTCTCATCTCGCAGATTAACAGTTCCAGCCAATGAAAGAACTAACGGCTTTTAAGTAATTTTTTTTTTTCCATTTCCAATTTTCAACGATTTTGTACCCTTTAAGGGCATATCAGTATATATAGTAATTTATTTTGGCACAAACAGGTGATAAAGCATGTGACAGCGAAAAAACAAAAAATAACAACGAAGATGTTTAACTCTCTAGTTGAGGTAATTTTGTGTGGGTTTTTTTGACAGTTGTAATGAAATGATCACAATAAATTTTTGTGTTTGGAGATGCTTGATAATTTAGGAAGCTGGAGAAGCACAATATGCTGTCAAAATGCCCAACCCAAGTAATAACGCGTGTTAATTAGTCTGATAAATTACGCTCAAAACAATGACATGTTTAAATAGCCCAATTTAGCTTGAATCCTAAATGAGATATTACATCAAAAGCCATCAATTTCCTCCTTTTTTTCTCATTTGAAGAGGCGTGTGCCTTCCTGAAAGCATTTTAAAGGTTACGATTTCCTTTGACGATAAAGCAGTACCTTTTAATGAAATTCTAATTAGTAATTTCATGGACTTTGTTATTAAGCATATCTGATTAGTGCACATTTTTACAGCACAGCTCTAATTAAGAACACTTACTGTATGGTTTCTAACAATTCTTGTTTCAAAGATGGAGCAAATATGTTAAAATACCATTTGGTAAACAATAAATGTAGCAGTTCAGCGTTTTAATTAAGTTAAAGTGTGATTTCCCTCCACACCCTCTCATTACATTATAGTGCGGCAGCAGTTCTCCAGAAATTAACAGAAGTGTTTGCTTCTTTTGATATTTAGTCACACTGAAACTTAATTTAAACTTTTTTTTAATAGCCTACTAAATCACACTATCTCTATAAATGGCTTAAACAATATGAATTTTGCATTAATGTATTTATGACATTAGAAGACATTTAGGAGAAGTTTACACCAATTATATTAATACTATGTGCAATTTTGCATTGTATTGATGACCGCATTATCACTCTAGGTCTGGAAAAGTAGCCTATGTAGTGGGCAATTTGTCTCATACCTCATATGCACATAGATGATCTGTGATCTTTAGAAATACAGCAGTTCCTTGAGAACATAAATTAACCAGAATTTCTATGATTGCCATGATTGTGGTGGAATTTGTAATCAAATACTGTAGAGTATGTGTGTGCTATAAAAACTACACCAGATTGACCTGGCTGATTCTTAGTTCTACACATTTGACATTGACTTCTCAAATGGTCCCAGTACAGGCCCCTGTGGGACTCCCGCAGTCTACTGCCAATGTGTTTCCACAGTGGCTATATCTGTTGGGCCAATGACTGACACCCCAGTACAGGAGAACCCATTTAAAGTCCACAAAGCCCCACAGACCACCCCTCCAAATTTAAACCTTATTCCCCTCACCCCCACCCTACTTTAACATGAAGTCTACCTTGTCAAGTCACAAGCAGGACCTGTAATTTGGTCTAATAATTACCAGACATCACCACAATGAAACATCAGTGTCTGAACTTCTTTGGGCCCAAATGAATTTTAATACATTTGGAAAAGGTTGGCCGGAGGTGGGAAAGGGCTTTCCAGAAAAAGGGAGGAGGGAACTAACATGTGGAAGCATTTTAGGAAGTGATAAATGATTTGAAATCCATTGCGTACCCCAGAATGGAAATTAGGGCGAACAGGTGTTAAATGGTAACTGCTGGTGCATGTTTTTAAATCGGGATGGAAAGGGGTTCCTGGTCTTTGGGATCAAATGTGTCAGGGCAGAGATGAGGTGTCAATCTGGGAGTCAAATTGTTTAGAAGTCTGCAGGCTTTACACCTTTGACCCGAAGGCCTGGACTCTGTTGATCGTTGCAGCTTTCGGAGAGCTTTACTACTGTTCAAATAAATACTCCTCTATCCATAAGCTGTGTGCTTCTGCTTTTGTTGGTTACCCTGATCCCTTTAGCCATTTGTGTCTATGCTATTGCAGAATGTGAGATAATTATGTCAAGATATTACTGAAATAGCTATTGACATTATTCTTTATTTATTTATTCCCTTCACTTCATTTATTCATTGTGAAATCAGTGTTTAGTGCACTTTATAGAGCAGTTATAGAGCAGTTTATACATGTTTCAAGACTTACATTTGACACTCATAATTTGCTGTGAAACATTTCTGTTAATTTTTTTTTTTTTAAAGATGAAGTACTAAAATTACAAACTAAAATAAAACATAATACTATAATTACACTGTTGTGAAATGTATAGATAATACACACGCATACAGTGTTTTAAATATTAGTAAAGTGACCAACCACATTTTTGTGTTAATATGAATATTTTTACATATTTAGCATGGTTTTAATATACAGTAGCCCCAAAAAGAATTTAGAGATTAAATTCTGAATGTTATTGCATTTGATATCAGAATATCAGCATGTGCCATTTGCCAACAAATGATACAAGACCTTTTGTCAACGCTAACTTGGTGGTCTCAAAGTGATTTTGGTGGATATATGAAGTCAGTTCCCCTCAAGTTCACGCAGGTGTCCAAGCAGTTGTAGATGTCCAAGCAGGTGTAGTTCATCACATTAACTATGAACATGTTTCCACTAATGTTTGACAACCACAAAGTCTCTGAATAATCTTTTAAAACTGAACTATTTTTAAAATGATGTTAATGTTTCTATAATACTGAATACTGAAATCAAAATTAAATCATGTTCTTGTTTCTGTAATATCTTAATGGCCTCTTTTTAATGTTGTTGACTTAGAGGCCCTTAAAGTAAAATCCCTCTAAAGAGCTTCAGACCAATTAAACCATTTCCCCTTTTAGTGATATCAGCTATGCAGGCTCATAAATTATATCATAATTCTAATTTGTCAGACTGTCTATCTATATGTTTGTTTTTCTGTCTGTTTCTTTGTGTTTCCTTCTGCGCCTGTCTCTCTGATTCTCACACCCACCCGTCAAACACTTGATTTTTTATGCAAAGTTTGGGAAAAGCAGTTGAATTGTCCACTTGTTTTAAGTCGAAACACTCTCTGCTTGTTTGGTGCCAGCTGTCCAAACATAAGAGGCTGAGATGATGATGGTAGTTTAGGGGGTTGAAGAGAGGGCGGCTCAGTCTGATGACGTTGTGTTATATTTCTTTCTGACCCCAATACATCCCAGAATACATTATAGCGTAGCACACTCTAATCAGGCAGCGAACAGTGGGTAGATGGACAGCTGGTGAGACTATTTATTGTAATTCAAGTTAATTTACATCATACCTATAGGCTGGCCCACAGCCCAGATGGAACATAATCCTATCTGTTCTCCAACACGAATGAACCATTTTATTAGCCCAAGAACACTGCAGCCTCCTGCTTTTTGGCCTGTATCCTCACCCACGAGGTGCTTTGCCATTGTTTTGCTAGATTGAACTTTTATGGGAGTTTCATTGGCTGTTTCATTAATAGACAAACTAATTTACCAGATCCTGTCTGCTTTAAAACTGCGGGAACAAAGGAGTAGGAGGGTGGAAATCAATCTTAGTCTTGTGGCGGAGCTGCTGACCCATTTATGCTTTGAAGACGGTCACTTTAAAAAAAAAGAAAGGGAGGGAAGAGGAAAAAGAAAAGGGGGGAAAAAGGCATCTCAGAAGTTATTTAACTACAAACAACGTCTACCTTCCCCATTCCAGCTGCATAATCAAGCATAATAAGTGGCCTGCAAAGGTCCACTTAATGTATTTCTAACACCGCAGACCAGCTAATCCTGTCAGAGAGAATAAAATGGAAGGAGGGTGTGTGTGTGTGTTGGACGGATGGTGTGTGTGTGTGTGTGTGTGTGTGTGTGTGTGTGTGTGTGTGTGTGTGTGTGTGTGTGTGTGTGTGTGTGTGTGTGTGTGTGTGTGTGTGTGTGTGTGTGTGTGTGTGTGTGTGTGTGTGTGTGTGTGTGTGTGTGTGTGTGTGTGTGTGTGTGTGTGTAAGCTGCAGCAAGGATTTGAATGTTTAACTCCACGAAGCCTCATATTTATGCCCAAGTGCGGATCCATTTTTCCGCTTTAGTGGCCATCAAGGAATAGAGAAAATAACAATAACAGCAGGGGCAGGCCAGCAGCTCACAGTGGACTGAAATATGCCTGTAATGACTGCTCTTATTCTGCCTCTAAATAGAGACCTCCTCTGTCAAGCATATCTGAAACTCTGTGTAATATTCTTGCAAAGAGACATGAGTACAAATCTGAAATTTAAGTGTGTGTTTACTTTAAAAAGGCAGAAAAGAACTGGGGTAATGGACATCTCTAGTCATTTTGTCATTTTGATAAGACGTGTTACTTTAAGAACTTCTTAGTTCTTCTGCAATTCTGTTTGAGCGATACACTCTTGCTGACCTTAGGTAAAGGAACAGTTAACCGAAGAATGAAAATTCTGTCATTATTTACTCACCTTAATGCCGTTCCAAAGCTGTATGACATTCTTTTGTACTGTGGAACACAAAAGAAGATATTTTGAAAAATGTATTTTGTTGTCCATTTTATGAAATTAAATGGGGTCCAATATTGTGCAGTGTTGGATACCACTGACTTTCATTGTATAGACAAAAACAGTTAAAATATACTTTCTTCTTTTGTGTTAAAGGTTTGGAATGACATGAGTTAATACTGACAGAATTATAATTGTTTTATGATTTTTAACCCTGTAAAGCCTGATATATTAAATAATTGTCAAAAAAATCTATATTTTTAATGGATCAGATCAAAACTTTTAGATTATTATTTTTTAATCTAAAGCTTTAATGGCTCATATAGTATAATATAGGAGAATATGGTGCTTATTCTGGAGTAGGAAAAAAAACATCAATTTTATTCAGAGACCCAAATTGATCAAAAATATGCAATTTGGTGCAGTTGTGGATATTTTTATAACCAAAAGCTAAGATGAAATTCCAATGTAAACCAATGACATTGCCAATGAGACTGCTTACATAATATTCATATAAATATCAGTTGGCACCTCTCAATAATATGTCTTGAAATATAATGATGAAATCAACATTCCTCAAAAGCCTGATATTTCATACATTTTCATTTTTGTTTTATTATGAATGGATAATATAGTAAACTTAAATATTTTCTTTTCAATAAATGTTTGGTTACATTTTATATAGATTGTCCACTTTATATACTCTACTTACTATAAGTAACTTTGCAACAATATGTCAAGTAACTTCACAAGTTTTAAGTAATTTTTTAGAGTATTAGTAGACTGTAGGAGAGGTTAGGGTTCGGGTTAGTAAAACAAGTTGACCTGTATAGTCAGTAGTACTTACAGTTGTGGTCAGAATGAATTGCACTCCTGGTAAATATGATAAAAAAAATGGCTGTAAAAAATAAATCTGCATTGTTTGTCATTTTGCTCTTTCATTAAAAAAAAAAAGTAAAAATCGAACCTTTTATTGAAGTAAAATAATTGAAAGTGCGGGGGAAATCACATTATGAAATAAATGTTTTTCTCCAAAACACGTTAGCCACAAATATTGGAACCCTTTTATTAAATACTTTTTGCAACCTCCTTTTTCCAAGATAACAGCTCTGAGTTTTCTCCTATAATGCCTGATGAGTGGAGAACACCTGACAAGAGATCAGAGACCATTTCTCCATACAGAATCTCTCCAGATCCTTCAGATTCCCAGATCCATGTTAGTGCTTCTTCTTTTCAGTTCAGCCCACTCATCAGGTCAGGGTAGAACTGGGCAGAAGCTTTATTTTGTGCTCAGTTACCCATTTTTGTGTTGATTTTGATGTTTGTTTTGGACCGTTGTCCTGATGGAAGATCCAGCCACGGCCCATTATAAGATTTCTAGCAGAGGCAGTCAGGTTTTGATTTTTTATCTGTTGATATTTGCTAGAATCCATAATACCATGTATCTGAACAAGATGTCCAGGACCTCCAGCTAAAAAATAGGCCCACAACATATAAGATCCAGCAGTATATTTAACATTAGGCATGGGGTACTTTTTATCCCTGTTTGCACCAAACACATCTGGTGGGTTTGCTGCCAAAAAGCCCTTTTTTGTTTCATCTGACCATAGAATCTGGTCCCTTTTGAACTTCCAGTCATGTCTGACAACTGAATATGCTGGAGTTTATTTTTGGAGGAGCGAGGAGGATTGTTCTTGAAACCCTCCCAAACAACATGTGGTGATGTAGGGGTTGTTCGATATATTTTTTTAGGCTTTCTGACCCCCAACTATCCAGTTCTCCATCTGTGATCCTTGAAGAGTCTTTGGCCACTCAAACTCTCCTCCTCACTGTAAATTAAGACAATATAGACACACATCCTCTTCCTTGCAGATTCGTAACATCTTTAGTTGAGTTTAGTTGATTGGAACGTATTGCCCTGATGGTCAAAATGGTGATTTTCAATTCTTTAGCTATTTTCTTACAGCCACTTTCTTTCTTTTTTTGATGCTCAACAATTTTTTGCTGCACATCAGAACTATATTCTTTGGTTTTACTCATTGTGATGGATGATTAAGGGAATTTGGCCTTTGTGTTTCCTCATATTTAAACTCCTGTGAAACAAGATGTCATAGCTAGTCAATTTCATGTTCCTAGTCACCCTGGTGTGCTAAAAAAAAAAAAAGGTAAATAATAATGGGAATATACTTCAGAGATATTTTACTCGTAAAAAATTCTAGGGGTGCCAATAATTGTGGCCAACGTGTTTTGGAGCCCCGTTGCAGATTTCTTTCTTTCTTTTTACGGCCATTTTTGATCATATTTACCAGGGGTGCCATTAATTCTGACCACAACTGTAGAATGTCTGTTTGTGGACCATCAAAATAAAGTGTTAGCAGATAATAAGCAGACAGTCTATTACTCTACTGACTGCTAACATGTAGTTGCAGTTACTTATATTTGGTAGAATGTCTGAAGTGGACCATCAAAATTAAAGTGTTACCAAACGTTCATCTAACAATATAAAAGCTATTCTAACATTTCACAGAAAAAAGTACCACGACCTGAGAAGGACATTTTTAAAATGATACAAAAAGGTCTTTTACTTGCTAAAAAGTATAAACTACCAGTCCGATGGCAGAAGGCATGCAGATTGTGTACAACATGTTTTTCAGCAAAGTTTTAAGAATTTGATCTTTCAGAGGCCTTAGAAATTTGCATATCAAATAGGGTACAGTAGGCCTTATGGGGTTAATGACCCCATCATTTTGGGTGAACTGCCCATTTAACAGCATTTTTTTTTTTTTTTTTACTATTTTCATTTTGTTGTGGGTAGGGCTGCAGAGACCAAATCCCGAAGAGTCCTGAAGAGTTTGTCAAAGCGTGAAATTTAGAGATGCATGTGACGCTAGACCAGTCATGAGGAAAAACAAACAAAGACGTCACGGAAGACAAACAGAGATTTGAGTGCATCAGATGCCTCATTCTCTTCCCTTGGCTCTGTCAAAACACCTTTCCCGGGATCTGTGAAACAGACTGGGTCCATTAGGAGCTCAAGCATATAATCACATCTCTGTAATGAGTTATTAATTAAACCAGGGGCATTCATTGCCCCGCTAACAGCCTCATAAACAATTGACTGGAGATTTGTGATTTTTGACTCGCTGACACCATTAAACAAATCAATATTGGGTTTTGCAGCAAGAGCTCTGCGCCTGGCTCTCCCTGGTTTTTTTCCAATCAGCCGCGTTGAATACTAATAAGGGAATTAGTCCCCTCATATTCCGCATGTGTCCCATCAAACAGATCCTTATCAAGAGGGAGCAGAAGACTCATTTGCATGGAGGAAGACTACTTTGTAGGTAAAGATTTCACAATATGTCATTCATTTCAGTTCGCTTCCCATCCTCCCATCTTCCTCTCTTGCTGCACAATCACTCACACACACACTTCGCTTTAGTCCTAATGATGAAAACATGGTGTGTCTTCGCTGGCCCTATAGGAAGCAGTTTATCCTGCTGTGACAACTCTTGAATGCTTCTTTAAATGCGTCTGCTTTCATGTTTGTGCAGTGTTTATCTGATTCTTTATTTATTTTCTGAAGCATCCTATTTTTCGAACGATTCCTCTGTCCTTTCTTTGAAAACGTTGCTGCCAACGAGCAGAGACCCAGCCAACCCCGGCTACCATTCAGTTCCTTTTGATAGCTGTGCCAATCCAAGTCGATAAATGTTGCACTTAGCACACCTAATGATGTTTACCATTCCAAGCGTGGAAAGAGAGGCTCCAAAGTGTGCTTTTATGTGTGATGTGTTAGCCAGAAAGCATGAGGAAAATCTTACGTGATTAGGCTGAGGACTGCGCCTAAAGATAATCAGCAATACAAACATGTCCATATACTTTAAAGTGTTCTCGAGGAAAAGATCATGTAAATAAAATCAGGTTGAGTGTGTGCAATTCCATCTACTTGAATGAAGAAATGATATGGCTGCCACTTTAACTGATGTTTTATATATATTTTATATAAATATATATACAAAATATACACATATATTAATAGAATATATTAAAGTATTTAGTGGCTTTCTGTAATGTCTATTCATAGATTTAAATAACATAGTCATAATAGCATAACATGTTTTCTTTTGCTTATGTAACATGCAAATATTTTGATCAAATGTTTCACAGCTAAAGTGATTAAAAAACAGTAGGTCAGGGTTATTTTAGTATTACTGAGATGCCATTATAGTTTATATGTATGCTTCTATTTTTTTGTATTTTAGTTATAGTAATTTAACCTTTTAATATGTCAATATAGTTTTTATTTTTTAAAAAATCTCAGTTTTAGTGGCTAAATAAACTAAATGAAAATTGCTGAAATAGAACAAGCTTACTTTTTTTATATTTTATTTTTATGGTTTTAGTAAACTAATAACCCTGACTCGGGTAAAACACCTGTAGCATCTGTGTCCTTTTTGACCTTACTTTTTGCAAAGATATATCTGGCATTAGCAATCTTCCATCTTGCCCAAGTCAGTCATTTGGCAATCACTCTGCATTCATTTACACATAGTATTCAATAAAGCACTCTCTTAACTCAAGTTAAGGACATAATTATGCTCAGCCTCCCCCACTTCTCTGATCCTGAAATCATTATCAAGGCCCAGGTTTAAGTTTCACCAGGTGGACAGGGGAAGGAGAGAAGCACTCATTTACTCAAACCCAGCAATGATACTGGGTCCATCCCTCTTCTCCTCACCTGAGTGCCTCAGAGAAAGGAGCTGGCAGGGGGGAGACCGTGCAGAGCGAACCCCTCGTGTGTGGTCTCGGCTCTGTGGGGCTAATGCAGGAGATTGACTCTTTAATTGAGGCAAGAGTGATGCTCATCATCTCCCATTAATGAGGCCAGTTAGAAAAGTGGGAGTGCGTGTGTCCGTGTTTGAGAAAATGAGAATGCGAAAGAGGGAGGGGGGAGGTGAAGAGACATGCCTGGCCATCTCAGGGTGGTTATTAGTCACGAATCGGTCTGTTGTGTGTGCGTATGTGCTTTCAGTCTACTTCAGAGTTTCTAATGAGGCAAAAGAGAGACTCGCTTATGATATCAGGTATCAATCACAGTCAATATGTCCAATTAAGATCAAAGCGCCATGCTATTTTGAACTTTCCTGAATAGAAAAATGATCTCCTAATTAATATAGATTATCCTAGACAGACTGGAAAAAGAGAAAGGGACCGGTCTAGACACAGAGCAGAGTACCTCATGTGTTCACACCGGTCCCACTTAAACGGATCCCTCTCTCATGGTGCATAACAGCGAGGGATTATGGGGGGACAAAGTGGGTATCATTAAAAACCTGCTCCTTTGGGTTTCATTGAGAAATGATTGGCGATTAAGGGCTTGAAATCTGCTATGGACCAGCATTTGATAGAGAGAAAGAGCAAGAGAGAGGAGAGGTACAACTCTATCTGTCCTGCTTATGCAGTCAATTTCCCCATTCTTTATCCCTCTTACTGCACCAGGATGTGTGTTCGCGGCTCGCGTCTGCCCGGTGAGGTTGCCAAACTCATTTCACCTTGTGGACCTCAACTTGACTGCAAGCCAGACAACCCAACGTGATAAGGCCGCATTAAACCTTCACTCTCCTAAGGGAGGGTTATTATACAGACAGAGAGAGATGCCGCTCTGCATGTGAGAACAACAGGTAATGCTACATTATGCTAGCATCGCGTTCGCAACATAAAAGAGAGGATAATCGCATGCCATTACCAATCACATCTGGGTTAGAGAGCATAAAGGGAAAGGAGGGGGGGAAGGGTTTCTTCTGTCCGCAAGGTCTTTCCATCAACAGAATCCAGCCATAGAGGCCATAGAGAGCAACAGCCAGGTTCTGGAAGGAAAATACCATTCATTTTCTCCATTGTGAAACTTTTAAAGACCTTTGCGAGCTTCGAGATTGTTAATGGATTAAATAAATGCCTCTGATGAAGCCATCAGTCCATGTCGTTTCAACATGATTTATTTTGTTTTAAATCGTGTTTATCAGTGCAGTTCCAAGTGAAGAACTATATCGGCCATAATCCTGCAAAGAGATATCTCCAAATCAGAGAAGATAAACCAATAAACTATATTGGAAAAATATAAATTTAAGTCATTTGCGATGGGGTTTTTCTTTGTCCAAAACAATACATTTTTGCTTCAACTCAAAGTTTGTAATGTTGTAGTTAATATTTTAGAACTCTTTAATGATTTAGACCTCTTTAGAACTCTTTTAAATTCATATGTAATGAGGAACTTTGAAGGAATAGTCCACCCAAAATTCTGTCATTTACTCACCCCCTCAAGTTGTTTCAAACCTGTATAAATATCTTTCTTCTGCTGAACATATTGCTGAAGATATTTTGAAGAATTTCGGTAATCAAACAGTTGATGGGCCCTATTAACTTAATTATGGAAGTTAATGGGGACCATCAACTGTTTGGTTATCAACATTCTTCAAAATATCTTCTTTTGTGTTCAGCAGAAGTTAGAAATTCATACAGGTTTGCAACAACTTGAGGATGAGTAGAACTTTCACTTTTGGGTGAACCATTCTTTTAAATGTGGCCATGCACTGTTGCAGTCTGGAAATGGTTGATGACCATTACCTGGCTTGCGCATTCTTTCGACTGCTCAAGTCACCATCATTGCTGTGCTATGAAAGTGCTGACAGACATGTTCTCACACTCACCTGTAGTACTCCATAATTTCCAGTTATGTAGTTGTAGTGATAAGTTATTGAGTTACAGTCATTAGTTTTCATTGCATCTTCAAAAAAAGCAGGTATTTTGCACAGCACACGTGAGACCTAAAATCAAAGAAATGGATTATAGTTTAGTAAGCTTACTTAAACTATATAGAATCTGCAGTGCAATAAAGGGCTAGAATAACGTTATTCTGTTAACTTTAAAATATCAGCGGATAGACACCCATGACATCACTCTCTGGCATATTAAATGTACAACAAACTCATACGGCCAAATTATTACCCTTCTCAGAATGTTTTGCTAGGTTATCTCAAAGTTATGAACTTCCAATAACATTGAAAACATTGTTCATTATCTGGTCTTTAATAAGGTTCTCAAAACATGAAAACAAAATTATTATTTATACATTGATCATGAAATGTTTTTTTCAGAAACATTTTAGTTGGACGTCTGTCAATTTTTAAATGTTGCTACTTGATTTGGAATGTTTATAGAAAAAATTAAAGTAACATTTCCATAATTTTTGCAAGATGATAAAATGGAATGTTCTCAACATTCAAATAACCAAGAAAAAAGTTTTTAAAACATTTTAAAAACTGGACATTTTGAACGTTCAGAGAACATTCTGAAAATAATGTTTTCAGAACTTAATGGGAACGTTGGCAAAAGATTCCTGGAACATATATTTTTGTTAGCTGCGTACATACTTTATACTAAACCTAAGCTATAATCCTACAATGAGATTTTGTTATCCGACTCAATAAGCACCAAAATTGGATCAGTAACTTTTTTTTACAAATTCTTTTTACCATTAAAAGAGCATACGCTGCTGTTTTGTTTAAGAGTGGTAAGAGGACCTGTGTTTGGGATATGCGGATATGTTAAGTAGTCTGTGCTGTGAGGACTAAAAGCTGTGGGGTGACCAGGGTGAAGAGAGAGCCTCAGTCCACTGGACAGGTGTAGGTAAACCGATCCGGGTGCCACCCAGGTTCAGGATGAACTTGAGACGTGTCTTCACCGTCTCTTAGAGGTGGAGGTCAGGAGGATTGTCCAATCAGCTGCAATCAGAGAGAGAGGACACCCCTTTACCCCTCCTCTGAACCAATGAAACAGAGACAGGTCACCCTGGTCCAATTAAGAGTCATAAAAAATAATCAAAATTCAAAGGCTACTAGGCTAGTCACTACGGTCTCCATTACTGGGGTTGGTCAGGCTCTGTGGCCAGCACTGATATCTGTTGGCCATGCGTTAAACAAATACATTGTTAGGCCTGAGCCTCACATCTCAGTTGAACTTGACACAATGGCCTGAACCTGACCATAAATAGTGACCTACGCATGCCTAAGCAGCATTCAGTGAAATAAAGAATAAATGTGCTTTTGTTTGCTTCAAGGAACAATTAAGATGTTCAATAAACACTGGGTTGACAAAGCCATGAGAGGTTCTGGGTTTGTCCATCAGTTGTTTAAGAATGTGGTGTGACATATTTAATTGAGAGACAAATGGTTACTTTTAATTATGTAAAAAATGCATCATAAATACATAATACATAAGCTTTTTTGTCACACCTGTTAAAGCAAAGATCTTTAACACTTAATGAATAAAAAGTGGGTCAAATTGACCCTATTGAGTGTGTTTGTTTGTTTTTAAAGAATATTTTTAATAAAATAGGGTTAGAGGTTAAAGGGTTCCTTTAGTTTCTCATCAATCGTGTATGTGTTGTGAGCCTCAGTAAAGTCATTTCTTTATTGGTCATAGATTCAGAAAAAACATGCTTATGGTCATCAAAGCTACATTTATTTTATCAAAAATCCAGTAAAAAGAGTAATATTGTGAAATAGTATTACAATTGAACAACCATTTTATTTCAATACATTAAATGACAAAGCTGAATTTTCAGCAATCATTATTCTCCAGTCTTCTGTCACATGATTTTTTAGAAATCATTTTAATATTCGGATTTGCTTTTTTCAGGATGCTTTGATAAATATATTTGAAATGAGAAGTTTTTATTTGAAACATAATTTATTTTGTAACATTATTGTCTTGACTGTCACTTTTGATCAATTTAATGCATCCTTGCTGAATAAATAAATATGTTTAAAAATAAATAAAATCTTACCCCAATCTTTTGAAGAGTATATTTGAATCACCACTCTAAGTTTGTATGCATTTTCAATTGAATCTTGACAACTTATGTTATTTTGTTTTTAAAAGTTGTGCCAATAGTAATATTTAATTCCTGGACATACATTACATCAAACTTTGGTTTCACTTTATTTTGATGGTCCCTTTTGAACACTCTGATGACTTTAAGTAACGTTGCTATCACGACAGAAGATGCGGAAGAATGCAAGTAAACTCTTTTAATTGTGTAACACACGCACAGTCTGAGCACACACAACAGGTTGGTAAAGCAGGGACAAGATGGTCAGAAATCCCGAGTGAAGTGCCGTGGTGATGATGTGAAGAATAATCCAAAGTGAAGAGCCGAGGAACCAGACTGGGAACAGGACAAGACGATGACGGGAACAGGATCACACACGGGGAACATCAAACAACGATCTGACAAAGAGAGGAAAGTTCCGTGAGTATTTAAGGGTGAGATGATGGGTAGCAGCTGGGGAGGTGATTGCGATCAGCTGATCGCTAATTGATCTGATGAGAGTGGAGCCGCCCACTCGCACACACCCACACATCTAACAACAGAAACACGAGACTAAAAGGAGACGATGAATATATAAACCGTGACAGTACCCCCTTCCCTAGGAACGCGTCCTGGCGGTCCCAGGCTCCCCTACCTGTCGATTGTAATCATCAATAAGGGAGTGATCCAGGATGTCCCTAGCAGGTACCCAACTTCTCTCCTCCGGACCGTAACCTTCCTTGTCCACCAAGTACTGGAATCCACGTCCCCTCCGCCTAGAGTCCAGAATATGGTTGACCGAATAAGTGGGTTCCCCTTCTACGAGACGCGCCGGGGGGGGGCCGGGACTGGCGGATTAATGTGAGAGTGAAACACGGGTTTGATTTTAGACACATGAAAAACGGGATGAATCCTCCTGTACACTGGAGGCAAGTTGAGGCGGACTGCCACCAGGCTAATGATTTTGGTGACAGTAAACGGGCCAATAAATTTGGGAGCAAGTTTATTAGAGACGGAGCGGAGAGGAATGTTCTTAGTAGAAAGCCACACTTTTTGACCGACGACGTATACGGGATGCTTCGACCGGTGGCGATCGGCCTTGGCTTGGTGCGCGCCCCCACCTGGAGTAGAGTCTCACGGGCTCTAGTCCATGTGCGGTGACACCTCTGGACGAAAGCGTGAGCGGAGGGAACCGCGACCTCGGACTCCAGACTGGGAAAAATAGGTGGCCCTACGCTACATTCAAACGGAGACAGGCCCTTGGATGACACTGGTAATGTGTTGTGGGCGTACTCCACCATAGACAGTTGCTGGTCTTTGGACAGGTAATTTGGGTAAGGGAATAAAGTGTGCCGCCTTCGAGAATCGGTCCACCACGGTTAAAACAACCATGTTACCCTAGGAGGGTGGTGATAAAATCTAGAGCGATATGGGAACAGGGTCTCGAAGGGACAGGCAGCGGTTGGAGTAACCCATCCGGGGGTCGATTGGAAGTCTTACCAGTGGCACAAACCGAGCAAGCCAAAACTAAACTGTGAATGTCACGAGCCATGAGTGGCCACCAGAACCGTTGCTTGACTAAAAAACTAGTGCGATTAACTCCTGGATGACAAGCCACGTTAGAGCAATGACCCCACTGAATAACGTCAGACCGTAATCCCTCCGGCACAAATAAACGATTCGGTGGGCCACCGGGCGGAGGCGTTACCCCTTCTAGGGCCGTTCTGACCCTCGATTCGACCTCCCATACGAGTGTGGAGATGAATAGATTCTCCGTCAAAATGCACTCGGGAGTAGACGGGTGTTCGGAGCGATCAAAAATGCGCGACAAAGAATCGGGTTTGATGTTTTTAGAACCCGGGCGATACGAGAGAGTAAAATCAAAACGTCCGAAAAAAAAGTGCCCACCGAGCCTGCCTGGAGTTCAATCTTTTAGCAGTTCTGATGTATTCCAAATTCTTATGATCAGTCCAGACGATAAAAGGTACCCCTGACCAGTGACGGCATTCCTCCAATGCTAACTTGACTGCCAACAACTCTCGGTTACCAATGTATTAATTACGTTCGGCAGGGGATAAGCGATGTGACAAAAACGCGCACGGATGCATCCTGTCGTCTGTGGAAGAACTCTGGGATATCACTGCACCCACCCCCACCTCTGACGCATCGACCTCCACCATGAACTGACGTGATGTATCAGGGGCGATGAGGATAGGAGCCGAAACGAAGCGGCTTTTTAGTTTGGCAAACGCTGCCTCAGCAGCGTCTGACCACCTGTACGCAGTTCTGGGGGAGGTCAAGGCAGTCAGAGGAGCGGCCAGTTGGCTGAAATTGCGAATAAACCGCCGGTAAAAATTGGCGAACCCCATAAACCTCTGTAGGGCCTTACGGGATTCTGGACTTGGCCAATCCACCACAGCCTTAACCCTCTCAGGATCCATGCGAATTCCCTCAGTCGACACAATGAATCCTAAAAACGGAACAGACTGTGCATGAAAAACGCATCTCTCCGCCTTGACAAAAAGCCCCTGCTCTAGCAACCTCTGAAGCACTCGTCGGACGTGCTGAACGTGTTCCTGGAGAGAAGATGAAAATATCAATATTTCATCCAGGTAAACATATATGAACTGGTCAACCATATCTCTCAGCACGTCGTTGACGAGTGCCTGGAAGACTGCTGGGGAGTTGGACAACCCAAAAGGCATGACCAAGTATTCAAAGTGCCCCCTAGGGGTGTTAAAAGCAGTCTTCCATTCATCCCCCTCCCTGATGCGAACCAAATGATAAGCGTTTCTTAAGTCCAATTTAGTGAAGATAGATGCTCCCTGCAACCTCTCGAAGGCTGAAGACTTCAACGGCAAAGGATAGATATTCTTTACCGTGATGCTGTTCAACCCTCGGTAATCAATACAAGGTCGCAGTGATCCATTCTTCTTCCCCACAAAAAGAACCCCGCCCCCGCTGGAGAAGAGGAAGGGCGGATAAACTTCGTTGCTAGAGAATCCGAAATATATTTCTCCATAGCCTCCCTCTCCGGGACAGAGAGCGAATATAACTTGCCTTTAAGCGGAGACTTACCTGACAATAAGTCTATGGCACAGTCATAGGGACGATGCAGAGGGAGAGAAGCAGTGCGAGACTTACTGAACACCTCCTTCAGGTCTAGATACTCTGCGGGCACGTTTGATAAATCCACTGCCTCCTCCTGAAACATAGAGACAGCAACAGACGAACAAGAAGACACCAGACAGGACTCAGAACATTTACTACTCCACTCCAACACAGATTTCTGCTGCCAGTCAATTCTTGGGTTATGTTTGATGAGCCAGGGGTGTCCTAAGACAACAGGTGCGAGTGGAGAGTCTAGTATGTAGAAGGAAAGTGTCTCGGTGTGGTTGCCTGAAGTAGTGAGTGCGACTGGTCCGGTGATGAGGGAGATGGTGGGAAGGTCTTGACCGTTGAGTGCATGTACAGATATCCTACTGGTGAGAGGGAAGAGGGGAATCTGAAATTTACGAGCAAATGAATGGTCCATAAAGTTACCTTCCGCCCCTGATTCCACCAGTGCTTGACAGTCCTGTTTGTGTACTGACCATCTTAGTCTTACCGGGAGGAGCGTAGATGTGGATGAGGTCTTCTCGGCGGAGATCCCACCCGACAGTAGCCTCATACTTACTGCCGGGCTTGGCCTTTTACCGGACAACTATAGGCAAAATTTCCCATGGCCCCGCAGTAAAGGCAGAGGCCTTGGGATCTCCGCCTTTCCTTCTCCTCCCGGGAAAGTCGAGCTCGCCCTACCTGCATGGGCTCGTGATCGTAGGTAGGGCTGACCGCGCTCCCGCCACTGGACCGCTGGCTCTTAGTACCCTCCGGAACCCGGCTGTGTAGAGTCCGACGTTCGCTTCGGGTCAGTCGTGCGTCTACTCGAAGCGCTAGGTCCACAAGCCCATTCAAAGACGTGGGCAGGTCCAGGGCGTAGATCTCCTTTTGAACGCTGTCAGCCAGCCCATGCAGGAACATGTCCCACTGCGCCTCCTCGTTCCAGTGACACTCAGCCGCCAGGGTCCTGAACTGAATAGAGTAGTCCGACACCGATCTCTCTTTCTGTTTGAGTTCCACAAGCATCCTTGCCGCCTCTCTCCCCGTGACCGCGCGCTCAAATACTGTTTTCATCTCACCCGCGAGTGTCAGGAACGAGGCGCAGCATGGATCCTGGTTCTCCCACACAGCCGTTCCCCAGAGAGCAGCTTTCCCAGTCAGTAATGTCAGCACGAATGCCACCTTGGCGGGTTCGTGTGCAAAGGTCCGAGGCTGCAACGAGAAGTGCATAGAACAACGGTTCAAAAAGGCTGTACAATAGCTGGGCTCACCGTCATAGGGTTGCAGGACTGGTAGTCGAGGCTCTGACTGGGATGCGCCCTCTGATGGTCCGGGGGGAACGGCTGGTGTGGGTGGCGCAGTGGGAGCTCGTAGCTGTTGTACTTGCTGGGTGAGCTCGGACACCTGCGTTACCAGTGCCTGGACGGCGCGCGCCGTATCATTAAGGTTTCTTTCTTGACTGTCCATACGCTGAAGACTGGACTGGACGAATCCTTCCAACGTCGGAGATTCACCTGCTGCTTCCATCGTTGGTCAGATCGTTCTATCACGACAGAAGATGCGGAAGCAGAATGCAAGTAAACTCTTTTAATTGTGTAACACACACACAGTCTGAGCACACACAACAGGTTGGTAACGCAGGGACAAGATGGTCAGAAATCCCGAGTGAAGTGCCGTGGTGATGATGTGAAGAATAATCCAAAGTGAAGAGCCGAGGAACCAGACTGGGAACAGGACAAGACGATGACGGGAACAGGATCACACACGGGGAACATCAAACAACGATCTGACAAAGAGAGGAAAGTTCCATGAGTATTTAAGGGTGATATGATGGGTAGCAGCTGGGGAGGTGATTGCGATCAGCTGATCGCTAATTGATCTGATGAGAGTGGAGCCGCCCACTCGCACATACCCACACATCTAACAACAGAAACACGAGACTAAAAGGAGACGATGAATATATAAACCGTGACAGTTGCACCTACATGTCAACTATCTCTCATTAGAGTGTTAGTAGAGTATTAGTAGACTAGTAGGGTTAGGGTTAGAATAAGTTGACATGTAGTTGCATAGTTACTTATAGTCAGTAGACTGTCTGTTGGAGGACCATCAAAATAAAGAGTTATCAGATATTAAGCAGACAGTACACTAATACTCAAATGAGAGTTAGTTGACATGTAGTTGCAAAGTTTATAAATTAAAGTAATTTATAGTCACCAGAATGTTCAAAAGGGACCATCAAAATAAAGTGTTACCCAAACTTTTAATTTGTAGCAACGTCAAAAACATTGTGTTGTATTTTGTGTTGAAAATAATTTGAAAATACATGTTGGCGTATTAAATATTTTGGCTAATGTCAGTATGTTGTCAGTAGTAACACATTTACACATCTGTATTGTAAAAAGCGCTATATAAATAAATGTGACTTGACTGTATTTAATACATTCCAGAATTCTGCAGAAATAAGCATAAAAATTTTAATTCTGTGTGGATCCGTGTCATAACCATTCAGGACACAGCAGCATGGCGTTTACAACCTACAGGAAAGTGACTAAGAAATTCAAAAGCATTTTTTTTTCCAGATCTGATACTTGTTATATTCGGATTACATAGAAACATCAAGCTTGAACATATTTCTCAATTCTCTTCTACACCCCAAACAAAGAGCCACATTATAAGGAATTTTCTTCCGGCCCAGAGGGACGTTCTGGCCTGAGGCAGCACCTGTGGATGACATCTCAACTCAAAACTTGATTAAACCTGCCCATCAACCCTGTAGGCCTCTACACCTGTCCAACAACAAACATGTCAGGGCTTCCAGACTGCGCTCGGAGTGATTCTTCATTGACACAAACATGTACACTTAAGTTGACGTGATTTGTGTCTATCTGTCTGCCTGATTGTGTGTGTGCAAATTTGTGGACAGTTAAATCAAGTGTTTACTTGTAAAAATGTGCATTGTGCATGTTATCAGTCTATTGCAGTGACAGTAAGATGCTATAAAGCATTTAAAATGACATAAATCCAGGATCAAAGCTGCAAGACTTTGTCTTTTTTGATAGTTTCCTTTCTCAGGTTGAGACATGTCCACTAATGACCAAAGACATGGTGGTTTGTAGCCAGTGGCGCTGGCTGTGTGTAATGATAGAAGCATGTCATTGCTGCTTCCTCCCCCTGCAGTGTGCTCATAGGATATGAAGCTAGTAGGAAATTGGGGTGAGATTTGTAGTATTCCTTTCATGTGTCTGACGGCCATGTTGTTTTATTATTTTGGTACAAGCTATACAGCTCTTCTACAGGAAATGCAGGAAGGCCAAGAATCTTGTGTCTAAAGGTCATAATGGATGGGTGGGGGGGTTGAGAATCTAAGGGATACTTGCACATGGTATGTTTATGTGAGTTTTTATGTGACCCGACATAGGACAATTGGTTTGGATGGATGGATGGTTATTCTATCATTTTGGGAATATTAGCTAGTTTTTGTTTATTAAGTTGAGATATTTTCTCAAAATCCTCAGAAAGTCACTTCTTAACTGACGTTTTGACATTTCTTGAACTATTATATATATATTATGCTACATAGGGAAAGCTGAGAAAGTTGACATGCATCACCTGGGTATTTGAAGAGCACTTTTTCAGTGTGAACAACTACTCTATTTAAACTAGAAAATGGCATAAAATAGTGTATAATTATGCAAATTAGAACTTACCTATTGTGTATATACAGATTAATCAGGCCCATTTCCAAGTGCAGGTAATATTCATTTGATTTCTATTTTAAGCCATGCAGTTTCTGCTTCAGAGAATAAAATAAAAAGTGGCTGTTTTCAGCATTCATATTTGTGATCTCACAAACTTAAGAAATAATTGAATTTGATATTTACCTGTGAACTTTAAGGTCTTAGGCCGAATCATTTTTCTGTTGTTTAAATAAAAATCAGTTGTTTTATTCTCATATAAACAGAATTTACTCAACCTTTTTCACATTGCAGGTTTAACCACATTACATGCCCAACGCCTTGTAGAGAGTGTGAGTGTGTCATTTTTATGTTCCCTCTTACATTCCTCAAGCTTAGCACTGTCATAAGTTATTTTCTGCTCCAGCGCAAACCCTAATTGATCGGACTCAAAATCAGCTTTACATTGTATGGGAAGATGACGGCATTTGATACCGATATTATGCACTGCACTTGCCAGCTAATGCTATTTTTTCTGCTCTGGTGGAACCCGGTGTCTAGACAAAGTGTATGTACACAAGAACTCAGTAAGGATAAATGTTTAGACAGTCATTATTGTAATTTAAAAAATTTTAAGGTTGACTTGCTTTCAGATGGAGTTGAGTCAGATTGTTGGAGTGTGTGAAGCTGCCATGCCTCGGCTTGCACTCGTTCAACTTTATTGCCGTCTTGCTTTTGACAGCTGAGTCTCTCCCTAAAAGGATGATCTAATTACATAAATAAAGATCTGTTCTTGCTGTCAATCATCACACAGACAAAGCTGCATCAAAACTTTTGTGTGACAATGACATGTAGATGGAGATTAGAGAGCTGGAAAGTGTATTGTTGATTTGAGTCTTGCTTTTGTTTGGTCATTATGTTACAAATGTGACAATTGACATGCCCAGCTTTCTTGCATGGCAGATGGTACGATTGTAAATATTATTGCAAGTATCTCTTCTACCAATTTGATTCCTAGCTAGCGGCTGGGTGTGGTTGATCACAGAACCAGTACGCTGCTGTGGGTGCCATTTCGGACCTGCTGCACAATGCTTTTTCAGGCTTTACAGTCCATGGCGATGTAACTTGCTTGATTGAGGTCGTTACGGCGGTTCCTTAAATCCTCTTCTACTTGCCTTGCCCATGTTTTCTTTGGTGCCATTCACTGAACTTTCCATTGAGAAGGTTGTGTTCTTCAGAGGAATCGGTATGGTAATCTGTTATCAGCGATGCCTGCGAGTATCACTTCGCAATTGTATCCGGAATGAAGTCACCCGTCAGGAACAGATACAGCAACGGTTGCGATAGTTTGGCTATGTCTGCAGAATGGCCGATAACAAATTACCATACCGATAAAGATCACTTTCTTCTACTGGACTAGCGACACTATGTATATAAATTCCTGGACATGTTCTATCTGGGTGTCCTCGAGGTAGACAATGACCTGCGAGCCATCCATTGCCATTTTTTTGGTTTTGGCTGCATTGATTTTCAAGCCATATGAATGAGCAATGCGAACGATACTGTGCGGTATATTCATAGCTTCAGCATCGATGTCTTTGAATATGGTGCTGTCGTTGGCAAACATTATTTTAAAAAGTGATCTTTATCGTAGTGGACTAAAAGCATACCCTTCTCATGATGGCATCGATGTGTTAAATAACAACGGGGAGACAACGTCCCCTTGATGAACTCCAGACTTGATTGTAAACTTCTTCGATAATTCGTTTGTATCCGTTTTTGGCTAGTTGACCCATTAAAGGATGTTTAATGATCTTCTGGGGAATGAATTCAGTATCCAGTGTCTTCCACAGTCCTGGCCAGATACAGTAATATCCCAACTTAAAGTCAATAAAGACAATGATGGTTGGTTCATTGTTCACATAGAATTCTTTCTTCCAGCAGCTGCCGAAGTACAAAGATCTAGTCTAAATCCTGCTTGTTCCTGTCTGTCGGTTAGTCTGTTCCTGAGTATTGCAAGTATGTCAATACAAACAGAGCAACAGTGCTAAACATTTAGTTAATTTAGCTGTAAAACCATCTCTCATCTTCTTTAAAAGATTAATTTAAAAGATTCCAGCTCCACAATGTCCATTCAGATCCATTTACTACTATTTCCATGTTACATCTGTTTGGACAGTCACAAGTTTTTGTTACTAAAAGCCATCAAGACTGAATTCTGATCCTTATTGTCATATGTGTGAACTTTCAAGACTATTCGGATCCGACATTATCTTACAACATAAGATAACTGTTTTAACCTACATTTTTCCCAGTTTAGCCTGAGGTTAAAAGCAATAACCATCGGTTAAACACCTGGGATGGAGAGTGATTCATCTGACATTAAACAGCCACGAGCACAGGAAAAGAAAGAGGTAACATTAGCAGAGTCGTCAGAAGTCCAGACTTCACTTGCGCATTCAAGCTGATTCTGCTGTCATTGTCTACTGGAAAAATAAAGAAAACAAAGAAACATGCTAGCAGAACCAATTCAGCTCATCACCATGAGCTCATAAATGTCTAGGAGGATGCACTAATGACAATTTAGTGAGAGGGAAGTCAGCTGAGGAAACCAAACACACAGACACATTCTTTCCCAGTGTGGTAGAGAGGTCACGGAGAGCCGAGGGGTGGATGGACTCATGGCTCTAAATGAAAGCTGGTTCGGGGCAGTGTCTGTCGGATGGATTGAGCTGATCACAAAAGCATACCGCACAGGATGCTGTCCCCTGGCCCTAACAAGAACTGAATTATTGAGTAACAGGAAATTAAAAAATTCTTGCAATGCCTATGCACTACTTTTAGCCGTTGCGCTTTGACTTGGACTGCCCCTTCTCTTAACTTCAGCCACTAAACAGGTTCTTTTTATTTATTTTTTATAACAACCCTAATATGGGAACTATTAGATCAATAGCAAGAATTGTTTGTTTTTTCCATCTGGTTTCTTTCCGCTGTCTTTTTATATATTTTAATATATATATAAATGTAAATAATTTAGTCAAGAATCAAGCATTCCAGTACTGTGATAAACCCTTCGTTTTGACTTAGAGTCTGAGCAAAACTTGACAATTTTTAGGCTAAGTTCAGAGCAGTAAGAAAGCAATGATGGTTGCCATGGCTTCAAACAGAAACATTTAAATGAATCATCCACCTCTAATTCCCTAATCTGAGGGAATTATGCTGCACAGAAAACTGATCACTCAGGAAAACCATAGATGGATTGTTTAGTACTTCAACAGCACATGGAAGTTGTTCAGAGAGCATTTGTACTCATAATATAGACTCTTATATCAGAAGGGTTTGTCGAGATTAGCTGGAAACGTTAGACACAACTAAAGGCTGGATTTGATAAACTTCTGAAGCAAAGACCTGCATGTGTATTTATGGGCTTGTAGGTACATTCATTGCAGGGAATGCTCTGATGACCAAAACAGGTAATGAGGTATGACTGTATTACACACACTAGCTTGAGCTGAATTCCCTGTGGGACCACTACACTGATTGGCTGAAGGGGCCCCTGCCATATTACGGTTAGCGATTAGCAATAAATATGACATCACTTTACTCATATACGTCTACACAATTCATAGGGTTGAGAACTGAAGTCACAAAGATTATATGGAGGTTTAAATAGATGGCATAACACACTATTCAGGGGCAACATTAACCTATTTTTGGTGCTGTTACCACTGACCGGCCTGGCTCTCTTGATGCCCTAGGTGAGTTAAGAAAAAACATGTTTTAAGTTAACATATTAATTCTATATTGAAGTGCAAGACAGTATAGTGGTACAGTTTTGCTTGGCTCACAAGGGGACCTGGGATGTAGAAGCAGAAGATTTTGTTGATAACTATTCTTTTTTTTTTTTTTTTGACAGTTTCAAGTGACAAGGTCAAGACTATTTATTTATTTTTATTCAGTTGAAAGCAAAACAAAAGTAAATTGATTGGACTGATCAAATTTAGACATGTGAACAGGTGATTTCTGTCACATTGTTGTAGACAAACACTTTTTAACCTAAAATCATAGTGCAACTTAAAGGGACAGTAGTAATGTGTTACTACGTCACCTTGAAAATAAAGTGTTCCCAATTTTTCATTATGGAGGGCAAACTTAAATCTTTAATGGGCATGGCTCTAGTTTTTTGTTTAATATGTGTCATTTCAGTACAGTTTGCGGCGCTGTCAAACAATATGGATGTCACATACACACACATTGCCAAAGTCATTATTTCCTTACTCGCGGTACTTTCTGAAATCCAGGATGTTTACAGTTGAAGTTTGTGGTAAACCTGTGGCTGTGTGGCAGGTGCTGTAGTTGAACTCTTGCTCTTTCAGATGTTCAAAAGGCTGTGGCTGGCATATAGAGTGATCACTTTCCACTCTTTTATCTCTCTCTCCCCACATTAGCACATAAATGAAGCTTCACTTTGTCTCTGCTGTGCTAAAACTCACTCGGAATAAACAACACTCCTCTTATCGGTAATAAACAGATTTCTGACATCCTTAAAACCCTCATTCCAATATTATATCCCAGAATTATAATATTCCAACCAGGTGTCTTTGAGCATCCCATTTATGTCTACACAAAGTTAGTTTGTTTGTTATATAAGCACAGATATGTGGGGAACTGACAATTTTTTATCCGCATATGAATAAAAATCATTTTCGAACCACATAGCATAGTTACATCAGTACAGATTACATGTACAAATACAGCACAAAACACAAGTTTTGGTGTTTCTGGACATTAACTAGATCTATTTCATGATTAAGGGAAAAGCCTCAGCGCTCAGTATCAAATTGCATTCTCTGGCACACTCACACATATTCTCATCTACATGAGGCTGTTCTAAACACCAGCAGGAGGTTCCTGAGCGTCGGATATATAAACACATTTTCGAGAGTGTGTCGATAATGAGCTGGAGTGTGATATCCAGTCAGCCTTGATAAGAGTGCAGACATACGTAGATGCCTGTAGAGGGGTTAACGCAACGGTCTGGAGACACCATTGTGATTTCAAACTGAGCTTATCACAGGGGAAGGAGCTGGCAGCCTCTTAGAAGGCATTATGTGCTCTCTGTTTCTCTCATCTTTTTCAACCACTTGTTCTGCATCTTTCTTTCACTTTTCACTCTACAAAGCATGTGGGATACAGCAGCATAGAATAAAACGTAAGGGCTGAAAAGAGTAAATTCTGTTGCATTTATGTGATTCCAAAATTCATGTTCATCCTCTCATGTTGTTGGCAGGACAAACGTTTAGGGAAAATAGGCATACAGGTAAAGTGAAAATTCTGTCATCCCTTAATCATTTTCTTGACATTTTCAAAGAACACGCAGGCGAATAAATACGAATTTTAATTTTAGGGGGTCAACTATTCCTTTAAATTTGTCTACATCATTATTATATTCTACTAAGTTCAACACAATAGTTTAGGACTGTATGCACCTAAGTTCATAGATCGGTAAGGGAACATTTTAACAATATTACTGTGTGACATTTGTTATAATTATTCCATAAATCCACAAAGGTCAAAGACTCTTAGAGCATAAGTAAGGAGATGTAGTTCCTTGCAAAACGATTTGGACCTTAACCATTCTCTCATTTAACTGCTTAACCATAAAATATAGATATTTTTATTTCTAAGTGCAGAAATTAATTATTCTGCACAATCCCTGAGATTGCAGAAGCTTGCACAAATGAAATTGCCCTAATGAGGACTTAATTACCTTATAACTGGCCTTTACCTGTGAATCATTAAAATAACTTTTTATGGGAAGTTAAAATATATATATATAATTTAACACTCAGGTCGTGATAGAGATTTCAGTCTTTAGAAACACTAATTAAAATGTGTTCCAAATCTAACACTGCCCATACCTCAAACCGACAGATCTACTATGCGGCTGCTTTACTGTGAATAGTTTTTAGTTAAAATATAGTATGGGCATGCACGTCCTGATTTTGCCAGGAGTCAACATATTTGGTTGATTCTGGAACAACATTCCTGTCCGAAAATTGAATCCTGACCATATCCCTATAACCTAACCCTACCCATAAGTTATCCCTAAAATCAAAGGGAAATGATGTACCGATGACCGATGTAGAAACACCTAACCCTGGTTGTAAGTCTAAACTTGACATTACCTGTAAACTCGTCCCTCAAATCTGATTGCTTGATTGGAATGTTGTTCAGGATCAACTAAGATGTTGATCCAGGAACATGTTAGTGAAATCAGGTTCTGCATATAGGCATATACCTAAAATCTATTGAACATTTCCTCCATTATAGCCCAGGACAAAGGCAATATGCAACACTTTAGAATAATGTTCCTTCATTAATGAATAACTACAGGAACGAAATGAGTAACGCACTATTAACATTATAGTAAGTATTAACTAACAAGAAACTCTGATTAACAAATTAGTTAGTAATAGCGCGTAGTTTAATGTGGTAGTTTTAGCTATTACAATTAGCTAATCAGCAACTACAATTTTTTTTCATACCTCCTAGAGAACTACTACAGGTTCATAATTAACATGTATGATGCATAATTTATGGTAACTCACTAGTAATGACTCAAGTTTTACTACATCCTTCTAAAGGAACTACTAATTATTTGGATCAGTATTCTAAGGTGAAAAACATGATAACTACCTAATACTGACTGAAGTCATTGAAAGCTTTTGAGATTTTTGTAAGATTTTGAATAGTAATTCCTTCAGATGGATTTGGTAACATTTTAGTCATTACTACTGTATTCCCTTGATCTTCACTTTAGAATACTGATCCAATAGTAGCCTAGTTCCTTTAGAAAGATGTAGTAACACTTGATTCATTGCTAATCGGTTACCATTGCCTTATATTATAAATTTTGCATTATTAATATTAATTATGAACCTGGATATAGTAGTTCTTAGTAGTCTTCAGTGAGGTATGAAAAATAGTAGTTACTAATTAGATAATAGTGAACTACCACATTTGAGCGCTATTACTACTAATTCGTTAATCAGAGTTGCTTGTTAGTTACTAGAGTGTTAATAGTGTGTTACTCGTTTGTTCGTGTGTAGTTATTCATTAATGAAGGAACAGTATTCTAAAGTATACGGAAATATATTTATGAAACTCATTGACCATTAGCGGGACAAATTGTCGAGCGTTGTATATGATTATGTGTCCAGTATAATTTAGATACTATTATAGTATAGTTGATGTAATTTAAAGGAAAGAACATCACAAATATTTATCCTTATTTATGTAGGTGTTTGAAACGTATCTGTGTCAAACAAGCATACAAAACCAGTTTATGCAATTGGAAATGTTTCATATTTGTAAAGAATATCTATTCACATGAATGTCTAACTTTCCATGTGTTTGTAATGACGAAAAGTGATCAGAGCCCATTCTAAGCATTACACATAAATGAATACTGATACTTTGGCAGAGTGTTAGTAAATTATATGCATATGTATGCAGCAATGCAATCAGATGTATTGTTTTAGTGTTATAATGCAGCCAGTAATTATCAATGATATGTGTATATGTTTATTCGCCCTTCTAATTCTTATTTGTGCTTGAGGGATGGTTTCCCAGCTTTGAAGGATGTCAGGCCCAGCTGCTGGCACACTGGAGATGCAAATTACTGGCATAAAAGCAAATGAGAGGGGTCTGTGCCAGAACCGGGCCCGTGCCAGTCCTGGAGAGGCACAGACTTATATCTCATCTCTCTCTCTCTCTCTCTCTCTCTCTCTCTCTCTCTCTCTCTCTCTCTCTCTCTCTCTCTCTCTCTCTCTCTCTCTCTCTCTCTCTCTCTCTCTCTCTCTCTTTCTCATTTTTCTTCTCTCTCTCTTTCCAGGGATTGGCAGGACACTCAGAAAGTAGGGGGGAAGAGACATTTTTAAAACATTTAAAAAGTATAATGCATCCTAGCTAGTCGAGAATACTGAATTGATCAGTGTATTGGGAATAGCTTCGGATTGGAAATAATTATTGCAATGTAGGTGCTGAAACGCTGATGCCAACTCCTTACAGGAATGCATTTTAAAGGCTTTCGGATGTCAGTGTTATCTTGCGTGACCAAATTAGAGCCAAATGAGAAAAAGTTTATCTGGTATTTTCGAGTATTGGAAGAGCTTTAGGTTCATAAATCTTGTGTGTGTGTGGAATTGTGGGTAAATCGCATGAGGAGGGAGCTGAGGCCTTGTGGATTAAAACTGAATGTTTTGTTTTCTTCTGTATGGAAGCCATGAGAACAGTTTTACAGGCAGATTAAACAGAACGAGTGTCAGAACTGTTTGCATATGCATGCTAGCTGTCTTAACATCCGTGGAAAATCAGGAGGTAAACTGATTACAGCTGACCACCCATGACAAACACTCAGAAGGAAAAGTGATTTAACTCGGCATAATAATCACAATCATCACTGCTTGTGTTTTGTGATTCAGCATAGACTGGGTTTATCATTGCTGTCTGTAGCTATATTCTCGCTATAATAAATGAATGGTGATGAGCATCGTACTGCAAGCCAAGTCAAAATATTTCTCAGAAAGTGGTTCATCTAACCAAACCAACTAAATATGATAAATAGAGACCATTCACATTTGGAAACTATGGAATTATTATAGTGTAGATGATGAATTCAGTTTAATGTTTTGAATCTTTTTTTTTTTTTGGAGCAGAGGTTGGACAGACCGGCTCAAAGGCTTAAAGAATCTTTAAAAAATCTGTCATAATTTACTTCGATTATATTTCAAGTATTTTTGCACAATGAAAGTCAAAGGGGTCTGAAACAACACTGAACTTCCATTGTACATTGAACAAAAAACAAAAACAAAATTGACACACTTTACTTAAAGCCTGTATATGTAATACATTATAAAAGTATTTTTATTGCATTAGTTATGCCTTCTAATGCATCTTATAATGCATGATACTATGCATAATTGTAACCATAGTTATAATGCAGTATATCTATTCATTTTATACAATTTTAGAACGTATAATGCATTAAAGCACATGACAAACAAACAAGATGTAACAAGGAATCTGCAATTATTACAATGCATTTTAACTTTTGTTACAATTATTTATGAAAAGATATAATATGTATATTATGAATATTTATGCATTATACATAAGGGATCCAAGTAAAGTATTGCCAGAACCTTTCCAAATCCTCATTTGTGTTTCACAGAAGAAAGAAGGTCATACAGGTTTGGAACGACATGATGGTGAGTAAATTATGTTATTGAAGAATCATTTTAATTATTAAACTATGTCTTTAGTAAGATTGTCTGGACAATTCTGCATGCACTAATAAGTTCCTGATACTAGTTTAGAGGCCTGAATGGAAACTTTAGTGTCATGGATAACTGGAGTGAAATCACTGCAATATTCATAGACATGGAGATCTATAGCAGACATGAAAACAACCATGACCGTCAGTTTTATTCACGGAAAAGAACAATAATCAGTGACCTTTTCAACTCTATTAAATACACAAAGCCACAAACAGTCTGTGATCCCATACTTATTACCATCTGTCATTTCCAAATGAACCCAAGAATGCTGTCCATTCCAGACATAACAGCTGAAGAACGCCATCTAAATAAATAAGTTGTTTGTCAGTAGTCATTTTTACATTTTATGGCAATACGAAAACAATTGCCTTGAAGGTGGACGGTTAAAGACTTCAAAAGGAGCTGGACAAGGAATGCCAAACGCTTGGTGAGCATTTGATCTTTAAACCCCTTTGATCAGATATGTCCACCTGGGATAGCCATCTCTATTGTTCCAGCTATTGTGTTACTCAGGGCTACTTTCTCAGTGACAAAGATCTGACTGTTTGTTAAAACACCTCTGAAGTAAACTTACAATATACGTGACCACTTATCATGAATGTATCAGGCCTCATCCACTGAGTGTCCATAAAGGTGGATAATGTGATAATTTTGGTAATTTTTCCAGTAAAATGTTTTTCCCTACATGTTAAGATCACTTACTGATATAATAAATACAAATTGTATTTTTCTTTAGATAAAATTAATCATTCATAACATTCATAGGCTGATGAAATTACCTTATTATTGAAATTATCGATACGAGGACAGCATGATGTGGAAAGCGGAAATCAAATAAAGAGGCCTGAAATGCCCTTAATTACCTTGAAATGAGAAACAGATGATGGTATCACTGGTTTTCCTGTCATGCATCTGTTGTCTTATCAATGACGAAAAATGAAATGGATTTGTTATTGATTTGCAGGGAAGAGAAATCATTTACTTTCATGATCATAATTGAAATTATATCTGTTCATCTTAGAGTATATGAGCCATATGTCAGCGCTGAGAAGTTTGTCTCCTTAAACACATACCTCACAATTAATCCAACAGCATTTATGAGACGTGATTCATAACTGCTGACCAGATCATTGAATCTGCATTTTAATCTTATTGCTTTTTACCAGATTACACCATTTTGGGTGTAAAATACAATCATTTATATCACATTTTCACACATACAGAAAAGTTTTATACCTGTTGTGTAGGTCAGGCCAACTAAATTTCCCCTTCATTTCCTTTAGGTGTAAAACAAAAGCTCACAAATCATGCATTAGACAGGATATTTAACACGCTCGTGTAAATACTCACACTGACACATGTGAGACCTCCTTGCTTTCTGTCTGCTGCACTACACTCACTTTTTCATGCTTTCCTGCACTGCACTTTTGACACATGCTGATGATTATCAGTGCTATTCTGGGTCAATGAAAGTCTGCCAGGTGTTTTTACACTCATTCCTTCATTTTAGTGTAAGGAAATAAACACATCAGAGCAGGACTCAGATATATTAGTAAGTGAGATGAAATTGCTTCGCAGAGCCTTTGGCAGAACATTCACTGAACTAATAAGGACGATTAGGTGATTTCAGGGGTGAATGAGTGAGTATGTCAGTGTGTTCAGACCAACCCCTCATTTCCTCTTTCCCTGGGGGTGTGTCTGAACCTGCCCCCCAACCAACCAGCAGCTGTACGATGAATGTTCAGGAACGCCCCTCCGTCCCAACACAATGCTTCACATGAAAGCAATGAAAACATTAAAGCAGTGGACAGACCATGGGGCTCGACAAATGCACACGCGGTATTGTGTGCAGCTTGCATATTTTTGAACATGTAGATATTTCTATTATAGCACAAAAAAGGTTAAAGGCTAAATGTGAGTAGATTAAAATGAGAAGAATTAGAAGATAGAAAATTATTTTGTTTTATTATTAACATTTTTGTAGCTTACGAATAGACTTTATAGAATGCTTTCATCGCACAACTTAATGTTAGCGTGATGAATATGATGAGCTCATTGTTCTTTTCAATGGATGCTGCCGCAAAAATGGTAACATGCATATTACATTTTTAAAAAAGCAAACACAGCACACAGAAATCCACTCCCTCTAGAGGTAATAACAAAGCCTTTGCTTTCCCTGCACTTTCAATAAAGCTTACCATCACATACAAAGAGCTGAATACCATTTTTTTACATTTATAGATGGATCCAAATACACATTGTCATTGTATTATATAATTCATGTTCTAAAATATTTTAAAAAGGCCAAATAATGAATTTTAACTTTCCTTGAATAAATTATATTGCATAAAAGTCTTGTGCTTGATATTTTCACACATATTTTATCTGGCTATTGTTTGTACGCACATCTATAATGAAAGGTATGTGATTTGTTTTTATGATATTATTGTGGAAAAAATGATTGTGGTTTCACCTTAATTCCAAAATTGGCCTGAAAAGAAAAACTCTTCTATGTTCTATGCCGCTGATTTTAGGGGTGGTGGGGTCATTTTTCATGATCTTCATGAAAAATGTAAAAAAAAATTGTGATCTGAGTGGAAAATGTTACAGAAATGTAACTATTTTAAATGCAAAGTGCAAACAATGTTTTGTTTTGTGGGAAAGATGATAAATAGTTTAAGCAAAATGCTTTTTACACCTTTTTGCCCATTACCTCAATTTCACTTTGTATGTAAAATTTTGTTTAGTTATTTATGTCAAGACCGGAGAAAATGTCAAATGTCAAAATCTCACACGTTTCTTGTGTTATTGGGTTTTTGTAATGAATGGGTTGTTGATAGTTATCAGCTTTTGTTGTACATGTAAACACACTCGATGTCTTAATGAACTGCACTGTAGAACGACTGATCCCTGCAGTAATTACCATCTGCCTCCTTACACACACTTAGTCATGGAGTAATGCCAGAGAACAGAAAAAAAATCCTCTGATTTTCCCTTACAAACACTTCATTCTGCATATAACAGTAGGCTCAAAGTATGGACAGCAATCTAACTTGACTTTTAGGATATGGTGTACGGTGGTCAGTTATATATTTAATTGCTGGCTGGATCTTGGCTTTCAATTATGATCTCCCTGATCAGACAGAAAGCCATTCTGCACTCAGAAGATGGTCCCACAGGTTTTACTTGAAGAAGCTTTGTTATTGTATGATTTCTGTTGCTTTCTCCACTGCACTCCAAAACACCAGTAATTGTCCCTCTATTCACCAGAGCATCTCTCGAGAATACACTTATTCCACCACAAACTCAAACTCTTTTAAAAAAAAACACAGTTGCAGTTGTGGAGCATCATTAAATGACCGTTTTTAAAGGACTTCAGGTGTGCTCTGGTCACAGAGGTGTTTCCTCTGGGAGGGAGAAGATGGGAGAAGTGCTTGACAGTTGGATATGGGTGTGAGTGCTCTAGTTCACTCCTCTCCCCCGGCACAGCCAGCAATGGTGGGGATAGTGGGGTTTTGGCCCATTAGCCGAATGCTGTTTAATGAGAGGAAGAAAGTGGGATGGAAAGAGAGAGGGCAAAGCTAAAGGCTGACTCTTTTTTAATGAGCAAAGTGTGAGTCAATAAGCAATGGACGGCTTCTGCAATTCATGGATGCTTAATGACATTGCTAATCCCTAAGGCGACTATGCCAGCGAAACAATTGGTTTTCACCCTTGTATGGTGAAATATCCCAGCAACACCTACCCTGGGCCTGAGCTGCTTCTCAGACAGGGCGCAGGCTGCAACATACAGTCTGTTCAGGGATTGGATTCAGACAGTTGTGGGAATATTAAGAACACTTTTTTAGATGCAAATATACAATTCTTTAAAATCTTCATAATAGAATACAACCAAATACATGATATTGCAATATAATCTCAGCTAACAGGGAGCGTTCTCAGAGCATTCTGGCAAGGCTCTCTCAATGTTGTGGACAAATGTTCCTCCTGTAATATTAATAGAATGTGTTGTCTGGTCTTTAATAACATTCTCAAAACTGTTTTTTTTTTAAAGTGCCCCTATTATAAAATTTTGAAAATGATCTTCAATGTAGTGTGTAACATAACTCTAAGTGAATTAAAACATACTGCAAAGTTTTCCATCTGAAAGTGCACCGTATATAAAGTTATTCTCTTTCAAAAGTAAGAGTCAACTCTGAGTCAATGAAAGGAATAGTTTTTCAAACGAGTCATAAGCCGTTTCGTTGTGACGTCAAGACGAAACATTAGCATATTGCCTGCCCACTTATTGCGTGCGCAGACACCAGGGAAAATTTGAACCTTGAAACTTGATGTGGTGATGTGCATATTGTATATTGTGCATGATGTATATTATGAGAAAATGAAACAGTTTTTTTTTTTACTTTTAATGCATGTAAACCTGTTGTATCAGACTCCAAAACAACATTAGGAAACTTTAAAATAGCATAATAGGGGCACTTTAAATATTATTTTTTGCCAATTTTTTACCTATATTATGACAGGACAGTTAGTTGACAGGAAGCAAAGTTAGAAAGAGAGAGGGGGGGATGGGATCGGGAAAGGTCCACGAGCCGGGACTTGAACTCGGGACGCCTGAAGTGCAACTGCGCTATATGTCGGCGTGCTGCCCGAGGCTATTGCATGGCGCCAACAGCACAAAAATGTTAATCTGTACAAAAATGTACATTGAGCAGATGTCTTTCCTGAAACGTTTTAGTTGGACCTTCCTCTAAAGTTTAAATGTTGTATACTTGTTTCAGGCTGTTTAGAGAACATTACAAAAGTAATGTTCCCATAACGTTTGCGAAATTATAAAATGGACCGTTCCCTTAATGTTTTCTCTAAGATTTGCATAACTAGGAAGAAAACTTAAAAAAAAAAAAAAAATTAGACGTTTTGATTGTTCAGAGACCATTCAGAAGAAAAGGTTTTCATAACTTAATGGAAATTAATTGGCTTGTATTTCTCTTGGCTTTTAGTATATCTTTTGATGAAGGTACTTCTTGTGTAATGATCAAGTCTGTGAAAAGATGAGTGAGAAACAAAGGCTAATTTTAAATAATTTAGGTGCCAAATGAAATAAAATGTTTTAATATAAATTTTCAAATTATAAAAAGTGCTAAAATATGATCTAATTTAAAATAACTAATAAATACTTGATCTAAGTCTAGTTCTCTTGGAGAGTACAGTAAGGATGGAGCGTCTGGCCATCATATTCTCCATTTACATTATCCTTCATTGTCAACTTAACTTCAGACGGGCTGTCAATACACTCTCAGAAAAAAAGGTACAAAAGTTGTCTCTGGGGCAGTACCCTTACAAAAGCTACACCTTTGTGGTACACCTTTGTGCCAAAAGAGTGCATAAGTACCTCAAATGTACATATTGGTACCAAAAGTGTACATATTAATACCTAAATGGTACATTGAACCTTTTTAAAGGTAACCTTCCCAGTGACAACATTTGTACCTTTTTTTCTGAGAGTGTATGGAAAAGTATATGCAGATTTAAAAGTGAAAGTAATGTGAAACCAACTGCATTCCCCATCACATTCCAGGCTGGACTTCAATGGTCTACGCTCCCAAGCTACTGCCACATCAGATCTGGCACAGCTAATGAAAGTTTAGAGGTAAACCCAAGAATTAGCTTGAATTCTCTGGGTTTGGGACAAAGTTGTCATGCATAGGCCCCCACCCCCATATTTAGCTGTGTTTTAGTGGGCGTCTTGTCATCGTAAAAAGCCTGGAATGTTTTTAGCGTAGCATTGGGTAAATCACAAACTAGAAGAACCTGCAGATCTGATCATCTCATAATAGTATAATAGTATAATAGCATAATAGCATAATAGCTGCAAACCTTTCCAGTAACTAGGCCTACTTATTTAGATACAGCACTGTTTTTATTGCAGCCATCGCTTTACAGTAACCCTAAATGAGACAATCTCTGTTGTGTGCTGTTAAGCATGTCTAAATCATTCTGTGTAAACTATCTGTCTGCCTCATACATAAATCCAGGTTTGGTACAAGAATTCTGTAACCAAATAGAAACTACTGCAATCCTCAGACTCTCTTTAATGAATATAAACACTCTTATGTTAAAAACATACAAACTCTGATATATATCAGAACAAACAAAACCCCAAACCTTGTTTAGTGTTTGTTTGATTTCACATGCTTATCCTTTCTCTTTCCCACACAGACCTAGATCCAGATGTCCTTTGCTTTCAGCCCAATCTGTCTGCCAGCGGAGACGAGAGAGCCATCCTGGCAAGAAGAGACAGACAGATGAAAGAGAACCAATGGAGACGGAGAGTAATGAAGCATAGGGGGAAAGAGAAGAAGGTATGAAGATAGATGTAGAGAGGGTAAAGAGAGATTTTTTTCTCCCTGATATCTTTATTGGCAGGTCACCCTGGGAGCTCTTCGTTGCTACTTGAGTCTAGAGAGACAAGTGCAAATGTGCTACACGTCCATTTCTACATCCTCTCTTACACTCTGCCAAACTGTCCCGTTTCATTTCAATTTTCCCTCGCACCTGTGTGGAGATGTAAGGTGACTAGATCTCTGGAATAAAACCAGGGTTTCGTGTTCAGTGCTCAATAGATGATTGTAGTTATATATGAACTTAAAAAAGAGGCACATTAAACTATGGCATATCATATCTCTCAACTGAGCACTGACTAACTACACTGAATTAATGTAACTAAAATGAATCGATAACATGTAGCATTGAAATATTTATTGCATACATCTAATGAGATAAAGAAAACCCAAAACATAACTTTTGAGATGTTATATGGCAATATTACAGCCTCTGGAACTGAAGCATACTCTACAGTTCAAAGGTTTGGGGTCTGTAAGATTTTATAATATATTTATTTGACCGGAAATACAGCAAAAGCCTAAATAATTCATTTTAAATAACTTTTCTACTTTTAAAATATAATTTTTAATAAAATATAACTTTTAAAATATAATTGATTTGGATCAACGTTGAAAACAGTTTTGCTCCTTAATATTTTTGTGGAAACCATGATACTTTTTTTAGGATTGTTTGATGAACAGAAAATATCTTTATCTTACAAACCCCAAAACTTTTACAGTATATGTAAACTATATAGTACTGTATATACTGCACAGTATATGGTGTGTTTTTGAAAATTGTAATTTGATGTGAAAATTTGAAATTTTGGGTGTTTTCTCAAATACATTTGGTTTAAATATTGTTTTTCTTTTTTCTTTATTAACTAGACAGACAACTGTTGTGCATACTCTCTTGAGTGTACATGTAATTTTTTTTAATGAGTACTTACTTTGCAACCACTAAAAATATTCTATATAGTTTGAATGTGTGTAGTATGAATGTAATCCAGATATATACTCCCCATGTTGTCATGTGACCTGCCGGCGTCAGTTACGTCGCATCACTGCCATTCACAAATCCACTCCCATGGCCTGATGGGATAGTTAAGTGTCCAACATATATGCACACTTCAGAATCTCGCTGGAAGAAGAAGGTCATCTGGGTACTTTTGTCTACTGTGAGTTCGGACATACTCTTGTCACATACTGTTTTTCGTCTACTATATTGTAGATTCCGGATGCAGCCGACCTCTGCCAAACCCCTCACTGAGCAAGTTGTTCCTCTCAGCAGGGCTGTGAGTGAGTGATTGTCTGTTTTCTCCTCTTTTCCCTTTTCTTTCTATCTATTCTTCCCCTGCAGTAGAGGGTGCTGTCTGGGCTACAACTAGAACTATCTTTAGATCACATCCTTCCCCTCTAGCCTTTTTCTACCCAGCTCACACATCCCCTCCGACAGGGGAAATTAGGGCCAGTTTAATAGATCTTAGAGGCCACTAAACACCACCCGAGATTGCTCACTGATTGCTGGGCCTGACTCGTCGTCCACACACGTTCAAACACACGCTCTAAACCTGCACACACCCCTATAGTGCTTATCTTTGCCTTTGGCCAAAATCAGCTTCTTTACTCCTCTTCACAAAGAGCTGTCCAGAGAAAATATATAACCCACTTAATGTAGCACTCACCTTCTCTGAGGAGCTGAGAGATAGTATCAGATGTGGGAGTTTCCCTGCACAGGAACCAGGGGTTTGTGGCTTCCAGAGAAACATACAACTGGTCAGATGATGCATTTAATTGGTCTTTTAATATAATGGTGAAGGATTCCATTTGGTTTATGTTGTTTTAACTTTTTCGGCCCACACAAGCAAAGGATTATCTGTTTCTTCTTGAACAAGCAAAGATGCCCTGTTATTTTTAAATGTGACGAACCCTTTTTGGAGTGTAAATGACCTTTATCCTTTTAATCTGTTGTGTTTCACAGCAGAATTGTGGATCCAGAACCCAATTTTCATTCGTCACTCGTCACTTTAGTTTATTAGCACCCTTCGGGGTTGATCAACCTTTGGGTAAAAATGTCAAGCTCCTTCAAAGGATTAAAACCTTTGTGGGTTGTCTCTCATGTCAGGTTCCTAATTCTCCTGATGTACTGTTTTATAAGAGGCCGTGACCTAAGAGTGTGGCCCCTGAGAACACACTGAGCATGCTCTGCGCAGAACAGCCAGGTGCAGCCGGCTCAACATGGCTATCAAAACAGAGAGATTTGTTTTGCCTGAGATGCAGCCAAGAGAAGAACACCTTTAAAGTAATTCTTTTTTTTTCTTCTTCTTCTTTTTTTTTTTTTTTTGAGTAATGCAATGTTGTTGTGTGAAACCGCGGTAGAAAGTTTTGGCACCCGGTCAGGCCTTTGCATACAGAGGGAAAAACGTCAGCACAGGCTGCAGGAAAGTGCAATAGAAGGTGTGATTTATGGGATGAGATTGTGAAGAGGTTATATGGTCAACATGCTGTATGACTGGGTTATGATTGCTTTGTCTCTGAGGTTTTTCAAAAGTATGGTTCTAAAAGTATACCTATTTATTTAGTTTTAAAAAAAAGTCACACATGCATTGTCCATGCATTGACACATGAGCATGTCCTCAATTTTAATAAAAATCATTTTTATATATTTTACGGACATAAAGTAACAATTGTCAGGGAAATACAAGTGTCTGGGTGTCATATTAAAGTGAGAAAAGCCTCATTAAAATGAAATTTTCATAATCGTATATAACTTCTGTTCAAAAGAAAACTCTTTTGTTTTGCAAAAACACAATCTTATCAAAAGTGACAGTAAAGACTTTAAATCCTAAAAGAACACATGTCACAGTTTCCACAGAAATATTAAGCAGCACAAACAGTTTTAACTTTGCAATAAAAAGACATGTTTCTTGAGCACAATCAGCACATTAAAATTAATTCTACAGGACAACTGGAGACTGAAGTAATGGCACTGAAAATTCTGCTTTGCAACAGGGGAATAAATTAGATTTTTAATATATAATTAATAGTGTTATAAACGTCTATTTTTTTCTAGTGTTGTAAGACCTTATGTAGGCCCGCCCATTTTCAGTGCTGTGCTCGTTGTCTTTTGTCTTCCGGTATTTTGACAGCAATCTTGCGTATTTATGAATTAACGGCTTGTTTTAAAGTCTTCCCGGTCGACTGACATTTGATTTGTTAAAGGGATAGTTCACCCCAAAAAAATGAAAATTCTGTCAGAAATTACTCACCCTCATGTTGTTCCAACCCCGTAAGACTTTCGTTCATCTTCGGAACACAAATTAAGATAGCTATTTTTGATTAAATCTGAGAGCTGGATCACTCCTCCATAGGCTTCTTAGGGATAGAAACTGGCCAGCCCCGAAAAGTTATTAAAGATATTGTTAAAATAGTCCAAGTGACTACAGTAGCTCAATTTTAAGTTTATCAAGCTACGAGAATACTTTTTGTGCGAATAAAAACCAAATAAAAATAACGACTTTATTCAAGTATTCATTTCCTTCTCTCTTGGCCTCGAGATTGTTCACGTAGTATAATTGCGTAGAGCTTTAGGTTGTCACACGCATCACACACTTGACCAGTGTCGGCCAATAGTGAGCCTAAGTGCATGTGACACAGACGCGCTACGCAATTATACTACGTGAACAATCTCGAGGCCAAGAGAGAAGGAAATGAATACTTGAATAAAGTCGTTATTTTTGTTCGTTTTTTGCGCACAAAAAGTATTCTCGTCGTTTGATAAACTTAAAATTGAGCTACTGTCTTAATTTAATTTGTGTTCCGAAGATGAACGAAAGTCTTACGGGGTTGGAACAACATGAGGGTGAGTAATTACTGACAGAATTTTAATTTTGGGGTGAACTATCCCTTTAAGACATCTGCTTTAAACATTAAAATCCTCATGATAACTTTCATTAACTTTACAATAAGTAAATCCACTTCAAAAGCTAATTACTCCTGGACAGTGATGCCATAGAGATATACAGAACGGAAGTTCGAAGACAATATCTAAAGATGGCGGCGCGCTTGTTTCTCTGGTGCATAAGGTCTAGGCCTAGGCTCAGGCTTGAGTGTTGATTAGTAAAGGCTGAAGTGTTTCACAAATGACATGATTGAGAAGCCTTTCAGCGCTCGTGATGTCACTTGAACTGAAAAGGAATGCAGAAATAACACAGATGTTTGGTCCACGACACTTAGACGGTAATTTGCAACGTCAAACAATTCACTTCCCTCAAGGAGACATTAAGACATATTTTGAAGTAGCACAGTGAACCGACTAGTTATGTGAATACCAGATGCATTTTTAATAGTGCAGGTGAATTTTCACTTAGTTTGAACTTTTATGAGTTTTCAGATTTTGTGGTCTTTTCCAAGTAAGGAACTTTGCTCATAGATTTTTTCTCAAACAAGTGTTTTGATTCTAGACAGCACTTATGTTTCCCAGGATTTGAACACTAGCTCCTCAATTCAAGCTATATTTTTAAACGCATACCTTGTAAAGTGCACACTGCAGTCTGTGTTCATAAATGAGTGGACATTGGCAAAAAGGCTTTTAGCCATGAGTGTAAACAAACGCTCTAATTCTAGATAATAGTTCACTGCATATGATGCTCAGGGAGCAGCAATGACCAGTCTCAGTGGCTTCATTATCACTCTAATTTGTATTAGTGAAGCCTGTTCTCAGAGGAATAATTATGTATCTAGTGTGTGCTCTCCTAATGAGGTTAAATTTAAGTCTTGCATTGAATGGGGGCCCAGTCTTTCCAGTATGTGAAAAAAAGTGTAGTTCTCAGTGGTATGCTGCCTTTTTCTATAATTGCTGTTTGTTCGCTGTATACTATTATTACGTTTAATAAGGTGACAAAAAGGCTTGAAAATAATACTGCCCTTTTGATATATGCACATGTTAGTAATCACTTTTGTAATTAGAGCTCACCACTTAGTTCTGAGAATATTAATGCAACGTATACAAATGTACTATAATACAGCACTGTATTGCACTAGGGAGTCGCTCCATATCTGCTATCACAGTAGCTTATCACTGAACAAAGTGCATGTAAAGATCTCTGCTTTAAACAGCCCGATCCTGCTCCACAACTCACCTAAAGCCATTTAAACACTCTGACCTGTAGGAGATACAATCAGAGAACACTCTTATCAAATAGATGGGATTGTGTCATCGCACAACCTCTCTAACCTTGTCTCAAGAAGCTGAAACTGTTGAATCACCACTCAACTGAAGGTACCAGATCAATCACTGTGTTGATGTTTGCTGGTATCTGTATTATCAGAGCTTTCACAGCTTGGGTTTAAATATCAGTCCAGTAAAAATCACAGGAATCTTAAAATTACTTTTGCTGTTAAATTCTTTTGCTTAAGGATACAGTCTGCGCCTGCAATAAATGATTGGACAATTTTTTTTTGTTTTAATCATTTAAATCCCAGATTTTTAAAAAAACCTTTATACTATTTTCAACATTTTTGTGTACACATCAATGTTTTCAAAAAGGTTTTCAAAGAGTAAAATTCAATGTAAATTATAAATATTAATTATTAATAAAAAATATCATTAGGTTTTTAGGTGAACTGCACCACATGACATTTTATAACCTTGCCCTGTCATGAAAAGGTCCAATCAAGTTTTTAATGTTATTTATATGTCTTTGTGGTGTTTTAATATGCTTTAAGACAAACCATGTACAAATTTGTCAACACTATTGCTGAGTATTTTCTCCTTAAAACTGCAGAGAAAAAAAGTCTCAAAACAGTTTGAAATAGCTGGTGATTCTGATGACAGAAACTTCCTTGTGACCAATCAGGTCAATGGGCTATTTTGCATATTCATAGAACCACTTATACTAAATGAGTCAAGGATGTAGAGTTACATTCAAGCTATTTTAAGGCATGAATAATTTATTTCAAGGAAAAATATGTTGCACCACATGTGTCTGATTTTGAAGACAAACTTTTTCGAAATATTTATATGCCGTAAAGCTGTTTTTATACAGTTAAACAAACTATTTAATATGGTTTTCATTTCATTTCATCTTTTTTTCTTCATTATGATATGGGTGGTTTATGTTGTGCATGTTTATTGATTGCATTTAATGTACCTTTGAATAAAATCAGAGGCAGGACAAAGAAATTAGTGTAATTTCATTGACTGTTCTGTATCTGGGAACCATACATGTAATTTAGCGATGAAAATTCTTATGTTCCACTAATACTAAACTAATGGGGCACGAACATTAAACAAACTCCAATTATCTTAGACACCAGACAAAAGTACCAACTAGCTCAACACCACCAACTCACCCAGACCTCTGTCTCTTCTCTTCCTCCCTCCTCGTTAAAAACACCTCTTTTTTTCTTCTTCTGCAAGGTTAGGGAGGCAAACCAGCTTATCAGTGATGGAGAGGGATTTATTAGCGAGAAAAAGATAATAGCTACCCATAGGGCCATAGAGGCCTGATTTACTGCCACTAATATTTAGGATTCCTACAGCCAGGCAGGCCGGGACTCTTTATCTTCCCCCCCTGCCTGTGGCGCTGAGAGGTGCAGGGTCGAGGCCGGACGATGAGGGATGAACCCCCACGAAACCAATATTCTCACTCGCTCAATCAAAGCAATTTCGGACACAGAGAGAAGCGAGAGGAGGAAGTTAGAGGGTGCTTGAGGCATCTGTTATAGCCCAGCTCAGAGATCTGTCAGGTCCCAGCTGAGAAACAGACAGACCTCACATCATAGGCTCTATTTTTAATCTGTCATACAGGATTTCCTGTGTTCACACGGGCAGCTATTCACTGCAATTCATTAAATAAAACAACATTATCATTTGAAGGTTAACTGTTCCACACATACTCACCTTTACAAAGCACATCCGGGGTCATGTGCTGTTTCAAGAAACCTACACAAACACTGCAGTCTTCTTTATCATTATTATTAATTAATTATTTTAATATTTGTTCATCATGGTAATCTAATCTGTAAATCATAATATAAACCACAGGTTACCACACTTATGTGACACCACCGAATGGAGCTCCTCCATTTTGAACAGCATGTCAAATCTTGTAGTATCCTATGATGCCCCGGAAGTAACTTTCTCATTAAATTGTGCACACAAAGCATGTTAGCACCAACAAAAACGTTTTCATGCGCTTGGGAAAACTATGGTAGCGGTAACGCATGAGCACGCAAACAGTTTGTCTTTCAAATGACACGCGTAATTTGTTCAGAGCGAAAAGTTTCTCGTGGCCAGGGTAAAGTCTGTTTTTTTTCTGCACATGTCACTTTAACTCCTGTGAAGGAAACCGACGTTACCTGAACGATTTCTTATTCATATGGAACCAACAGTCAAATTTATTAATGTAAACAATGTTGTTAAAGACATTGATCACTCACTTACTCTGGGGTGTATTTACAGATTGAGACCTCTGTATTGGACACTAAAACAAATATTTTTACTTTCATTATGTACATGTTTATGTACCCATGTCATTTAGTGGTAATTAACAATTATGTTATATTAATGATGGGGCGAGCAGGACACCTGACCCCAGCTGCTCCCGACGAGCTGGATGGCGCCATGCATGGCTGACACCGCCATCGGTGTATGAATGAGTGAATGGGTGAATGTGAGGCAATATGTAAAGCGCTTTGGTGGCCATGGGTCTGTTGAAAGCGCTATATAAATGCAGTCCATTTACCATTTATATTGTAGTTGTATATACATACATTCATTGTTTGATACTGAGAGTCTTCACTTTCTTTACCTGAGCACAGGTGACATATCTTCAGGGCTGGATACACTGTCCAAGATGACAGAGATACTAACAGGATATGAGGAGATATGCAGCTGTCTGTCGATGCTGATCCTGCGCTGACCGGGAGGCAGAGGGAACTTCGCACAGCCGCACTTAGATGAGAGGGTCACGGGTTCAAACCACAGGTGTTGTGCCCTGCAGCAGGACACTTCCAGTCTAAACAGTGTAAACGGTTTTCAGGAATGTGAAAGTGCACGACTGGATCAAAGGAGCCAGCCAACCAGGATCTTGTTTACACTGTATCTTTTAGAGACTTTGGGAAAGCCATCCTGGTTTAAGTGCTGAGCTATGACGAAGATGTAAGCTGTGTTATTACCTGGCTTGTCTCAGTGTAATGAGGTAAACATAAAGAGCTGAGATTTGGGGTGAAATCTACAAATGATATCACCACCATAACTGATGGCAAGGCTCTTGTGCATTCAAAAAAGGGATATAGAATTTGTTTTATTTTTTGACCTTTGTTGCACAGACTATACACTCAAGCTAAGCACTTTTGACCTAGTCAGCATTAAATGGAAGTTGCGTTTGCCTTCTTTTCCCTATCGTGATGTATATCCGAGGGAAACGGCTTCTCAGATAAAACAAAAATAGAAGGGCGGGACTTGGTTTTGTTCATCAGGAATTGATTGGATGATTGAATCATTGTGGTTTGTTATTGCTGTGATCTCAGTGACGCCTTCGCTCCAGTAAACATGTCATCATGTAAGTTATTTTGATTAAAGATTTCAAGAGCATGTGAATTTTAAAACCAAATAATGACGTGCATGGATAATAAATACTGCAATACCGGTATTCCATTCAAACGTTTTAATTTAATGGTGACTTTAAATTAAGTTGTGCCCTTTGTTGTTGTTTGCCTGCTCACAACTACGTGGCTAATTAGTTAAAACGGCATAAGTGACTTTGCTTATTGTCCTCACCCATTTAGAGCCTATTAATCAGGAGATTTTTGCATTATGTTGCAACCCATGTCACATAACCAATGAGTGTTTTTCACCATTACTTTGTGCCTCAGGTGGTAAAAGCTCTGCCCTACAACTGCCTCACACCCTTTAGTGGCAAATAACACATCAGTGGAGCAGGTGGAGCATATCTAGCTGTTAAAAAAGGGGGGCACCACAATAACACAAAGGCATAGAAATATACTCAATGGGCCATTGAGCAACTTATGAACAAAATTTCTCTTCTTCAATAAATTCCTGGCATTCTCTAATATTTAGGCTCTATTTGGATTAATACATTTTAAAATGCAAGGCATCTTATAAAAAATATGATTGTGCAAGTGCACACATCAGAGTCTGGAAACCACAAATTAGCTTCACTTTAAACTCTTTTTTTAGCTGATTCAATTTCTAAATCTTTCATTTCCTTTTTCCACTCTGAAAGACATCACGCCTTCAGAATATTTCATCCTTCTCGCATATCGCCACCTCTTTAAAATAATCTCTTTGCCCAGGCAGAAATCTTACCGACAGATAATCGGAGATAAATATGCTTAATTGAGGCCAAGTGAACTTTCTCTATCCGCACCACAGTCAAGCAATCTAAAGTAAACGTGCTAATTAGAGCAAAGCTCTGTTCCTGCAGAATGCTGAGTGGGCCGGGGCCGGTCTGCTCCAAAGATGCTTCTCTACGGCTCAGCCATTAACATGGGGAGGTTCGCATACAAATTTATTGCACAACATTACAGGTGTGCTATACATGATATGCAATTGCTGTGTTACTTAGTCAAATTAATGTTTTAAAATCTCCACCATCTGGGTAAGAAAACTAGTTATCTATAAAATGTGTGTTATTGCAGATCCCTAACTGTTGTATAATCAAACAAATTACATCTTGCATGTAAACAGAGGCACAATGAACAGGTCCGAGTGAACCACACCTGCTCTTTTATGCACTTCAGCTTCCTCCATTTGCCCGTTAACAAGTTTACATCTCGGCTAACTGAGATTCAAAATGTGGGAAAAACAGCTGAATAGCAGGCGGGGGAGATATAACAGATTCAGGTCAGACTGAGGTGAAAATTAACATTTCTCTCCGTTTTTCTGAAGGGTCTGAGAGCCTAGTGTCTGTGGTCAGACCGCAGGCCATAGCACTGATGAGACTGGACCACTAACACCCAAGGGAAGCAAGTTCCTAATTACCCATTGTGCTTGACAGAAGCCTCTTAATTACCAACTTCATTAGCTTGCTGGTCTTTGTTTTTCTTCAGAGGGGGCCAGTAGGATGGGGGTGGAGGCTCGTAGGAAGGAGAAACGAGTTGCTGTTTTAGCACCTTTTCTCCCCTTTCTGAACAATTCTTTTCTCTCTCTCTCTCTCTCTCTCTCTCTCTCTCTCTCTCTCTCTCTCTCTCTCTCTCTCTCTCTCTCTATCTCTCTCTCTCTCTCTCTCTCTCACTCTTCCCTCTCTCCGAGGAAATGTTAAGACCTCAGTCAAGGATCTAATTAGATTCATGGTGAGAATCAGACACCTTTTAACTAGCCTCTGGAGTCCCTAAAAGGACAGCAAGTGACTGGGCAGGAAAGAAGAAGAGCTTCTCACAATCACACATGTACACACCACCTTACACGTGTGAAGTGGCCTGGCTTTACTCTTTTCTCTCACTTAGATTAAAAAGCAACCTCTAGTGAACACAAACCATAAGATTATGTAAAGGTCCAATGTACTTAGTTCTAAATGTAGTTTTATTTCATATTGAATATAACTATCAGCTTGAAAACGCAATGTAATCCAAAAATGTGTTCATATTGCCCCAAAATATGGCTTACACAATGTTTGAGGATCCTTGATACTAAAAATAATACAATAAGTATGTGAATAGTTCATATGATGATAGTAGCCGATTTGAGAGGGAACTTTTCTTAGATAGAAAAGTACATGATCTTAATCCTTCATTATTAGCCCCAAATACTATTCATTCATTATTTTATATAGCAGTTTCTGCTCTTCTCACAGTCCTCTGCTGTTGATGGATATCTAGTGAGCTTTCCTAAAACTGTGGGCTATCAAAACATTAAGGTCAAAATGTTGAAACTGTGGTCCTGGGTTTGTTTTTCAGGTTTTGCGCATAACTGTCCAGGGGTGCGTTTCCCGTATAGCGACGTAACTTTCATCGCTGTAGATGTCACGACTGTTTCACCAAACCGGTCGCACCTGTCGTTTGAACCACGTTAGTTCAACAATATGACTCTGACGTCAATAATAACTTCTGAATCGACTCGAGATAAAATATTATTATAGTTCCTTTAGCCTACATAAACAACAGAAAGCCGTTCATTTGTAATCACGTTAACATTCAGTATTCGAGTATTCAGTAGGCCTATTTATTTACACTTTATAGCCTATTGATGCGGTCCATTCAGTCAGGAGCTTTCTTCGTCCACGTACGTATTTTTACGTAAAACATTTTTAGGCTACAATAATTTTCTGACATGCTGCTGTAACGAACTGAGAACTAAACTTCGTAGTTTTTGTTTCATATCGTTTTGATTTATTTGATGTAGGCTATGTTTGATTTATCGCGGGTTCCCTCGAAATTCCCGTAAATGACGCATTGTTGACATGCTGAAAAGGCCTATAGGTTGAATATTTAAAAGAGAATAAAGACATAAAATGTAGGCTACTGAATGTTAGATTGCTTGTTGTGTCCAAGGGCATGATCTATTTTAGTCCAAATGTTATTTTATTAAGAAACTATGCTTCTACTACAGCCCGAGAGCTGTAGTTCCAACCACTTAAATTTGCGACGCTGCGAATGTTCGTAAGAAATTGGAACTATGGTTTTTGGAGTAACTACGGAATGCCAATGATGCTTTTGGGAAACGCACTGCAGGTCCAGTTTTTAGTTCTATTAATTATTCAGTTTAAAACAATATTCATAGTCTAGGCTACTTACCCAAACTGGAGTCACTCTTAGATAAGAAAGTGAACAGAATTCCTCTAACCAAACGTTTGGGTGCACCTCCTCTTTGGGTGCACCCTCCTCTCTGCTCCAATCTTCCCCACTAAATTCCATTTGCCAAACATGGATGATCATTAACATTTTTTCCCCCTTTAATAAAAATATTATTTTTGTTGCATGCAACTGTTGGACAATGTTTGGTCTATAATCAACACACAAGTTAATATGGCACTGATTCCAGTTTGAATCAGGGATAGTCGTTGACTTTCACAGAGGTTGGCACTGACAGTGAGTTATGTCAAGTGGTTTAGTGTTTTCTGTCTGCATGAGAAATGTCAAAGGATTGACATAAGTCCCAAACTGAAAATGAAATGGGCCTGTGAGAATTCCAGACCACTGTGTGTGTGTGTGTGTGTGTGTGTGTGTGTGTGTGTGTGTGTGTGTGTGTGTGTGTGTGTGTGTGTGTGTGTGTGTGTGTGTGTGTGTGTGTGTGTGTGTGTGTGTGTGTGTGTGTGTGTGTGTGTGTGTGTGTGTGTGTGTGTGTGTGTGTGCGCGTGCGTGGGTGTGTGTGTTCTTACATCATGACATTACAAGCAATTTGAGTGCACGAGATACCTAACATATTAGATAATACAGATCAAGTTGGCCATAGTCTTGAAAAATAACTTCTAAAACTGTCAAGACAGAATGAAATGCATAATCGTATAACTTGAATGTCTAATTTAAGACATTGACTGAATCTAAATCTTTTGTGCTTGTGTTAGCCTAAAAGAATTTCAGCCTGAAGATGTGTTTAACAACAACCGCTCATTAATTGTCACAAATACATTCTATTCTTCTAGACCCCCCAAAAAAACTGCAAATAAAATTTCCATTGCAATTGTTTTAGCTTAAAGATGGACAAAATTATTTCAGTTCGCCTCAAAGTGTGTTGTCTTAATCAAAGCTGACCAATGTCTTTCAAAACACACACTCAATGAATAGTGTTAGCATACGATTAACTTAGACAACACATGAGAGGAGTGACCACAAAGGCAGTATACGAGGCGAATCAATACGGCAACACATGTGATATATTTAGTGAAGCCATCGTTTATTTTATTTAGTGAACGAATCGAGGATTTTCCAAACAGCGAGGCCTCAGAGATATTTTATCAGGTGTACAGTCCTGCCATGTGGAAAACATTAGTACTTTAAAGGGAATGCCATTTTTTTAATTACTATTAATATTATTGTTGTTTTTATATTATTATTATTATTAATAATAATATCACAAAGTCTAAACTCAGAAACAAACTTTAACTTGCACTTGCACGCTCGGCTCCTCCGTAAAAGGCTCCCATATAATTTAATTTGAGAGAGAAGCTAAATAAGATGAATTGTCTACAACACTAATGTGATACTTTCAAACGTCGAGCATTGCTTTCAAATCTAAAATAGGCTACGCAAGGCAGTGTAGGCTACCATGGGACAAATTCCATTGTTAATTTAGTTTCAATCATATATGCGAGTCCACCAAGTGGCTCTGCAGGAGATCCAAGCCGCAAGCTGCCTGACAAACTGACCGACTTTTACTATGCATTTACAGTACGCAACTGTTAGAATTTCGTTATGTAGGCACTATAGGTATAAGCGCTACAGGTCTGTTTCTAGGCCTACAATATTTGTGGTCTGTAGCCACGTTCATGCGTGCGCAATTTCGCTCGCTCACTCGCTCTGTATATGTGTCTTCAGACACCAAAATATGTAGAAGTGTGCTGTCTGTGAGATAAATCCATTGACCAATGGGGGGATATAGAGATTATTTTAAAGCTTTTAAAGCTAAAGTTATAGAGTTTCGTTCTGTTAAGTGAATTCTGTATTTTTATATTGTATATCTTCCAGAGATTACAGTTGTTACAGTTGTCTATACGTTTACTTTGAAAAAAAAAACTTTTACTTTCCAAGGAGTATGCTAGTGTTAAGGTAGAACGTTGCACTTATACGTGATCCTTAGATAACGTTTACCAAAAGCAGCTATCTCCAGCACCTAAAACCTGTCCTAAATTAAAACGAAACAAGTCTGTTCCGTGAAACTTTAAAGGATATTATTAATAAATAAATTACTATCATAATCGCAAGGCCATAACACTTTACAAGAATAATTAAAACTTTTAATATATATTTAGAAGTAATCTAAAAGGTGCTGGCAAAAATCCCCTTTAAAACAATGGTCCAGTCTGTGCATGCCACATGATAGGTCCATATTTACATGACAGATGACAAGGCTTAACTTTATTGTCCTACCTTGATAAGAATAGTGATTTCATAAAAAAAAAAGACCCTTCAATTAGATTTTACCAATAACAAAGAGAATTTGAGCAGCCTGATTTGAGAGAGCTATTTTCACTTGCTCTTCCTCCTCCTCCACCACATTCTAGCACAATGCGGATGAAAAACCCGGAAAATGTAATGATGTTAAAAAAATTGTCAATGAAATTGCACTTTGTGCCATTATAGTACTGCAGGTGAAAGCCATGACAAAGCAAAGGTAAGCCCTAGATCTCACGCTGCGGGCTCGATAAAGTCTCAGCAGTGACACCGCTGTCACCCGTGTTTTACCTTTGATCCATTGATATTTGTGTGTTTAGTGGAGGGGCGGGGATTGAGCCTTCATGCAAGGGTTAGAGGATTTGACAGCTGCCAAAAGATAAGTACAATGCACTTGGCCAAGAATACAAAAATTAAGGCCTATAGCCTACAATGAGGTTTAAATTCTCACCGCACTTTCATTATCTTCATTTAAGCTATATCTGTCTTTTAGAAGTTGTGCCTACATTTCCTCAATAGGCTTAAATAACGGCGCAATTCACAGTTCTTGAATCGTTTTAAGAATGGAAACTCATAGGCCTCGTCTTCGTTAATAATAAAATGAAACTCAATCTAAGATGATGATATTTAATTTGTAACGTAAACTATTTTGAAGGGTGATTATTTTTGTAATTGCTCATTAGTCTTGTATATTTATCGCTGTACCTTATGGCAAGGCCGCGGGAATTGTGCAGGGGGTTGATTCTCCCATTACAAGGATCAGTTTCAAAAGCAATTTGTGAAACTGGATAGATTGTGTTTGTCGTGACGTCACATTTCAGTCCATGCTATAAATATCACCTCAAACCAAAATTAGTGGGCAGTTGCAAATGGAATGCGGCCCTCAGCAAATACAAAGTCCAACGAAACTATAAAGCAAAAGCCTGCAAATAATTTGTGCAGGACCTTTGATCAAAAGACAACTGTTATGTTTTTTTTTTTCAACTGTCAATAAATTGAAGTTGAACTGGAACGGAGGACATTGTAGGCTACTGTAGGCTTCATCAAATCTCCATTATACTTTTAAATTGTCCAAGGGTAATTTTACATCAGTATGATGCAATACATATAGGTTGCTAGGTAGTATTTTATTTTATTTATTTTTTTTGTATTTTTAATCAAGGCATAACTTTATTTTGCACAGCAGCCCAGACTGTCCACCGTAACCTACTTTGAAACTGCCTTTTAGTGGGATCAGCGGACGTAATTAAAGCTAGTAATTGCAGATTAGAGGTTTTGGATCATTGGGGTTATTTGATAGGAGGCTGTTTTAAATGACGGGTAATTATTTAACATCACTCGTATGGCGCTGGTTTTTCACCTGTTTAAAATCCAGACCTCAATATCAGAAACCACTGCAAGCAAGTTACACCAACTTTTTTTTCTCTCTCACTGTATGATGAATCATGGCAATGGCCCTCTGTGATTAATCGTTTTCCCTCTGCACAAGCGTGGCGTTGTTGAACATTTAAGTTAATGTTGCTTCTGAAACAAGTTATCGCAGCACGGGGTAACTTAAGCGGGTCAGGGGGTTCTCAATACAGCGAGTCCCATGGCCCGTATGCTTGTTTAGAAAAGCAAATCGATTAATAGGCCTATACAAGGTCGAAGTCATAGTCCACCGCTCACTTTTTGTGAATAATGACATTTCTGTGGGATTGTAGGCTATCTCTCTAAAATATTTGAATGATTAATTTAAACACATGAGTTGATTATAATGTGGATAATTAGTTCGACACATCATCGAATTAAACACGAATATGCTTGGAAAACAGGCTTGTGTATTGAATAGAATACATTAAATATATTATTAAGTATAGTATAGCCTCAGCTCTAATAATGACCTTATTTTACTCTTTATTTTGCACGCTGAGTCTTTAAAATTAATTGAGTCTTTTCAACTCAAATACGTTAACAAATAATAACAAGTTTCTAAGCCTGTTCTGTTTAGTGAAATATAATTTCTCTCCTTTAAATCCAGCTAATTGTCCACCATTAAATGCAAAGCACTAGTCGCATTTAAATCGGCAATGCAAAATTAATAAAGGGGAGCAAGCGGTAACGAGGGGAGGGGGTGTCCTGTCTTTTGAGGCACAACGGAGGGAGAAAGTGCGCCAAATTTGTTTGCAGCGGATCAAGGCTCACCGCCTTCACTGCACTTTCTTTATCTTAATTCCAACTTGAAAAGATATAATTATCTAGTTTGAACAGGGCTGCTATCAAATCCTTCTTTAGGCAGGGTAGGGAACAGCTCGAGTGGATTGTGGGCTCTGAGCCGCTCGGTGTTGCCCGAGATAGGAGTAATGAAGTTGTGGAGTCCGGAGATACAAAGGGCATTAACCTCATTAGCATGAAACCTTTTCTTCTAACTATTGTGGGACCCTTTCAGCCTTCTAATCCCTCTATTTCAAAGCTGGGTTTGTAATAAAGCTTTTAGGGTTTTTTCAAAGCTAATAGTATTCTCCGCAGATTTTTTTTTATTACCGTTATAGTCCACAGACTGTTCAAAAATCCCCTTATAGAATGTGTATAGACCTCTGAAATTTTTAACCTTTATCAAACTACAATTAAAAGTTTTTGGGGACAACACGAAAACGCTCAGCAATTGTCTTTCTTTGCATTTCGGAAAATGTTGTCACGTAAATAGGCTAATACTAATTTTATGCAATTTTACTTATAAAAAGTCGATTATTGGGGAATATTGTATTTTTTAAATGGATGCAAAATACAAGGTAATTGATGAATTGACGTGTAAATTAATATTAGCTTTATATAGCCTAGTATTCATAAATGAAGAAAAAAACGAACTGAAAACGAAGGCTAGATACATTCCATCCGTTGCTGTCGACACGATTTTAAACAAAGCTCCTATTTTGCGGCACATTGCAAACCTTCTCTTATCGCACTGTGAGAGGTAGTCAGATTGTACTAAATTATGTCCAACCAGGCCCCATTGGATCCACGGATTAACAGATTAAAGTGGACCACTGGGCAAATGCATCCCCTTTCCCCCACATATTACTCATATGATAATTGCCTAAACTGATTTGCACTTTCACAAAAGCTCTCAGGACTCTTTGTAGCTTGAACAGACCAGACGCTGCTCGTCTACCAATGGAAATAAAACTGGTTAATGCCAGTCTATCAGACTGAGCGGCAAATGAGGCAAGAAAAAAACAAGCACTTCGCTCTGGAAAAACCGAGCTCAAGAGCGTTGTTAGCATTCTATTTGTGTTACATTTTAACCAGTCCGTTTCCCCGTTTATATACTTTATATGCTCAGATTAATTACGCAGCTGGTGGAATATTCCATTGATAACTCCATTGAAAAGTGATAACTATACCTCGCTTGTTTGTCCTAAATGACAATGACAACAACAAGGGACAGAATCAAAAGAAGAGAACTGTCACTGCAACCAATTCAATACTGTCCGATATTGTTTTCCAAAACAGATATGTATCCTAAACCATTTACAGGGCAAACCTTTCATTTTGGCCTCTTTTTGTAAAAACAAAAAGGCTTTAATTTTATTCTGAGCAACATATTGATAAAACTTTATTGACAAAATATTGACAATTACATACTTCTTGGAAGTATACTTTGTGTTAAAATTGTAGCAAACTTAACACAAACACAAAATTATTTACATTCTTGTAAAAGACGATTTAACATAAACATTAGCTTTTAATATCTCTATACATGGAATACGCTCAGTGCTTGAAGTTTTGCTGCCTTGGCGGCCGTCAATTCTTGCATTAATCCTTCGAGGCAACTCTTTAGAGGAGGGGCGAGTCCCGATCATATATTCGCACCAAGATTACGGAGTCATGGTAAAGCTTATATTTTTAAGGAATGTCATGGAGAATTTTACTATTGTATGTGGTAAACTTTTTTTTTTAATAGCTATAATCTGGTTTTAAATTTGTTTTACTCCTTATAAACACTATACCGCAGCACTGCTACTTCATATTGTTTTCACAATCACTTTAACACGAGAATCATAAATTCAAAGACTGCACACTGTTGTAAAAAAAAAAAGAAGCACACAACATTTCTCAGATTAAAAAATCGAATCAAAACAAATTTACTTCGAAAAAGGTCAAATTAATTAACCTACCAAAAATTCATTGCTCTACCATGCAATTCAAGTTTTACAAAAACAGCTGTATATTTTGGTATCTTGATGGGGAAGGTTCACGTCTTGAAAAAATAAAACGAGAGGAAAAAACCCCTCAGAAGTGCAAATGTCCTATGCGCATTTGAGCTATGTTTTGTAATAGTGGTGATGAGGTGGTGCGGGTAGTGTGGTGATGGGGGCCGGGGGCTGCATGTAATACCTGTCAATCACCTTGCCTTGGCAACGTGAAAATTATTGACAGTTCCCTTGTAGTGACAGCAGTGCCACCAACAGGATATCTCACCCTCAAGCTGCCGATCTCGAATAATCAAAATGTGATATTGGCTTTACCCTCTCCCTCAGTCAGTACACAGCATCCTTATCCGTGACATCCTTCAAGCCACGCCGCTGTCCCGCGTTCGAACAGTTCAAGTCTTTTAATCGTCTGAGGTGACGTCAATTTCCTCAGGGCTTCCTTGTTTTGTGGCCATTCTCCATCGGTTTATGTGATGAGTTCCTTTCTTTTTCTGTTGTGAATCCGACCCTTCTTCCTCCAGTTTCTGACGCTTGAACTTCGTCCTTCGATTCTGAAACCAAACTTTTACCTGGGGCGAGAGAAAAAAGGAAAATAATCAGCGTAAAATACAACAGCTTTTCGCTGGTCTCTGAATAAAAACAATTAAACAAAGAGAGTTGGCCTGACAGAAAGTATCACTAACGTGCCTTAAGAATAACTAGGTCTAGACGGACAAAGAACTGCCAGGTATCTCACAGTCAATCTAGTCGCGAGAGCATTGGTCGACTTTCATTTAGTGTCTTCGGTCTGAATAAATTAAAGCAACATAAAGAATTTAAATGAGGTAGACTATTAAATACAATATTACTGATATGTGGGGATGAGACTTAGGTATGGCTTTCCTTTTAAAGTGCACCTGACCAGTTTACTACGACAGGTTGAATCCTCACTACCATTCCCTTCTGCTTCTTCACACTCTAACTTACTGATGAAAAGGAAATGGACTCCGTGGCTATACAATAGAAACAGCATGTTAGTGTACAGAAGAGTGTAATACCAGTGAAACTTCACCGTGATTGTCGCTTTTTATCACGGATATGTTAGCTGGCCTATTTACAATTCACCCACTCATTATACGTCCCCGTAAACCTTTTCTATTAGCATACATTGGTAAAGTTCAATCGTTCCCTTAATTCATCACCTTTTATCATTCATATCATCCGTAAAGCTCACAGCTGACAACTTGGCAAGTGAGGCACATTTAATGTGCATTCAGTGAGCTAATTGAAGCATTGAAGTGGCTCGTAGTCCATTTCTCTCTCTTGCTCTTCAGAAAAGGCGCCGTTTAGAAAAGGGCCGGTGCTGTCACTGCGACAATAGACTCCGACCGGGGCACTGAACGATACGCGCAAATACGATCTTAAATATGGTTAGGGAAATTCATAGAATCCGCCTCATTCTTTTAAGTGTTCATTTAAAACGGTTAACTGGTTAATTGCCAAACATTTCCCACAAGAGCCCTCTGCCTCAATCGGGATGGTTCAACCTCACCAGAAACAGGGGTGAATTCGAAATGGTGGATTTAACTCACTTCAGATCATTCAGCTTTAAGAACAATGCTTAGCTCTTTCCGCATGTGGTTGCCAACAAAACGCTAAACAAAACAACATTTTCTGAAATCAAAATGTCGTGAAATCTGTACAAATAGGTTAATAAATATAGGCTATATGGCCACTTATTTATGACAAAAGCCTACTCATTGCGACATGCAAATATGCTGGCAAAGAGAACGAATAAACGTTAAAAAAATTAGGCCTACATAAAAAAAAGAAATGTAAAAGCTTTGTTAATGACATCATTCAGAATTGCATTTTTGTGACGCAAACATTGCATATATATGATTACATTTAAAGTAGCCTATAAACATAATATGAAGCCGTTTCAAGGACGAGCCTATTGATCTAAGTTGTAATTTAGGCCGTAGCTATTATATCCACAGCATGCGCACATCCGAGCTAATGAAGACAGGTAAACATCTTCTTACCTGAGTTTCTGTGAGGCTAAGGCTGTGAGCGAGCTGTTTTCGTTCCGCACCGACGACGTAATGATTTTTTTCGAAAGCATGTTCAAGCCGTAGTAGCTGTGATGGTGAAAAAGCTGTACGAATCCTTTTGGGCTTTCTTGCCAGTGCATTGTGCAATAGGAAGCTTTCCGGACTCGTTTCGTTTCCTGTAATGAAAATGATGATAATCAAAACCCATAGTCTCCCATTATATTAGCATTAATTTTCGATATAATTGTTAGACTACAATCATTCTGTTCTCATGAATTAATTGCCTACTATAGGGCCTGAAGTTTTAAAACATTATATAGAATGCAACATCTTACTAAGAATATAGCCTGCAATAATATTAATATTTTCCGGTCATCTCAAATAAAAATAAGCAAGAGTTTTTTTTCTGGTGTTATCGGCACATAGTGATAATGCTAATGCTTTCAATGGCTAATTAAAGTTTTGTTGCAAATTGAAATGAGAGACAAAATAATGTTAATTTAACGTTAATCGTTCAAAATATAGGCCTAATGCTCACAATATTATTTTCCAACACTTGCAAATTAAACAAACGGAAATAGGCTATATGCGACTGTTTTTATTTCAGAACTGAAACATTCTCGAACTAATTCAATGGCCTTGGAGTATCTTGAACAGTGTTTCGGTCAACAGCTGGGATGACAAATATTTAATATTACAAAAGTAACATAAAAGAGTTAGACTTTTGCTATAACATGTAGGCCTATGTGTAATTTTAGTATGATATGTAGCCTATTAATACGATAGTATCACACTTATTAACGTTTAATAATATTAAAGTTTTTAAGGGAACAGTTTTACAACATTTAGGAACCAGACAAAAGCACTTTTAGATAAAGGCGAAATTATCATTTACTAGAAGGGAAAAAAACAGTCGAATGGAAAATATAGGCTTTTTCTGTTCTATTCATAAATTTATTTGCTCTTCAGTTTTTTTCATAGTGATATGAATGCGTATTATTTTTAATATATGTATGCATTCGATATGTTTTATCATATTAATTAATTGTAAATAATTGAAACCATTTAGGCTACGATAAAATTAATAGGCAGTTTAAAAATGTTAAACTAGTTTCTTAATTACTTTTTAATTACTAAAATATCAGATACGAAAGACAAATACTTTACTTGTGAGTTTTGAACCAGCTTAGTATATAGTAATAAAGCCGGGTTCCTTCCAGAAATTTACTAATTTACTCACAACGGTATATAGCCGTTGTATAGTGCCATACTTCACTCCACAACATTAGCCAAATATTTCGATACAATAAAATCGTTATTATTATTTTTCCGATAGCATTTATTTTAGGATTTCTAATATATAGCACACAAGTGGCATTTGGCTAATTATCAGTGAAAAACCGCCGTCCTTGGGCCGTGTGGCCTTTTTTTTTCTCTGGAGGACTGGTCAAAATAATTGGCGAATAAAACATTTTGTAGGAACTTACCTTGAAATCTGTGACCCAAGTATCTATATCTATGTATCAACCACGGGTAAAAAGTCGAAGGGTCCCTTTGCTGGCTTGCGAAAAGAGGGTGCGGACTGTGCGAGGACGACAGTGGGTGAGCAGCCAAAGCATGAGGAGGAGGTACTGAATGGACTGGGACGGCGGAGTTTTGAGGATGTGAAACAGCCTCTGCGAACACCAAGTCCGGGTTTGAGTAGACGCCCCTGCCGCTGGAATGAAAGCCGTTTAAAAATGGATTCATCTGGCTTGAGTTTGCATAGCTGAGCGCCGCTGGTCGTATGGGGTCCTCGGATCTCGACGCTGGCAAAGGATTATCCTTCGCTACCAAAGACTCTATGGTAAAACACCTCTTCGGTGTAGGTTGAAACATGGTTCACCAGGCAGGACTCCCCAGTTTAGGTGAAAACGGGACACGCGTTAGCACTAAAAAATACTCCACACCCAAGACCAAAGTTTTGTCAGCAAGAGACAAGTTAGTTGCAGCTAAAGAAAGGGTAAAAAAAAAATCTTTCAAAAGCACACAGCTCAACACATCGTGAGAGAGGTGGCCGACTTCTCCAGACAATCCATGAATGTGATCGGTTCCTCACCAGTTGTGCTAGCGATTTGTTAGTTCATGAGCCTAATTAGCTCTGGAGTCACATAAACAGTTTCCTCTGAAGCCTGTAATGGCTTGGTGATTGGTCGCTGCCGCTCGCCTTAAGGTTGAGGGAAGAGTCTTTAAGTGCGTCAATACTGAACGAGCACGGAGAGGCGGATTCAAGCAAAACGGAACGGATTCGCCCAGAAACAGAGCTGTGGAGCAATTTACATACGCAACTGATCCCATTGAGAGACTCAAGGTACTTCAGCATGTATTTTGTGTTGAACACAGGGCATAACGAAGCTTTTACACACGCTGTGCCTCAGTTCTTAATCAGTGCACGTTTAGATGCATAACTACACATGCTGATTTGTACTTGACTACAAAAGTAGCCTATCAATGCGAAGCGTCGTTTAAACAAACGACTGTAATCAATGCAATTCTGTCCAGAAAAGAATCAGTTCAAATTACAATCTCTGCGTAATGCGTATATAGCCTATATCAAACTTCTGAGGGTTCTACTTTTCTGTCAGATCGGTGGGCCTGTCTAATGCCCACCTCTGTATTGTCTCTCCGCGTTTTCATTTTCTCCAATGGGTTTGTGATTAGTTTAGGGATGAGAGACTCTCTTTCTCTATTGGCCAAGAGACAAGGATGAGGCTTATTAGACACAGACAATATTTTCAGCCCTGTTTGTTTGTCGTATGACTACAAGAGTCCATTACCCTCTAACTACTCATTAAATTCGCTGAGTTCAATCCCATTATGGGTTACTAATGTGCATTCTGCATCTCGAAAGTTCAGGTATGCACAGTTGACAACGCGAAATCTCTTGGGTTTAGAGTCTGTTTTGCAGGGTGTGAGGTAGTTCGGTGATATCTTAATAAAGTTTTATTCTTTTTACTTTACATAAATCTCATACAACACTACAATAGCTTAACATATTATTGGGTGCAAATTAAGGGAAATGTAAGCCATATTAGTAGCCAACCTATAAAAATACGGAAACTGCAGACATTTTAGCTCAAATTTTACACTTCAATGTCTACCATTATATAGGCTGTAACAGTAAAATAAATAAATAAATAAATAAATAAATAAATAAATAAATAAAAAGCTATTCTTCTTAATTTGTCCATGTTAAAAACTCGCGTTTGATGTAGTCTAATTTTTACAAGTTTGTTCATTGCACGGCAGTGTGCAACGTGGGAATGCAATAGCCTAAATGTTTACTAAATACTAAAAGTCATTGTTAACTTTAATAATTTTCCCTATTGCTCTCAACACCCCACAATTGTTAAAATAAATGAACAATTTATCAGCTATAACGTGCGGACGCAGCATGACAATGGGAAGTGGTACGAATATGCTGCACAAACAGAGGAATTCTTATTAGAACTATCCTTTCCCTTTAGCTTTTAGGCTTGTGTTAACGCAAAGTGAGTTTATAGAGTAGTTTAGTTTGAATTATATTTCATCATTTTTATTATTATCATTATTATTATTAGGCTAAATCTGTATAAGCTATAGCCTATTTATTATTATGTCGGTCTATTTTGCTTGCTATAATTTATTATACTGTTGTCGGCGTGTCGGATTCAATTTTTTTTTTCTAATCCTTGCTAAAATATTCAAGTTCTTGATTCTAGAAAGAATCCCGAATCTTCATGCGTAGGCTAGAGCAGACAGATATCAACAATTAGCTATCAATTCAATATTTAAATCGTACGAGGCTGTTTTTTAGCGTGAGTTAAGCTCACTCTTAGTTTTTGCTATAGCCTGCTCTGCCGTGCAGTAAATGTTCTATTTGCTATCGCACTTTTTGGCTCAAAACATCTGATAGGCCTAGCCTATACCCCGCACATTTTCTTTAACTTCTATTTCCTCGGCCACACATAAATAAGACACTACATTTTGATTTTTATTATGAATGTATCGTTTGCTGATGTAAATAAAGCACAAACGTTTGGAGAAAAACGGAAAAAGAAATTGTGACACAAAATGTTTACACCTCTGTCTTTTGTGAATTTGCTAAATAAGGCATAGCCTATAGAGGCTTTAAAAAAATCTATTTGGATATTTTACATAATAATTTTAGCTTTGCACATAAAGAAAAAAAGGGAATGAGCTGGATGGATGTGAAGATCTGCTGCTCTTCGATCTGGCACTGTATAGGCTAAGTGTAAGGATAGTGCGACACCAACTGGTACTTTAACTAAATGCACTTTCGACATTTCTTGGACGGGCTTCACAGTCGGGCGCATCAATGGGAAGCACAGTTTTACTGTCTCGCTTGTCTACATTGCTAACTTTGTTTTTTCCGGTCCAGGACAATTTTTCGTTATAGCGCATGTTTACGACACCTTTCGGTGACGTTCAACGACCTCGAAAGTCTTCCTTTATCGTCCATGTTACCACCTGCAGTTAGTGATATTTCTAAAGCCTAGTTCTACCGGTCTCCCGTGGACAAAGAATGACAAGCTCATGACAAGCTTTGACTGTATGACGAAAATATTCAAATCCCTAAATTAAATTCACTTGAAATTAACCCAGAATTTGTATAGGCTATAGCCTAATAAACATTTGCAACACTTTGCGGACCTAAAAAAACGTAAATAAATCGCATACAACATGTTAATAGAACAAGCAAAATATCATTATTATTCATATTATTATTATTATTAGTAGTAGTAGTAGTATGCCTAAGGTCCTGACTGTTTTATGCGTTTGTGTTTGTTAAGATAACTTAAAAACTTTAAATAAAATAATAATAGTATGCCTAAATGATTGTCAGCTGGTTAACTTTTCAGGTCTCTCCATTTACTCTTTATGTTTACAGTTCAATTGATCTTGAACTCCGTCGAAAGGGGGCTAATATTTAAGGGTTCAAAAGAATAATTTGTTCCCAGTGCAATAGGCCTATATCGTTCATATGTACATGCTATCAAAAACACTAACACTTGATGAATGTTAGCACATCGTTTTAGTCTAATTTTTCTTTTGTAAGTATAAAGAAAAACGTTAAAAAGTTGTCGGTGACGTAGACCTAATCAAAAGACAAAAGTGCATTGAGCTTTATTCGATAATTTATTGGATCCATCCTTCAAAAATGTGCCGGATACGCAATAATTATGTGGATTGCTTTTGAAAAGATGTTCTGAAATGTAACTGACGCCCATGAACAGCTTTTCGAAGAGCATTGCAATAGAAATGTCAGCTGAATTATGTTATAACGTCAAACTGCAGGCTTCACAATCAGTGTGCAAGACCTATCAATTCCAATTCAAGAATTACCTCAGAGCTGTTCCTTTCACTCCATACATAACTTAAACGCATATCTATCGAGAGGAATTATTCTGCCATTTAAATGAATCTTTCCACAAGTAAGCATTTTTTTAACAAAATATTAGTCTACTCATGCAGGTTTTTGTTTTTCTAATGATTTGCATTTTGAATTCAAGAATTGTATTCACACTTAAAGCGCATAAAATATAATTGTAGTGGCCCAAAAGTAAATTAATTCAGAAATTGTAGCCTATAGGGTATATTTATATCAACATAGTTCATTAATTCTATTGAGTATATAGGCCTGCACAACAAGTTTGTCTAAATGATAAAAACAGCATGGAATTCACTTGCCATAACTTAAACACGCAAATTAATAGTCTACGAAATATTATGCTATTTGATCACCTGTTTTAGTAATTTTCATAGGAACGCCAAACTAGATGAAGCATTTGACTAGTTGCATTGCTCAGTTTGAATCTTGCAAGTCACGTGTAAAATACACATACAAGCCATATCAAATATTGTCCTAGACCATTAATATACAGCAACTGAAAGACTTTACAAGATGCCTTTCCCACTATTAAACATTGTTTCTTGATCTCATGGTCATTATTGTAATATTCTATTTTTGCATGCCACTTAACGGGCGTCATTTTTTTGTATTTACGAATATGATTTGTTTCTAAACTCTTAATGCCAGTGACATGTTTGGATTGGAAAGAGTAATGTATTTTATCGATTTTGTTCCGCGAGACTAAACTTATAAAAATGTTTATAAGTAACCTATTAAACATGATTTTGAGTCAAATGGCTGGCCTGGGAAAAAAATGTTCTTATAGGCTACGCAATACGACGGTTTTGTTTCGTTTTTTACAACAAGAGCCTAAATGCGGAGTGTCGTTCAAACAAATTTATCAATGAAATTCTGTCAGAATATAATCAGTTGAAATGACAATCTCAGGACACTGATAGATGGCATTGGGTGGCAGATGCAGAGATACGTGTCGTGTAATAAAGCATAGGCTATCCCACATTCACAAGCAGCACCCCTCCAGCTCGAGGTCCGCGGAGTTTACACACGGTGACCCGTGGTCAAACTTCACAAAGCAGGTCTTAGCAAATATAAGGGTCTAATCTAGTTTGGGAGTTCATAACCTCTTGCGTGGGAATTTGAGGCTCCAATTGTGGGATTATTGGCCTTAATTGTGGATTTTCCACTAGAACGCAACAAAGACCTCTAACATAATTGTTTCTCTCTTTCTTTCTAGTTTTTTTCTGCATAATGATATAATGCGAGCAAAAGTTTATCACCCTCGCAGCGGGAAGAATCACGATCCAAAGAAGCACTTGCATGAAACTAAGAACTCGCATTGATGAGGTTTACCGAGGATTACCTCTTATCAACGTGTGCGTGTGGTCTTCCAACCCCAGTTAGTTTAACCAAGAGCCAGTACGTCTTTAAAAAAAAGGGGGGGGGGGGGGGGGGACGTGCCACCAAAAACTTTCCTGAAAGAGAAAGGCCATCCTAATCGAGATTGAGACTAGATTATGCCATAGTTGTTTTTTGTATAGATCTCACTACTGTTAGAATTGCCTGCATTTTCTATCTCCTATTTGCCACAATAGACTGCAAAGTTAATTAACAAATTATTAGATTATAGGGATCAAATTAATATTACTTGGTTCATTGATTTCTTGACATTTAGGTGACACACCTAGTGGCGAAAAAAAAAATCAACCATTGAAAATCTGATGCAAGGAAGGCTACTCAATCACAGATTCTTATACCAGCCAGTTCCATTTATGACACAAAAAAACATGATATTGTCATCTTCTGTATGATAATAACTGAAATTAGTCATTTAATGAGCAAACGACTTTATTAATAAAGATTTTTTTCATATTTCTTGAGAGCATACAACCACAGCATAAGCTGCAACTACAGCAAGGACACAGCTGTAGGGATAACCTGATGATTTCATCTCAAAACCTCAGCACTACACCTCTGAGGTCATGTTCTACAACACCAGCACCTCAAAGAAAAAAAAAAACATCTACTTAATTTTGTGTGACCAATTTAATCCTCTAAGCATGCATAACAAAAAGGAATGAGCTACTTTTCAAATGTAAGTTGAAGTTTTTAAAAAGGGATGCAATATAAATTGCCATGTTTGAAAACCCACTGTCAGTGTAGTAATTCTATGGCAAAGCTTTATGCATTTCATGTTAATGTAAGCAGAGACCTGTACTGATTAGAGGACACATCAAGGCTTAGTACATCAAGCAAAAAAAAAAAGTATGCTTTAGTATTAACGGCGGACAGTGGTCCAGCCATCATCATCCGTCTCGTTCTTGGTCCGACGCTGGATTTCCTTATCTTTGTCAGAGCGCCAGGTGCTCTTCTCACCGCCCTCACGGTCCCGTTCACGTGGTCTGGGAGGAGCATCTCTTTCCTCCTTGCGCTCCTCTCGTCGCTCCTCTCCACCACGACGCCATGAACCACCTTTGAGTTAGGAAAAAAAAAAAAAAAAAAAGATAAAAAAAAAGAGAAAACTGACCTCTTAAATGTGCCTCAAGCATGTTTCACTGACAGGTTCATGACTTTATACTGACACCTACTGTTGTAGATGCATTAAGTCTTACTTATTTTCTTCTTTTTTCTTTTTACATCTGCCAAACCAGCAATTTCACAGTAAATTTATTGTCATCATTGCTATTAGTAACTGGTCACTCTATTGAACAAGCTTTTTCTGGGGCACAGATAAGTGTCTTTATCTTAAGGCAATTGTACATTTTAATTCAAATCTGTCAAAAAGTTCAAGTTCTTTATTCAAACTGCACTATTAAATATGTATTTAAGACAGATCATAAGACTCTAACCTTCATCTTGGTCTCTTTGGGGGGCTCTAACATCACGTTCACGGTCTCTGTCATCTCTGCGCCCCCCTAGGTCACGGCGCTCACCGCGGTCAGAGTCTTCACGACGAGAATCACGCCAACTGCTCGGCTCATCACCACCTCTTCTCCAGACACTCGCTTCTTCCCTGCACATGCACACACATTCATATTAAACTTATTGGACTTTTAAATACAAAAAAAGTCTAAATACACCGGGACTCTTATGCTGAAATATCTATGCTTTACTAATTTCAGCTGCTCAAGTCAAAAAGAAAACCTGCATCCATAACCATCTACAACATATTTCAATAAAAAAAACAGCAAGAAAACATTTTCAATTCATTAACAGTAGATCATAAGCAATTGCTAGCCATACATGTGCAGAACTGCTCTCAGATTTAAGATTTTTAAGTTTAATAAACAGTTTAGTCCTCATCGTAATAGCTGTTTTTCTGTCCACAAATTCAATTCCTCTTAAAAATTATAAGACTTTTGTCATACCATTTAAGAACTGTTATGACCTTGAAATGTCTAAAGTTCAGTTCTATCAAATTTAAGACTTTTTAAAGACCAGCGGAGAGCCTGCATCAAAGTTCAAAACAGAAAAGCTTTCAGACAAAGGTTTATTATTCATATAGATTACATTTTATAAAATGTAGTAAAAGTTGCATGATATTTTCACCTGGGAGGATGGCGATCTCTAAATCCCTCAGTACGGTCATCTACCTCGCGCTCACCATCATCATCACGGTCAGTATCACGAGGAGGTGCCCAGCTTTCCTCCCGAGCCCTCTCTCGCTCTCTCCATCCACCTGCTAAAGTTTACATGAAGTAATTGCACAAATAAAAAAAAAATAAAAAAATGTTTATTGAAACTGAACTAACCACAGTTAACAAATAGTAACTGAATTCACAGATCAGGCACAAAATGGTTAAAGGAGTCATACCACCCCCCCCCCCCCCTCCCCTGAGATCCACAAACATTAGTCAAGGATTTGCAACAAACAGTCATAGTTCATTTAGTCTATTTTCCATCCACTCCTCCCCCTGACTCTTAAGGCCCTGATATATTTCCTTTTCACCAATGAAATTACACTTTGCTGCAGTTAATTATGAGTTGTGGGTTTAAACTACTCCATGCTTCAATAACAGAAGATTGCATTACATTGAATTCCATTGTATCATGAGATGAAAATTTGTTTCCTTGTGATATGACCCCTTTAACAAATATTTGTCAATCTGCCCTCAGCAAGAAAATAAATGCAAATACCATTTGGGCTCACACCTGGTCTCCCAAGAGGTTTCCAGGGTCGAGGATCATCTCCACGACGTGGGCCAGAGTCATCCATACCCCTGCGGCCTCCCCTATCATCATCGCCACCTCTTCTGGGGCCCCAGTCATCGTCTGCCCCACGTCGAGGCACTCTGGGTTCATCCATGCCTCTACGGGGCCCGCGGTCATCATCAAAGCCTCTTCTTGGGGCACGATCTTCATCACCTCGTCTGGTGCCACGGTCATCGTCCATTCCACGCCTTGGTCCACGGTCGTCAAAGCCCCTCCTTGGCCCACGGTCATCATCAAAGACCCTTCTGGGTCCACGGTCATCGTCACCTTCCCGGCGTGGACCTCGCTCATCATCAAAGCCACGTCGGAGTCCTTTGTCATCTGAGCCGCCACGACGAGAACTTTCTACGCCTCTCCGGAAAGGCAGTTCACGCTCACGTTCTTCTCGTTCAGGCTCTTCACGACCATCCTGACGCCAGTCCCTGGGAGAAATAAAAAAAGGTCACTGAATCTCCATACGTAGCATCTCCATCTTATTCTACATCAGCTTATCAATTAAATTGAAATCACTTACTTGTCACCAACAGGACGTCGCCACTCTGACTCGCCCTCACCGCGTTTCCTCCAGCCGCTTTCTTCCCGTTCAGGCAATTCCTGAAGAAAAAAAAAAAAAGTACCCAAGATAAACATTTGTGTTATATCTGATCGACTAACCTTTGTCATCATCTGGTTAAAATATAAATATACACAAAAGACATTTATAATGTTAAAGACTTTCAAATAAATGCTGTTCTTTTTTTATTAAATCAAAGAATCCTGAAACAAAATATTAAGCAGCACAACTTTTCAACATTTATAACAAAAAATAATTATAATATGCTGATTTAGTACTAAAGAAACATTTTTTATTAAGGATCATGTGACACTGAAGAGTGGAGTAATAGTTGGTGAAAATTCAACAATTATTTTGGCAATCGGTCGATGATTTTTTTTAAGGATAATATTTTATCATCAAAGATGGATTTTTTTTACTTGATTAATCGGATAATATTTTTTGTGGTAATAAAAATAGACCCAAGTGAACAATAGCCTTCACAAGAAGGATGTTCCGATTGATTGGGTGCCAATCGCCGATTATAGCTTTACATAGTTTGATCGTTGGTCTCTATAAAGGTCGATCAGATGACATCAAACTCGCGAGACAACTTCTCTATGCACAGCTAAAATTAATTCACTACATTTACCGTATATTTTCTTGCCTTCTTTCACATTCTTATGTACACATGTACATATGTGTATAAAGTATGACTGCAAAAAACGTAAATGTAATTAAAACAACTGTGCAGTGTGCATAACTAATGAATCGTGATTTTATTGCAACATGTATGTTTGCAATACAGACAATGATGCACGTGCAACAATAATGTTCATAGTTATATTATGTAAAGACATAAGATTAGAACTATCATAATATGGTTGGATTCTATTAATATCAAACGCTATATGCTTAAAATGCAGCTCTGTTTGACAGATTTTGTATTAGGGTCCCTACTCAATGTCTCTATCGCCTAAGGGGTCCCCTGCTTTACAGCAAGATTAAACCCTTGTTTAAGTTACATATCTGGTGAAACATATCTGAGCCGCTGGAAGGAACGCGTAACCTGCATGCACGTAAATAAAGCTTTGCACTTCACTCTGAAACCCAAAGGGCATATATTTATTAAATTGAACCATAGCCTTTGTGATTTGACGATAGAACTATGCCATTTTAAGGATAGGCTATATGGTCAAAAATATGAGCACAATCTTTTTTTTCTATATCACACTATATTAGGGCTGTCAAAATTGCTCAAAAAGGACGTTCGCATGTTCCCTCTAAAAAACAAACATATATTCAAACTATTCGAACATCTGGTTGCGCATATTTTCAATGACGCGCATTGCGTCAATAAAATACAAAGAGACATAACTACTTTTATAGGTAGCTTATTTAAGTTTAAACATATTCAACAACGTTATTACCTACGCAAAAACAAGTAAAACAACTATTGGCCAAGACCGCAGACCTCACTCTCGCTCGCAATATCTAATTGCTTATTTGGGTGCACATTTTCGAGATGAGACCTTGTTGCTAGTGGTCGAATGGTATGCTAACTGCATCTTACATAGCTTGCATACAACTTTATCTCGCGGCTCCACAATTTTACCATCTACGGACCAAAATCCAAAGTACTTCCAGACATGGCTTTTTAGATGGGGGGGGGGGGGATCACTTTCTCTGCTGCGATCGAGTTGGGCTCTGCACTTTCTGCCACCTTGCATGCAAGTCAACTTTCAGCAGTGACGCTATGCCAGTGCGACTCCTGTGACCCGTCCCTGATCCCTCAGGCAGCGCGTGCGCCCACTCGCAAAGCAGACAGCCGTGCCTCTGCTACCGCGGGTTTTTTTTTTCCACATTCGAACATTAATTTTCAACTTCAAATTTCTGTTTTTTAAAACTATTCGAGTATGTATTCGAATTTAGAATATTTGTTGACAGCCCTACACTATTATCCATATTTATATCACGATATCAATTTACCATTAATGAGGAAGGAAAAGCTTTCCACATATTTGTTAGACCTTGATAATGAATGTTAACATGAAAACTTGTTTGTTCACAATTAAAACACCACAGATACCCCTTTTCCACCAAAAAAGAACTGGTTCGGAACTGGTGCTGGTTCAAAGTTGGTTCAACTTGCGAACCTTCTCAGAACCTGTTTGTTTTTCCACTGACTAGAGAGCCCAGCGAACGACGTTGTTACGTCACTGTGTATGTTGCCATACGTCTTAGCTTTCGCCAACTTCAAGCATAACAATTACAATGCCGGACTACATCGTCTTTCTTCAAATGTTTCTCCTGGCTTTGCGATCCTATATTGGGGTCAGAAGACGACGTTTAGAACACATTTGTGCTGCTCGTCTGGATTATAGCATTGACGGAGGTTACGTTCGAGAAGTTCGACAATAACCCTGTCCCCAGCCCCCGACGTAAGCATGACGTGATAAAAGAACTCTTCTAGTCCAGCAAAGAGTCGGTGCCGCTTTGGAACCAATTTTCCTGGCCGAGAACCGGTTCTTTGGCTGTCGAAACACAAAGAACTGGTTCGCGAGTAGGCACCGGCTTCGAACCGGCACCAGCACTGCCTTGGTGGAAAAGGGGTAAGATTAGCTACCTTTTAATTTAGGGCCCCATGAAATCCATTTTATTTTGGGGGGAATTCTGTTTTATGGTTTAATACAAATTTACATAAACTTTAACAATTTAAATCAAGTTTTTAAAATGTAAAAATTTAAAAATCAAATTAAAATTAGGGATGGGCATTTTTCAAAAATATTGTATTTGAATTTTTGGGCTAATAAAAATCAAATATTCGTTTATTTAAATGACGTTTAACGAGAAAGCCGTTATTTTTTAAGTTTAAGTTTTTTCACTGCATTAAAATTCAAATAGTATTTTATTTTTCGAATATTACAGATCGAATATAAATTCTAATATTCATGTACATCCCTAATTAAATTACAACAATTAATTTACAACAAAACATTGCTTTTTTTGTCAAATAACATGCTGCACAACAGAACTGTATGAATTTAAAACATGGGATGAAAAAAAACATTACTTTAAGAGGTATAGTGATGTATTTCTGTCATAATTTCTTGAAGTTAAACCAAACTTTTATTTTAACGGTTTGTTGAAGATATTTGACGGTAGTATTTATCAAATCAAACAGTGAAAATCTTGTGAAGTTACTCAGAGCAGCTCTAGAGATTAAGTTCATGTGTTCTCATAGTTAGACGGCAGACACTGAAAACACTGTGATCGTTACGTGTGTGCGAGTTTGTGTATCAGACGAAACCGTGCTGTTCATTCACACAGAAATACCTTATTAGCATTATGCACTGACTGGCTGTTGTCACATTTATTTCTGCTGTCTTTATAGGCTATTAGAATGATCCATAACAAGTAAAAATGTCCAGAGCTCATCATCAATGTAAATTGATCACAATCTCAATTATATAGTTTATCACCCAGCCCAATGCTTTAGTCTAATAATGCAGTTCACGGATTCTGCCAGTTCATAGACATGTAAAATGCAAATCAAGGCTTTTTTTTAATCGAATAATTGTGACAGCCCTAGTAGTATATGATGTACAAGCAAATTTTAAGCAGGGTTCATATGAGTTACCTTGGTGGGTTTTTCTTCTGGTGCCCTCCTCTCCTCCTCTTTACGACGTTCACGCTCCTCAATTTCCTGTTGTCGGGCACGCTGCTTCCTTTCTTGTTCCTCCAGCTTACGCAGACGCTCCTGGTATTCGCGTTCTTCCTCCTCTCTTTGCTCCTGTTCCAAGCGTTCCCGCTCTTCCCGCTCTAAAACAAAATCAAAGAACAATTCAAAAGCAAGGACATGTGGCAAAAACAGTTTATGCATGACATCAAATAAGATATGAATATTTAAAGTTTCATCATTTTTTGCAAATTAAACAAAAGAACCCACAAAGGGACTTTTCAATGAATTATAATGAATCACTGTTAACTGCAGGTAGATGAACGGCAGATAAGAACCTTTTTTGAGCTGTTCCTCGTGGATTCTCTGAGCATCCTCTTCTTTCTGGCGATAGAAGGCATTTCTCCTGTCCTCCTTGCGCTGCTTCTTTCGCTCCTCCAGACGCTTCTTCCTCTCCTCAACCATACGTTCTTGGAAGTTCTTGAGTTTTTCCTGTGTACATGAGAATTGCTCAAAGCTTAGCCAAGTGTCAAAATCCTGAACGTCAAGGACTTTATGCTACTACTAAACCTTTTCATCGAATACATTTTGTACATTGTCCATACTTGTCATTGAGAGCAAACACATTATCTGAATACATTTAAAAGACATTTAAATGAGGGAAGAAAAAAAAAAAAAAAAAAAAAAAAAAAATCACCTCATAGATGAAGCTTCGAGCTTCTTTAATTTTGGACAGAAAGTTCTCCTTGTCCTCCATCATCCTGGACATTCTCTGTTTGTGTTCTAGTGCCTTCTCACGCTCCATCTTCACATTGCTTATCTAATTAACAAATGAGCACAACAACCTTTAGCTTCAATTACACTAAACAACATGACATCACTAGATTCAACATGTACTTCACATTTGGGTGATGCTAATAATATCTGAATCAAACTAAAACCAGACAATGACAAAGTAGGGCCTTAAGAAATACTTCAAAATACAGTTTAAGTGAAAGTATGTTCCAGTAAGTGGGGAATTTGAGAGACTTTGACCAGAGGGCAAAGTAAATCACATTCAAGTGTAAAAGGCAGTATGCGCTTATTACCCTCTCTTCCTCCTGCAGCTCCCATAACTCCATGTCTTTGATGCGCTGCTCCTCATAGGCTTTCTTGATCAGAGGAATCTCCTCAAGGCGCTTGGCCCTCTCAAAGTAGTCGATCTGGAAAATGCACAATATCATCACACCACTGTAATATTCGGCAGTCATCTACTCACCTACACAGAATTAACCCTGATTCTTAAATTACCAACACAGTTATTTGTAATAAAGTACTTAATGAACGGGTAAGGAAACTGTACCTTCTTTTCCTGATTTTTCAGACGCTCTTGAAGCTCTTTCTTCTCCTTTTCTAGTTGTTCAACCTGTTTGGCCATGATGAAGTCAGGGTCCAGCTCCTCCAGATCCTACAGTAGAAAAAACTTAAATAACTATTTAATTTCCAGGGTATTTTGCCAATAAAATTTTCTGGTTTGTTCTGGCCAATGGCTCAATGGCCACTTCCCTAACAAACTCATTACCTCAATATCAATATCTTTGAAGGCCTTGGCTCCAAGCTCAGTCTTCTTAATCTGCTCCAGTCGCTCACGCACTGTCTTCTTTTTGATCTGCTCATGTTCTTGCATGATGCGCTCCTTCTCTCGCTCTTTGGCCTCTTGTTTAAGACGCTCCTCCTCGGCTTTGCGCACCTTCTGAAGCTCTGCCTCCCGCTGCTCCAGCTCCTCTTTCTCCCTCTGGATGTTGAGGCTCTCCAGGCGCTCCTTGCGTTCCTCAATTGTTTGTCGACGAGCGAGGATGCGCTGATGCTCTTTGCGTGCATTCTTCAGGTAGGCTGTGATGGCCAGTTGACTCTGTTCCTCATGTTCTTGCTGGGGGAAAAGGTGGAGTTGGTCATCAAACTGAAAACTGACCAGCAGGGAGATATTCTATGATAATTAATGGTTCTCTTACCAGTATGGAGGCAGGTTTGATGACATCAATGGCTTTAGCCAAGGAGGATGACATGGCAGTGAGCTGATTTCGTATCTGTTCAGAGGGCATGTTCTGTAGGAATGGTCCTACTGGAGAATCCTCTTTAGTAGAGTAGTTTAGATCAGAGCCAAAACTCAGAGTGCGAGATGAATGATCAATGCGCACCTTTAGGTTTAATAAATACAAAGTTAAAGTTACTACAACATTTTGGAGATTCTACTCTTTAACATTTAAACATCTATACTAATATGCTTGCATTAAAAGCTAAGTGTGAAAGATATACACATGCTTGTTAAGAAATGCAAAGATAAATGAAAGCCAGATATTATTGTTTGATGACTAAAACTTTATGTACTGTACCTGCAGGTCACAGTGCCGTGCTGCATCTACAATGGAGCGCTCCAGTTGGAAAGCATCAACAAATGGTACCAGAGAGGCCAACCTGCTGAACTCAATGCTTTGGTAGATCTGAGCCACCTGATACATTAAAACACAGAAGACAAGACTGAAGATTTGCAGAAGACCAATGCATGCAACGATTCCTCAAGTAGATATTTGAAATCTGGGGGTAGATAATCACACCAACCTGCTGTAGCAGTCTAAGGATAGTGTTGTTCTGCAAGTGAGGAACATAATGCTGCAGGTCTGATTCCTTCTCAGCTTGGTCCCTCACCCAGTTCAATACCTAAGCATCAGCAGCAAGAACATAAACACTACATGAACATTATGTCTTTAATGTGCATTGATTTCAAGAACACTACAACGTTGAAGACTGCAGTGTCAAAATGGCCAAACAAGGGCATCACTCTTTCCCTCAACTACAATTTAAGTTAATGAAAATTTGTCACTTATTAGTTTTAATTAGGGCTGCACGATTAATCGCAATGAAACCACACGCGATTTGGTAAAGGCTGCAGTTTGTCAGTGCAGCATGGATGATCTGTAGTAAATGCCGCTCCATCTGAACGCCAGAGGGCGCTCACGCAGACACACCAAATATGACCGCAGCAGAACATCATCTCACAGAAGGATGCTCAACTGTCGTTATAAAATGAGTTTTGAGTAAAAGCATGTTATTAAATGTTGTCTTTTGTTGGACATGAGGTTCATAAATGCGTCTCGTTTGACACGTGTTGCTTTTTGCACGGTATAAGTGACTCAAACTCAGTGGTTTAAGATGGAGCAGCGTTTACAAAGCCGTACATCAATGACAAGCTGCGCATAAATAAATCGCAGCCATTGCCATTTCATAATCGTGATAAGCCAAAACGTTTTAAGTGTTTCATGTAAATTGCGATTAATCATACATCCCTAATTTTAATGGTACAGCGTGGATGCATGTTAACATTATTCTGGAAATGTAAATTCTTAGATAAAATCAAAAACAGAATAGACTTAAATCACACAATTTAAATGTAATTCAGCTAACACATTACTTTAATTTAAATGCACAAAAGCAAATATGCATTATGTGGCAAGTGCTACTCACCTTAGTCACTCTTCCACAAAGTTTAAGAGGGTGGAAGTCCATCTCCAACCAGTTGTAGAGCTCTTTGACTTCAGGGACAATATACTGAAGCAGGTTGAACCTCACCTATGACAAGAATACCCACAAAGAGTGTATAATCTGCAATATTTGAAATCTTTTCTAACAACACTTTGTCACACATGATCTACCAAATATCAAGAAACCACAACGTTTAAGGGATAGTTCACCCAAAAATAAAAATTGTGTTATTTACTCACCTTGAGAGTTTTGGTTAAATTGACCCTCAATAGAAGGACAGAAACATCTCAGGGTTTCATTAAAAATATCTTAATTTGTGTTTAAAAAAAAAATAATCTCAAAAACCATCCAAACCATAACTTTTTGTTTGAGTAAATGACAAATGTGTTTATTTTTGGGTTAACCATCCCTTTGAGGTATGACAATAGACAGGCTATTACCATGTCATTGATGAGACTCTGACGGGTGGGTGGAGACTGTAAGCCAAGTAGAGTAGCCAGTCTGCGGTGTTTCTCCACAATGATGCCATCCATGTCCAACAGACGAGCGATATCAGTGCGCTCAGGGGTAATGGGAATAGACAGAGTGGCCAAGAGCACACGAGTGGACATTCTGAGGGAAATGAGTACAATATACAGAGCAATTTAAAAAAAAAAAAAAAAAAAAAGTCTCTATGAACTAATAAATGAAATGCAAAGTTCTGATTTCAAGAGAAAACTACCCTACAGTAAAATGAAAATGAAAAATAACCTCTGCATCTCTTCTTGGGTGAGATTCTTGCGCATTTCTCGGGAGAGGTGATAGAGTCTGTGTAGGGTACAGGCATGGAATAAGGCATTGCCAGACTTCCAGAATACAGTGGACACCTTGTTGTAGTAGTTGGCCATAAGCTGAGGTTTAGGGGGCTTCTTTGAGAGAGCGAATAATCCATGGATGTCTTCAACTGCTTTGAACGCTTCCTATGTTTGAATGCAACCAATGTGAGCAGTCATCAAGTCAAAGCTTGTGCAACATGACAAGCAAAAACAACATTTCTTTGGTATTTTATTAGGGGTGTGACGAGACGCTTATCTCACGAGACGAGACACGAGATTGGGTTCACGAAAACGAGATGAGATTTTTGCACAATTTTTCAGAAATCCTCAATGACAAAATTCATGACTGGAAAAATGGTATGCAGGTGCATTTTGCAATGTTTAACTAATAATCTTATAAAGTAGACCTGAAATGACATGCATTAGGAGTATGAATTATCAAATGCATTGAAAGAAAACAATATACAAGCACTGTAAAAGGTTTTTATTGACTGGCTTCTCTCCTGTATGATTTCACATTAGTCTCTTCAGACCTTACTGTACATTTAAGAGCTTTCAGAACTTCTGATTGAGGCTGTGTGTGACCTAACTGAACTCCTTAAAGTCTTACTAAGTGCAAACAATAAGTGCAAGTGCAACCATAAGCAAAGTTAGCACACAGACTCTTTATAATTGTTTTGAAATTGCTGTTTTATTTTGCACTGGCAGTTATAGGGTTAATGCGGTGAGTTCGGAAAAGGCCCGGTAGAGAGAAACAAGGCTGGTGTGTTTGTCTCTACAGTTGTTCTTGCTTTCCGATTATAAGTTCAGAAACGGAGCCTCCCTTGTCTGTTGTCCTTAAGACATTATAGCAGCCTACTCTCTCAATATTCGAGGTGCAAACTGAGACCATAGCCGGAAATAAACAGTCCAGAGATGGGTATTGGGAGACGGACTATTGTATGTTCGCGGCCTAATTTGTACGCAATGCACATCAGGGAGCTTATGTTTTACTTTCACTTTCTTGATCGCGTACTCTGTGAGCAGCGGTGCTGAGTGTGCACTCTACAAAATAAGACATTTATCAAACGTTTAGTGTTGCGCAACGAAACCTCCGCCATCCTCACGCAATCAGTGAACTGGGATTCGTGCTGCACTGATTGCAACAGCAACTCGTGCTGGATGAGCAGAGCAGACTTTTACATTATTTTATAATGTTTTTTTTTTAAATAAAAACAGCAAAACGATAGTTTAGGCGAATGTGAGTGCAGCGGTGGAATATTCTATGGTAATTAATGGTGCACGATTCAGAAAATGTCACGATTCGATACCGATTTTTTGTCTCGAGATTCGATTCAAAAACGATTCTCGATTCAAAAAAACGTTTCGCAGTAGGTCTATAAAAGTGTAGTTTACTTTTTCCTATGTGATTGATTGCAGTAGACATAATTTAAAAGAAACGACAAATTAAATGTAGTTTGATATTACTTTATATGTCTTCATACAAAAATAAAAAAATTTGCAACTAAAAAGTGCAAAGTGCCAAGCTTCGGCCAGGTTTTAAATACATTTAATTCAAGTTTAAAATAAAACTTAAATAAAAAGCTTTTACATTTAGCTTTAAAGTGCTGTAGTCAGATCAAACAAACAATTATGCTAAATGTGGTTTAAGGAGTAGGCCTACTTCAGCTACCAGGTTGACTGTTGAAATGTGAACTCGACTGGGCACATTGAACTTCCTAAAAATATATACTAATTTCATAGAACCCTTGCAAAAATATTTTAAATAGATTTAAAAAAAGCCACAGCTATTGATAACATCTATGGTTAGATTGATTTGTTTAGATCCAGTGAAGTCGTTCATAGGCGTAATTTGCGGGTATCTCCAGTTAACTAGCAGAGCATTCATTTAGTTCGGTATTAAATAAGAGACCTGTTGTTTTTTAAATCAAGCTGAGCGCTCGTGTCCGCTGCGATCAGTGTCATGGATAGTGTTCTCTGTGGCTCGCGCAGTCTTCTCTCGGATGCGCGCTTCAATCTATCGCCGTTGTGGAGACTCCGGTGAAATCACAAAATAAAATGCACACAAACGTGATGAACATATTCGGTTTTGTTGAGAGGGAGAAAAAAACTATACGAGTGCGGTTTAGAACCCGTAACCTCTGACACGCTTGGCAAAAGACCTACAGAACTCAAACATAAGATCTGCGGATCGATGCATTTATTTACGGGTTGAGCAGAGTGGCTGCACAGTTTGACCAGCGGGCGGCAAGAACTTGCAATAATATCTATATCTATTTATTAGACCGGCCCTCGCAGCCTCGAAAGCATAGAAACACTACCGGACCACCGGTAAAAGTGGTCCGGCACCCGATTGCCACTCCGCCCCTGCACGCCATTCTGAATCGGTAAAGATTGAATCGCGATTCAAATGTGAATCGATTTTTTTGCCCACCCCTAATGATAATCTCACCCTCACGCTCAGTCATGGTGATATCGCGATACAGCTTTTCACTCAACGGGAAATCTCGTCATCTTTTAGTCTCACATGGCACGAGATCTCGTCACACCCCTATATTTTCTCTCTTTTTATGTAATCTCTCCTTTGCACTGAAAAAAAAAAAAGGTTTAAAGGAGCAGTATAAATGGGAATTATATGCAACTAAATACATTTAAATTTATCAAATTCAACATTTCTATGAATTTAACATTTCTATGAAACATTGGTGCCTACAATAGAGCACAGAGACCTGCCACAGCTCCATGCTAATAGCGCTGTCCAGCTGGACCAGACGTGTCTCGAGGTGCATGGACTGGCTCTCGGGGTTGTTCAGGTTGATGGCAGTGCTCTGGTTGTGATGACGTTGGATCTGCCCCAGGTGCATTCGCAGGTTGTCACACAGCTTACGGAACTCTGCTTTACGGGTGTACTGCAGGCAAAACTTAAATGCTATGAGAGAAAAAAATATTTTTTAATAAATAAGTGTACAAACAAAATGTAAATTTTAGGTAATATATAATATGATTATGCACTCTCGTTAAAAATAGAGATATATGTAATGTCTAATATGTTCCTCTTTTTTTGGATGAAACTTTTAATCAGCGAGGATGGATTAAACTGATCAAAATGACAGTAAAGACATTCATAATGTTACAAAATATTTTTATTTCAAATAAATGCTGTTATTTTTATTCATCCAAAAAAATCTCAATTTTAAAAGATGCATCGTTTCCACAAAAAATTTTTGCAGCACAACTGCTTTATTCAGCAATCAGCATATTAGACACTGAGCCACATCACAGGAATTCATTACTTGAAAAAAGAAAACAGCTACTTTAAGTTACATTAACATCAAAAGAATCTTGCCGATCCCATTTTGCTTGGTAGTGAATGCATTTATCCACAGTAACCTGAACTACTTCAATAGGAAGGAATGACATTCCCAAACTCAACAGATAAACCCTTATCTGTACCATATGCTAAAACTCCCATAAACAGATGTTTTTGCATTATATGAAGTGTACACAGACCTTGCTGAGCAATGTCATGGTAAAGGCGCTCAACTTTGGAGTTATTCCTTAGCAGGTCCAGGCACTGGCGGTACGACTCCCACAGGAACTTGACCCAAGGCGTGAGCAAAAGTCTGTCAGTGCGGTCTTGAGTGTCTTCACCACTGACGGCACTCAACAGAACACTAAAAAAAGAAAAAAGAAAAAAAAAAGGTTTTTTTTTTTTTTAAACTTGATTGTCCTCATGAACATGAATTTGAATGTAGATATCCTTTCGGCATAATGAAATTGAACATGATTTCGAGATGTAATAAAAATTCTGAAATTACAAAAAAAAAAGAGAAAAAATTACACAGCAACAATAATTATCTATAGACATCAGTGGGAAGGAACTTTTTAGGCCTTTAGGTTCCTGTACCTTTCTGGGGTCTGAATGTTGTCCAGATCCTCAATGTCCAGCACCATCTGCTGAGACTCCTCTTTCGCTGTCTCGGTCTTCTCTTCCGCAAGTTTCAGGTAAGCGCGGACCACATCTTCCAGAGATTTGATATTCACCTGAAGCATATAATTAGTAGTAGTCAGTAACTTCATCCTCAAGAAGGATGGAATTGATCATTTACATGTTTGTTTTCGTCTTTACCGAACTTTGAGGCCAATTCTATAATAAGAAGTTCACTGAAAATCATCATGATTGGAAATATTGTATTAACATAACCTAAGAGCATTATGACACAAATAACTAAAGTTTAAAGTCACAATGAAACAGAAGTAGCAACAGATATTTTATTCCATATTTTGAAGTACATACAAGTGTAACAGATTATTGAAAAAGGAATAAAAAACATTATCATTTTTAAAGTGGAGGCAGACAAAGGTTTAAGCAGACTAAATGGTTGGAGAAGTCATGTTTGCGTCACCAGAAAATAGTCTGTCGTTTTCACTGGAAGATCGAGGTCAAAGCATTTAAAAAAATTAAAGATGTGCAAAGATGAATTGTTCACAATGAGACCTTTAACAAGCAATTAGAAAATTGATAGGGTGAATTTTCATTTCATTCCAACTTTAAAATGTATTTAAAATGTCTTTCTGCTCAAGTAAAATATATTGTTTGTATAATAGGTGTGCAAACCTGTTGACAGATGTTTTTGTACTGATACAGTCCCTCCTTTGCCAAGTGGCTCTTGCGAAGGTCCACACAGAGCTCCAAGTACTTGAGCATAATTGGCTCGTGTATCTTCTGCCATGTTCGATGTTTTTTGCTCTTGATGACATCGTAGAGTACATCTAAAGCTGGCTGCTTTTTACCAACTTCAAGAAACTCTGAAAAAGAGAAACAGAAAGACTGTCATGACCTCCAAACCTCTGGGAATTTGTTCAATTATAAATAAACTGTATCCAGAATGGAATGAATCACTGGGACTGCTGCAATAGATCATTTATGTATCATATAGCCTTCAAACCAAATATGACATTTACAGCTGACTATAAGACTGCGGTATCAGAGAAAATAAACCATTTTATACGTTCAAGCTGGTGGCAGGTGCGCAGTGCTGTGCTACTCCACTCACAATCTGTTTGTTACTATGCCCAAATTACAAAGTATTTGGTCTTCATTAATGAATAAGGGTTAGACTGTTACAGTCTTAAGTATTTTTTCCACGCATATTGTCATTAATCTTCATCCTTTGAAACCAAAAGTTGTCAGAGCTAACCTAGCGGAATGGAATAGCTTGCTAACACGCAAAAACGCTCTTCATCGGTTTTAAAAAAGTATGCCGAATATTTACACTTAATTTCTAGTCCAGTCCTCTCTTTGAATACACTAAGAAGAGGTAGACATGACTGAATACAGGAAATTTGAAACGCTGCATCATACGTGACACACGGGCCCAGTAACGGTGACATCCGGCCTGCACCACAGCCTGTGAGAAACATGGCTAACGTTACTCCAGCACGCGCCATATCGAGCTAACAGCTAACTCACGACTACAGTCCAAGACACGGCAGGTTACAATATTCACTCACCGTTTGCTCGTTTAAGAGCGTTCTCCGGTCTCTGGAAATAGGCTGGCATTGTTATAGCTTGCTAGCAGGCTGTTTTCGGGTTGTCGAGGCTGTTTTATTGACTCTGCCTGCCCATCCGCGCTGTGACTTCTCGCCGCTCAAGCAAGAAAGGACTAGCGCACGTGAACTGCACCCCGGCGACGAACACAAGAGTTCCCGTATGTGTGTGCGCGCGCACACTTCCTCCACGGGCTCATCTACTATGCTCATTTACAGTTCAGATGACAGACATGATGCAATAACATTTTTAATGTTATTTAACATTAACATTTAACATAAAGTTGTTGTTTTTTTGTCACAATTATACTGCATGGTATATTGTATTAGTATTAATTTATTAAAACTATTCCTTGAACAATTATTATTAAGTGCCTGCCAAGCATTACACAACGTCTTTTATGTTTCACAGAAGAAAGTCTTACAGGTTTGGAACAACATGGTTGAGTAAATGAGAGGCTACAGATTTTTTTTCGTGCCATGTATACCTCTAATTCTGTCTTTTATTTAAAAGTTAACAAGGGACACTAGTAAAATTTCACAACACTTCTTTCTCCTTGTTAAAATAAATGTTTAAAAAAAGCGGACACAATTAAAGTTAGAACTAGATATTATTAATAATCTTTGTTACCTAAAATGTTCACTTCAAATCAATTAATGCCATTTATACATGTGGTGAATTTTTAGTGGAGTAATGGAGTAATGTTTAATGTGGACATTGAATCTGGGGAACATCTAAGTTGCTCCAAGTTTTGTGACATTTAAAGATTATTTGAAAATGTATAATTTAGTACGGTTTACTATAGTGCTGATGGGATTTAAACTTTAAACGCACCAACACACTAGATGGCAGTATGTTTCTGAATATGTTGGTTGAACTCGGAAGAAGGCATGTTGGTCACTTGACTAGTAAGGGTAGATTCACTTTTCATGATAAGTTTTCATTTTATTTTTATATTTCTTTGATACACATAATCGCCGGAATTATTGCAATTCCACAACTGATTCACCTACACTGATTAAACTAATGGATAATTCGTAACGCTAGGCTTTCAAAAGAAAACAGCAGATGGATTAAACACTAGCATCTATTTGGCAAGGAAACCGTTTAAAAGTATTAGAACAGATTAACGTGGATAAGGAATGGAATATGGCTACATCTGACCTGATGCTGAGTCTTGGACTTATTGGTAAGATCGAGATAACGGGAAAAGATAACATTTTGTATGTACATTGTATGCATTAGTTCAAAAAAAGTTCTGTTATAGCTTACTCGCTCTCATATTTTTCCTTACCAGTATGCTTTTTTTTCTTTCTTAAAGAAAACACAAGGAGTTGTTAGGCAGAGTGACAGCATTTTTTTTGTCCGTCACTATTCACTTTCATTTTGTGGAGAAATGATGCTGTGAAAGTAAATGGTCTAAAGAAAGTAAAGAGTCTAACATCTCATTTTGTGTTCTCCAGAAGAAAAAGGCCATTTGACAGAATATTTTTGGGAAAACTGTCTCTTTATTTGATTATTTTGTCAATAATTGAAATTTTCCCCCATACACAGAGAAAGATATAAATGCAGACACGCTTTGGGTTTGGTGCTATCCTTCCATTGGTGCTGATCTGCGAGAGGTTTTGTTGAGAAAATGTTGCCTGACGTTGGACAATCAGGTACTGCACACGTTTGTGTTCGGACAGTACTGCAGAACCTGGTACTACATCACCACTGTCGAGGTTCAGGAGCCAACTGCGCTTAAAAAGGTACCAGACTTCATGATTAGGACAGCACTGCCATCCTGAAAGCTATCAAACCTGTGCTTAAATAACGTAAAATAAACAATTTGTTCATTTACCCATCTTTTATGTCATTCCAGACCTAATGAATGACTTTCTTCATATATGTAACATTTTAACCTTGTTACATATATACAGACATGCACACACAAACACCGATATATATATATATATATATATATGTCAATTTAATAAGGTACACATATTATGTAAACACAAACTTGTGTGTTAGACGCGATTAATCGATTTGACCGCACTGATGTTTACCCTCTCAACAAATGTTTGTTTCCTTTAAGAGCTGACAATAGGGGGCCTTGGAGAAGCACTGCTATAATATTTTGCAATTATAACTTCTTTTGTGACAAATCTGACAACTTAGTATATCTCATTTCGTGCTTTTTTTTACGTAAGTGCTGAATGCTTTGTAGACAGATACAGGTACTTATTTTTAATCTAAATAGATTATCAGAATCATGCCGGCTTGCTAACTGACTGCTCAATTTCATTCAAAGGTGACACATTTCGCAATAGTTGTCACAGCTAAGGACTTCAACCCTGAAAAATATGCTGCATTCAGTAGAGTTCTGCACAGGTAGGTTTAATTTAAGTAAAAAACATTTAGTGCGCAACATAGAGGTTTCCGCATGAGTGTAGATCTTTGTTTTGAGTTTAAATGGGTCTTTTAGCATCATTACTTTCAGTAAGTATCTTTTGTTTGTCATTAAATCAGTTTTTGTGTGTTTGTGATGTTGAATCTTTAACATTGTTTTTGCTCAGGATGTATATTAAACATGGAAGTCCTGTGAAGATGATGGAAGGCTACATTGCTGTTCTGACCAAAGGAATATGCCAGAGTGATGAGAACGGTTCCTTCCTTATCAAAGATTATGACGTCAGGAAGGCCTACCTGGCTGGCTCCTTAAAAGGTTAGGGGTGCACCTTTAAAATGAACATTACAAGCACTTATGGCAACATGAAGCAAGAAATTAACTGCTAAAATCATCTGATGTTTACTTACTTTTGGTACCATAGCCATTTGCTCCAATTGGCTACATGGTTGTTATTTGAGAAATCATTCAAGAAAGCATCTCAATTCTGTAAAACATTTATGTATGGTATCCAGTTTGCTATATTTAAGACTGCATGAGATATTCCATCTTTATTTTAGATGTTGTGTCACAATTTGGTATGGAGACCATCATCCTTTACACAGCACTAATGCTGAAAAAACGAGTGGTGGTCTATCACCCACGGATTGAGGCACTGCTGGAGTTCACAAGGTAACCATGGAAATTTTCATTGCACAACATGATCATTAAGTTAACATGAAATCAAAGTTGACTATTTACATTCCTAATCGCATTGTGCATGATTCATTGACATACATTAATTCAAACTAGGTATGTCAGAGTATGGAAGTAAAATAGGTTGAAATCCACGTCACATTGAATTTAAGTATCTTAGTGTTTATATCTTGTGGTGCTGTAGCAAAGAACAGCAGGTGCTTATGGTTCTATTTCTTCCTTTCTGCACATCATGTAAGGATCAAGTCAACCATTGGGGTCTCATAGATTGATTGATTATTTCAAGAAGAAAACCAAAATAAATCGTACTGACCACACACTTTTGAATATGTTAATGATAATCGCCATGCACTAAAAAAGCTGGAAGTGGTAAATGTGTTTTTCTTTTTAAAACCAGAGCTCTTCCTGGCCTAGTATGGCATAGAAAAGACTGGTCCATACTCCACCCATTTGTTCACCTGGATAATAATGAGCTGGATAACCTCAAGCTGTGTACAGGTACGAGGGAAAACAGGTCCTTCTCCCAAAACTAGATTTATTGTTATCACTCTTACAATGTTTATGAATCTTGTTCACTATCTCTTTAGGGTATGTTGCAGGGTTTGTCGATGCTGAAGTCAGAGACCGATCAGAAATGTTTGATGTGTATGTAAATCTACCAGACAGTGAGATCACTGTCTCACAAAATGCCAAAGGTGAGAGATTTTGCTTTACAGATTGATAGAGACTAAGTAGAATTGTCAAGTACCACTTACCATGCCTTGTTTTTTCAGAGGCAATGGCTATGGGAAAACTCCATAAAGAGATCGGCAACTTCATTGTCCAGACTGCAGAGGACACTGATCGCACAGATGCACAGGTTATTAAGGCAAGTAATAAGAAAAAGGTCCTAAGTATTAGCAAAGAAACATCATATAGCTGTAGCACAATCTACTTTTGAAGCATTTAAATTTTCCAAGACCTGGAAATCCTGCAAGAATGTAGTTTTAATCCAACCCCTTTTTTATTTTTCAATGTGTTTCCAGGATATTTCAGTGAAAACTAAAGAAATCCTCAGTAATCTGATGTCTCTTGCTGATGAAGCAGACAACTCCAAATTGACTTTGGAGACTCTAAAGCAGCGGCATTACCCTCCAGCGACTGAAAACTTCCTCTTCCACTTAGCTGCAGCTGAGCAACTCTTGAAGATTTGACCAATCAGTGCATCCCGTCCAACTGGCATGCCTCACAATGATCACTGAGATAGGAACTTACATTTCAAAGTGGAATCACAAAATGAATTGTAACATTTGGATAATATCTAATATCAGGGTTGTAAATGGGACAAAAGTTTTATTGGGACAATATAAAGATATAGATGTACAACACATAGCTATGACATGATGGGTGCAAGTACGAATGTTGAATGTGACATTTCTAAGTAGTAACACGGGTTTGATGTATATAATTAATAATCAAACCTTTTGGTAGCACTTAGATCTTGAGCCAATGAACAATTTTTATTTGTATCTCTGCAAGTATTTACAAGGTATTGGCTTTTAAATTTTATACTATTTAATAATTGCACACCAATATCAAAGGGCTGACGGTTGCTTAGTTCATGCCTAACATTTGTTCAACTGTAAAAAAAATAATACTGTTATAGTAATTACAAATTTAATTGCTCTAGAGGGGTCCCATTAAATTCAGAATGTTAAGCCACCGAACACTTTTTTACCGAACTTTTGAGTGCCAAAACTTAATCATAAAGTTAAGATGTTAATTAACAATCTATAGGTGTATTCCTGTAAGAGTACTTTCTATGATTATATACTCTAATTTAAATATACAAAGTCATTCCTGTGGGATGGAACTTTGTTCCCACATTTTGCATTTCCACATAATATTGACTTAAGCATTCCTTTATATGTTTTATGTTTAATCTCCTTATTAATATGAAAACCCCTTGTTATCAAGGGCTATCCTCTGTGCCTAAATAGATCTTAGAAGATTTTCTGATAGTGTTGCGTGCAATATATACTGAAAAAAGGATGTTCAAACTGTTAATCTCTAATTTCTTAAACATTGTGATATTTTTCTGAGAGTTGTAAAATGCTGTTTCCTTGGATACTTTTTTAAATGCATGTGTGATCATTAAATTACAAAAAAAAAGTATACATGAGTGGTCACAGAAATTTTATTGACACAAAAAGTGAGGGACGTGTATAGTTGTTTAAGTCATTATTTAGTAAAATCCATTTCAATGCCGTGAATTTAGCTATTAAATTCATATGAATTCAAATCTGTACAGCTGTACTTCTTAATGTGGTCCTTAAGCAGTAGTACAGAATTAAATAAATCCTTAAAAAAAAGAGTGCATGTTTTTAATACTTCTAATGTACACCATTTTGAACTTTAGTTGAAATGCAGTGAACTTTTAGTATATTAAATTGTTTCCATTGTCATTTCATGTCAGCAAACCCTGTCAATAAAAGTCGCCCTCAAATAAGCAAGTTTGCAATAGCAACATTACAGTCCTCTGTGGTAAAACAGTTCCCCGTTACTTTCAAGTGACTGAAACTCCTCTTCTAAATTCTCCCTCTTTATCTGCAAACAAAAAATAGGTTTCTTGTCATAATTTATTTACAAAATTAAAATGGTAAATGTATACAATGAATCACCATTAACATTTATTGTGTTACCTTCCCAAACTGTGGAAAAAGACTAAAGGACACAGGAATCATCAGGCCAAAAATAATGGCAGTACTGACATGCCGAACAGGAGCAATTATCATGTGGTTTCTTTGGACAAACTTTGCCCTGAAACATTGACAGCAGATTTCACATTTAGACGATCAAAACTTTTAAGACTGAATTTGTCAAACAGAAAGAAAATGGTTTTGTACCTTTTAAGGAGAGCCAGCAGAAAACTGGGAACAGCTGCAGTGGTGCCAAAGAGAGCCGCTCTTGAGAGGGCTGTTTCCTTTATGGCCTAAGACCAAGACATGATGGTAGAAACCAAATGATCCATGAATGATTAGAAGTGAGACATCATCAATAACATGTGAAGAATATACACAGATGAGACAAAACATTATGACCATCTGCATTATATGCTGTTGGTCATCCGCGTGCTGCCAAAACAGCGCCAACCTGCTGAGGCACTCTATAAGACTCTTGAAGATGTCTTGTAGTATCTGGCACTAAGATCTTAGCAGCAGATCCTTCAAGTCCTGTAGGTTGTGAGGTGGAGCTGTTGTGGATTGAACTTGTTGATCCAGCACATCCCACAGATGCTCAATTGGATTGAGATCTGGGGAATTTGGAGGCCAGGGCTACACCACGAAGTCTTCATAATTTTCCTCAAACCAATCCAGAACAATGTGTGCAGTGTGGAAGGGTGCTTTATCCTGCTAAAAGAGGCCACTTCCACTGGGGAACACCATTGTCATGAAGGGGTTTACCTGGTCTGCAACAATGCTTAGGTAGGTGGCATGTGTCAAATTTATATCCACATGAATGGCCAGACCCAGCGTTTCCCAGCAGAACATTTCCCAGAGCATCACACTCCCTCCACCGGCTTGTCATCATCCCACAGTGTATCCTAGTGCAATCACTTCCCCAAGTAAACGGTGCACATGTACACGGCCGCCCACGTGATGTAAAAGAAAATGGGATTCATTGGCGACTGATTGTTTGCCTACCATCTAATCTGCCCAGACCTTAATATGTGGCCTTGCTAGGAGATGATATATGATATTCACTTCACCTGTGACTGGTCATGTTTTGGCTCATCAGTATATATTTATGTGGAATAAGGTTAAGTTGCAGTCTCACCTTGGAACCAGCTTCCTTTGAGACTCCGACAGCATTCCCATTAGAATCAAACACTTGTATTCCATTTTCGGACTCTTCACTTCTCACCACCATTACACTGAATGCAGCTAGACAGGCTAGAAAACCACATTTGACTCAAAACCTTTCAATGGTATTATGACACTAGAATGCAGACTTTAGATCAGGAATATGTATGAAATGGAGTAAATATGCTAGGTGTATTGTGTGCATATATTGGTGTTCTTACCTGAGAGAGGAATAGGTAACAAGGATCTACAAAAGGTCTCAATCACAACACTAAAGAGACTAAAACGCTGGAGTATAATCTGTGGAAGAGCCTGCAAAGAGAGCATTATCCAGGTCACATTTCACCCCAAAATCAAAAGAAAATATTTATCGGTACTATTAAAATACAACAAATGATGTGTCGAAAAAAAACTAAAATATATTAACTTTCATCACAAAACCTTAATGAGAATTAAATGATTTTTTTTTATGATAATTTGATAATGATAATTTAGAGAAAACATGTGCCTAATTGTCATACACAATAATGTGTATTACGTGTATTATTAAAATAATAATAATAATGCTCAAAATCTGAATGGTGCTCAATTAGGCTTAATTTTCTGTAAACTAAATCTAATCTTTTTTCTTTCTTTTAATTTCAGGGGGTGAAATATGACCCGGACATGACCCGTGAACCTTGACAGGTTTCATGAGTTTCACACATCTGTGTCAACAATTTTCCAAACATAAAATCATCAGATGAATATGGTTTATTGACTGAGAAATTAGGACAGTGATAAAAATGCCTCGTACCCCTGCAAACGTTGAGTAGGAAACTGCTCCAACCATAAGAATTGACTGCTTCATTGATGTTGTGTTATCCTAAGCAAATAAAGTGAAATAATAAATATAACAATTCAAATCCTGTATCAGAACACTCTTATCATTATTATTATTACTCACTTACACAAAAAAATAAGTCCTGGGATGTAACACTGTAGTTAAAATAGTTTGCTAAGCAAAGCAGTTTTTAATTTTATTTAAAATATAATTCTTTACCTTAGTCACTGTTGCATTTCGGTTAGAATGGTTGAATCCTGCACAGTAAGCCTGAAGCAAAAACTATAGCAAAAATTGTCACAGAAATGTATAGTTGATAAGAAAAAAATAAAAATTAAGACATAAATGTAGAATGTACTTACTTGCCAAAACAAAGCAAGTTTAATGCCTTTGTGGGGTATTAAACTTGCAACAACCTGTGGAAACAAAAATATGTGGATTCATTTGTGGATTATAAAAACTCACAAATTTACATTTTAAGTTGCTCATCTCCAGCACATTGTAAGCACATTCTGAAACTAAAAACTCACCAAGGGAGCAGATATAGGTAGAAAACCTGAAAACAAAAAAGTAGAAGTCATCAGAGAAGCAAAATAACATTTTCAATTCAGATGAATACAAATTGCTTCACATAAATGAAGACATATCTCAAGAAATTACAGAAAACACACTCAAGTTATTTATTATACCTTGAGGACGAAACACTGGTGAGATTACAGCTCCAGTATCCGCATGAACAGAAGACTAAAAATATATAACAACATTATTGACGAAAAAATGTTAAAGTCACCATGAAATCAAAAAAATATTTATCCATGCACATTATTATCTTTTAAACATATATTTGTCCTCATAGTCTTTAATCAAAATAATATCCCTATGACTTTAACAATGTTTCATTTTAGTGCAAAATCAAACTCTCTTCAAGAGAGTCTCTTCAAACCACATTTGGATTCTATTACCATAAAACTCTATCAAACCATAAAAGTACTCTATTACTTTTAAAAATTTCCATTTTGAAGTGATCCACAGAGCACTCTTTACACATTCACATACATATACATTATCATTTGTGAAACAATAGAAGAAGCATGAGATCACACTAAAAATATGTGAAGTGAACATATTAATACAAAATAATGTATTCTTTCAGTTCTGTAGCCTCCTTTGTCCTGTGTCTGAAGAATCAGTGAATATCTATACTTGTTTGTAATGTTCACTTGAAAAATATAAATTCATTCACTTACAAGAGACAGTAACCAGGCATTAGCAACCTAGAAAGAGATAGGAATATTGTTATGAATGAATGAATGAATGAATGAATGAATGAATGAATGAATGAACTACTAAACATATTGTGCAGCCTACTTTTTCATTTCTCTGTTCATTTCCCTCTTTCTGAAGAAGTATCCGGGCATCCTCAATTTCAGCCTAAGGAAAAATCATATTATGTATTTTGTTGTCATCTATTAAATGTAAACAATGTTATATGTAAGGGACAAATATCACAACGTTCTTTTCATCCTGGTGCGCGAGATACTGTTCATATAGGCACTCTATAAGAAGCAATTAACAGTACTGATATGATTGATGTTACAGTATACATCTGCTCTGCTACTCACATGTGATGACAACACATAACGGGGGTCGAGGATGTTGAACCAGAGACTCAGTCTGCTCAGAAAAGACTGCAAAATGATTAATTTAATTGTCGCTGATATCATAATTTTCATGAAGACAAATATAAATCAAAACGTGATTTTGTAAACGACACACATATTCAAGAGAGTACCTGTCCATTGTGTTGCCAGTACTGCAAGTTGGGGTCCATTTGAGCTTTTTAATAACGGTTCTACAAGCAATACCAATTCATTTTATGATTCTAAACAAAGCTTAACTTGTGTAGGTCACGCAGATGAGAAATGCTTAAGTCTGCGACGCTTCCGTATGTCACGTGCTCAGACATCATCCAATTACACTCATGATCAGGGATCTTTTATTTTATTTTTTTTATACAAGTCTACTATGGTCAAGACAAAATTTTCACTAACGACGTTAAAAGAGGCATACAGAAGTATTGTTATTTGACACATAATTTACCTGTTAATTAATTCAATTAATTCCATGTCAGGCTTTACATGGTTTTATAGTTATCAAACCTTAATTCTTGTCGGCACCAATTTATCAATTTACCAATTTATTTAAAATATACAAATATATTTGTATTATTAAACAATTATTTTAAGCAACTTCTTGTATCGGTGTGCGTGTGCTGCGCAACTAATGCAAAATTAGTGCGCAGCTTTGATGCTCAAGGTGTTTTATTGCGCACTGCATTCAGTGAGCACATTAGCAAGATGGCAGCCACCATCGGGAGACTTCTCAGGACTTCTGTAAGTTTCATTTAGCAGTAGTAGCGATAAAAAAGATATATGCTGCGGAACATGATTACGAGGAACGAGTGCTGAATTACAATTAGGTGCAAGTGTGATTTGGTTAAACTCTGTTAGTCGTCGTTAGCAGATAGTACCTTTGTTAGCAAATACGTTTCACGGTATTTAACCTCTATACAGCTTACAATGTTCACGTCAAATACCTGTCAGAAGAATTGCCATACATTAAAAAACATTTTTACATGTAGCTTGTGCAGTTGTTTTTGTTTTTAATTACTTGATTTTTAACCTAACGTGAAAATTTGCCCATTTTTGTTAGATAAAAGTATTTAAACAAACCTAATCTCACTAAAAAAAAGTGTTCACAAAAGTGTAACTTTATAGTATTCGTGGAAAGCGCCTCTTAAGCGGGCCTGTGCATGATGTTAGAGCATGGTCATATCTGTTGAAAAACGATAACTGAATTGTATAACGGCCCTTTCGTGTATGTCCCTCCTTTTCACAACAGGCAAGAAGAGCTGCAGTTAATGGACTGAATGTCTTGGTCCCTCACAATGGACCATCAGTGATCAGGGCCCCACAATCCCTTGCTTGCATTGCTGCACAAAAAGCTTGCTTCTCAATCAGTAAGTCTTAAAAGAGTTGAGTTTTTACCCTTAATTAAATATAGTATTATCTTTGCTAATCTATCATGCATGTTTGTAAATATCAGCCACTGCCAGATGGGCCCCAGGAGTCACTCAACAGGCCCCACATTTCAAAGGCACTGCTGTTCTCAATGGAGAGTTCAAGGAGATCAGCCTAGAAGACTTCAAGGGCAAATACCTGGTCCTTTTCTTTTACCCACTAGATTTGTAAGTTTTTCATTGTACATTTTCTTCACAATAAACTCTAACACAATTTAATGGAACTTAACGGAAGTTCATTGGTGTAGTACACTAATAATTTTTAAATAACCTTTATTGAGTGTGGAAATACAGCGTTCACTCATCCATAAGATTGTCTCATTATTTATATATCAAGTGTAATTACATTTGTTCATTACTCTAGGATTATTGATTAAATTATATACTGTTGTTTTTAATGCTTCTTTATTTCTGCCCACTCGGCAGCACTTTTGTTTGCCCCACAGAGATCATCGCCTTCAGTGATAAAGCCAATGAGTTTCGTGATATAAACTGTCAAGTAGTCGGTGTTTCTGTGGACTCTCACTTTACCCACCTGGCCTGGACCAACACCCCGAGAAAGGTTTATACTTAACTTCACAAATGCTGTGTACATACTGCAGCTAAATAAAGTTGTCACTTTGCATTGTTTACCAGGCCCTATTTATTAGTTGGCTGAAATGAGAACACACACGGTATACAGGCTGTTGACATTGCGCACATTACGGTTTATAGTTCTCAGTTCTCTAAATAGGATCAAGGGATTGGGAAACTAGCATCAAATTCATGCCAAATGTTAAGCTTGCCAACTAATTTCTGGTTTGTTTAGAGTGGAGGATTAGGGAAAATCCACATTCCCCTATTGGCTGATCTCACAAAGCAAGTGTCCAGAGACTATGGGGTCCTGCTTGAGGGTCCTGGAATTGCTTTAAGGTACCATCATTTAATCAATGTACTTTGATTACTTTTAGACATTCTCAAACATTTGTTTTATTTCCTGTATCTTTATGTTTGTTTTCATGCATTGCTAAGCTGGATAGTTAGCTTTTTTAGCAAATTATCCATCACTAAATGATGTTTCTCATTATAGGGGTCTTTTCATTATTGATCCTAATGGAGTGATCAAACACATGAGTGTAAATGACCTGCCGGTTGGACGCTCTGTTGAGGAAACCATACGTCTCGTCAAGGCCTTCCAGTTTGTGGAAACCCATGGTGAAGTCTGTCCTGCCAGCTGGACCCCAAAGTCACCCACGGTAAGCTTTTACTTGTCAAAGTACGATATGATTACACTGTATAATATGTGGTTGGTGCATAAAAGACTTCTAAAAATTTAAATACCTCAACTTCTGAATGAGTAAGTGAAATCTTTTTGAAAATTGTACACGTTTTTCAAAACTAGTGTTGTAATTATAAGATCCCACCGTCCCTTCAGAGCGTCTCCAAAGCCACGCCTCATCCAAAACATGAACGTGCACAGCCAGAGCAGAGTCTGCAAAGCGTCACAAGAGACAGAGTAAAATTGCCTCATGCCTCAAAGCACATAACATTACAATAATAATGAAAGTAAACAACTTAAAAAGCGGTAACTTGTACTACCGGACTGCTGCAGATTCATTTCGGCATTGCCATAAAAATGCATAAATACGAGTCTGAGGATGTGAACCACTCCAAGTAGAATGTCACGGGTTGCCATCTTCTAATTATGGTATTTATGGTGTGAACGCAGCATAAGCTCATTGTTTTGGTTCAGGAGGAAATGTAAAAGGCGGCTCCTGTTTGTCTGCGGCACTCGTGACATTTTAATATCTGCGAGAGGTATGGAAACATACTGTATGTTGACAGGCAGGTAGAACATCCTTTTATTGTATTCCAACTGAATGCAATGGTTCATTGGATGAAAATGTTTTGGTCCTGAGACTTCCACTGAAGATCTTTAATATTTAGACCCATAATTCCATTATTGATTGTTATCAGCATGTGAAGAGTTTCAACCAGTAAAATAAAAAAGTGTTGATGAAAAACATTGCCTACCCTAACCTTTAACCAGTAAATCAAACCATTTTGTAAATGTGTACACCGTTTTAAATCAGTTAAAGGACAAGTTTGCTGTTACAATGTCAGTAGTACACATAAATTAATTCTTTCATGTTTTCTGCATCCAGATCTCCCTGTTTATTTATCATTTCTAGATTTATCATAGATCTGGATGCTGGTTACATGAAGAAAAAAGTATGCATAGTTTATTTACATATACTACAGACACTGTAACAATACAAAGCTGGTTGAAAATCTGCAAACTTGCCCATTAATTATTGTAAATGTTAGTATTTGGCCAGATATGAACTACACAGGTCTGTCATGGCCATAGATGATAGTGTGAAATGTTTGTTGGGTTGTTGCTTTTGTTTTGACTTATGTAATTGACTTTTATTTTATTTTAGATTAAGCCGACTCCAGATGGCTCGAAGGAATACTTTGAGAAGGTCAACTGAAAACCCTAAAACTACTGGTACTGACTGATCCTGCAGATCTTAGTACTTAACTGAAACAAGTTCATAATCCATATCCAAAATAAATATAATTATTTATAGACATGTATCAGTATGTTGGCATTTAATAGGGAGTGTAATTTGTTTTGATTCATGTTAAGCTGTCCAATAAAAACTGCACTGTTCAATTTGTCTCACATGCTTTCTATCCAAAATGCTTCACTCTCTGACATAAACAAAGAAATGTTGACATTTAAATCTTGTGTGGTCAAATATTTGTATAAAAATATATAACTTTTAACAATAAAACCAGTAACATGTTTTAAGAAAATACATAGGGTCAATTTTGCTTTCATGGCAACTTTCAAATATTATACCTTAAAGGCACTTTTGGCTAAAACAAAACTGCATGTTTCGGGGAAGAACATTGTTCTGGCTGTGCTTCGGTTCTGTGTGACTGTGCGGACGAATATGAGCCTTTGCAATAGATAATGCTTTACAATGAACTCTGTTAGAAAGCTACATGTCAATTTATCTATTAAATAAAATACCTTACTCACATTTTGAGTAGCATAAACACCATTTCCATGCTTTTACAACATTTCAAATCCCTCTGTTCTCATCATCTCCGAAAAGCCAAGCCAGTGTTGATTTTCATTTTATGAGCTCTGTCATGTTCTCTTTTTTACCAGCACTCTTCTCTGTTCTGTTTTTTTTTCTCTCCCACATCAAATAGCCGAAGCAACTTTTCTCTATTTACAGACATGACAAAGGGACGTATATACCATCCCATCAGGTCTAAAATATAAATACTTATAATAGAAATAGTGAATCAGGTAAGACAAAAAGCACGTTTTGGAAGAGGGATTGATGATGTATTGATTAATAATTTTCATTTATGTTAAATCATTTGTTAATTTGGAACAAAAAAAAAGTTACATAATGTACCTTTAAGTATCTCAGCAAAACAATGATCTTAGGATATGGTAGAATAGGAGATATTAAAATCTTAAGCACTGGAGTTCATAATTTTTGTTACAACAAATAATTGTCATTTGTAAGCACAAGCGTTTAAAAAGTGCATTTGTTACTAAAAAGGAAATCCTGCTTTATATTATTGTTCAAAGACAGGGAGACAGGATTTAAGGGCCGTTCACTGCAGTTAAATTCCTTGCTAAAAGGTACCGTACAACAACGATACCGCAATACTTTGATCTCAGTAACTCTAGTTTGACTGATTCTTAACCAAGTTTTTAGAAACACAATATGTTGAAGACAGATGAAGCTGCCGTCACACCATTTGTTTATTCTACTGAAAAGTGCAATCATTACATACTGACTGTGTAATTCTTGTCGCTTCCATCAAGTACTCCGCTGTCCTTGGGGAGAACATTTTAATTATGACAACTTTTCCTTCATATATAAACCATGCCTACATAACCTCAAAAACAATGTTTATTTATTTTTTTCTTCTCCTTTTTTACAGCAAGTTAATATTGTGTTTAAAATGTCTCTTTAGACTTCACATGGAACATGACATGAAGAACCAGAAATAAATGTTTTAAACTGGGAGGAATGATTTTTAGAAAAAGGCTTTGCCACTTCTCAAACTTTTTTTGTTGTTACATACTGTATTTACACAATGGAACAAGAAAAATAAGAACAACAGCTCTAAGTGTTTCTACACTTAGTAACCATGAAAACATCTAAGAAAGTGTACAATAACTTCACTTTGTACAGTATGTCTGCAGAGATTTAGCATGTGCGCCTAAATTGTGTCTGACAAATCACAATTTTGGTTCAGATCATGGATACAAAAATAAGCACGAGTCAGCTGTCTAAGACAATGAATAGCCTTTCAACTCTTTAAATAAAAAATTAATAAAAAAGCTGATGACAATCTCCTCTATGAGCAGCACAAAGTCAATGAAGCACTTATTTTTGAGACCGTTCTACAAGATGCAAATAAAGGGTAGTGATGCGGGTCACCTAAAATGTAATTATGATCAACAAAAACAAATAGAATCTAATCATTTGATTTGGTGAAAAATTCATGCAATATCAGGCAAGATGTAACTGTGCCATGAAGCCCACCCCAACCCTAAAAAAAAGTAACAAAAAAACCTAATCTGACTGTCCATAAAAGAAAGAAAAGACACCCTTTAATAAATCTGTACAACCAAAATACATTTGGGATCTACAGCTACAGTTACATTATTAAGGTTATATACATGGCCACCCCCCTCCATATATTATCTTTACGAGCAGACTTCATTCAAACCCAAACAACAACATAAAACTGAACTGGAAAAAGTAATATCACATATCCCATTAAAACAATCTGCCACCAAACCATCATTTCAGATCCCCAGTCTCACTAGAATCTGCTTGTGGATAGCGAACTGTATCTGATGTGCTAAGCTCTGTCCCGCGCGGGTCTGTGGATCTGAGCTACAGGACAACAGATGGCCTGAAAAGGTTGAGCTAAAACCTGTCTGCTTCACATCATATTGGTTTTTCAATTTATGAAAGAAAAAACTTTTTTTAAATAATAATTTCAGTATTTTGGAAATTTCAAACGTTATGCTTTTGGTGCGGTTCATAAGCATGTAAAACAATACTACAATGAAGGCATTGTACGACTATTACAAAACAGACAAGCAAGAGGATGGACGTAAACCCCACTCTCTGATATTCTCATATAATAGAACAAAGGCTCTCAATACACTTTGGCCTCTTCACTGAAGAGAGCTAGACTATTCCATCAATAAAGATCTGTTCAATGGTTTTGGGGGGTGGATTAAAGTTATAAGAAATAGGAGCAACGTTGTGGTGTACTTTCTTTGCCCTTTATCTGCATTTACTGCCTGCATTGCCTCTGAAGGGAAAAACAAAAAAGCAGATAAAATAAAAAATAAAAAGTCCTGTTTATTACACCTCTCATTTTACCCTTGTGTACGCATCATGCCGCAACTTTTAATTCATTGAGAAAATGGAAAACTAGATTTTGTACAAGATACCACAATCTCTTCTTGCAAAATAAATGGAGACTTTGTGCCCGCATCGATCGGGAGGAAGTGTCGGCTGATCCGCAGCGTTGCTGCAGAGTTTTTAGTCGATTTTTACATTTGTGTAGATCTTCCTCACAAAGGCACTTGTTCCCATGTAACCTACCGCTCCTAAAAACAAAGAGAGGACGCATTGTGTTATCATAAGAATATGTCGCCCCCCTACCCATATAGCAACACTTATGATCAACAAGGAGAATCACTGTACTAGAGAAGTGATTTCATTTTCTTGTACTCACCACACATGATTCCCAGAGCAGTACTGAACACAGCCATGTAGCCAAAATAGAATGACGTCTGAAATAAGCCATACATCCTGCAGATAAAATTAGTACACGCTAATCATTGGTATCAGATCTACAGATTTAGAGCTACACACAGACAATTACCATATTTTCTGGACTATAAGTTTTATTATATGAAACATGCTGCAACCTATATAATGCTATTATATCCAAGCACGACTTTTTCTCAGCACAGTTTTGCCTAACGACTTCCACTGAAGTGCTTATTTTTCAGAGGATACGGTAATAAATCCATTAAATGAAAATGAGAAACAATTTCTATTTTTCAAACAATGTACTTGCATTTTAGGGATGCACCAAAATGAAAATTCTGTGCTGAAACCGAAAGTTCTGGATGCATTATGCAATTGTATATTTGTTGTTATTTATAATTTGTATATTATTGTATAATTGTATATAATTGTATAAATATTAGACTCTTTAAATTAAATTCAATAATTTTAATGATATACTGAATTTTAAAAATGCAAGCCACAATAAAATAAAATAACCACACTAAAATTGGACAGAAAATATAACATTAAAATAATGTATATCAATATATTATTCTTTATTATTTCTATGCAACAGAATCAGATTTAACAGATTTAATTTTGGACCAATTATCCAAACAATGTATAGTCCTACAAAGCTATTATTATCAGAGCATGTGAGTGGATCAGTGAACGAGAGGGTAGCGTCATTTTACCAGCGTTGCCATGTTACCACACCATGTTACAGCACAGTAGGGCTGTTGCGAACAGAAACAAGTATAGTACGTCTACATAGAAATTTCATGTTGATGCGTTATTTGAGCGCACTTTGCTTTTCTGATAAGCATGAGCGGTACATGAGTGGAGTGTTCGCATGGGCCGTGAGCAACTGAGCAGAGCGCATGTGGATAGAGAGGAATATTGAGCAGAGAGTCACTCTGCGCAGTGATAACAGCTAGAGCGAGAGTGAAACCTGAGCGCTGAACACTGAGGGGTGGGGGAACACTTTTTGGCAGAAATTTCAGTGCATAGTACCTATTGCACACAAGTAACCCAAATGCTCAAAGTGATACTTAAATTTCAGTTTGTTCCTCAAACACAGATACAGTATGTAGTTTCTTGTCGCTTTATAGATAATGTTTTATAGAAAATAGCAGCTTGGAAATTCTGCAAAATATCTTTTTATGTTCCATAAAAAAAAAAAAGGAAATCAAGTAACGAAGGCGAGTAAATGACAGACATTTACATTGAGAGCATTCATACAATGACATTTAAGGAAAAGTAACAAACTCACTTTGTTTTAAAGAAATAGTAGTAGAAGGAGTACATGTAAACGTAAACTGCTGTTGAGGCTGCAGAGAGAAAGCTGGTCCACTGCCTGCAAAAAAAAAAAAAAAAAAAAAAAAAAAAAGGAAAATAACATTAATATTAAAAGAAGTACTGTCATTGAGTCTCATGCTGTCATCTGGTTATGATGCATTTACGTCCATACAAATTTAAACGCCTGAGATAGATGGAAAACGGAGGTTGGAAACAAGTTAAAATACATAAGCAAAACAGCATTATAAAGACCGTATTGCATATAAATGCTCCTTACCATCTGTAATCTTCTGCATTGAGAAGAAAGTAGGTACAGACGATGGTAACACAGACTGTAACGATGCACAGGATCACCAGCACCAGCATCATAAATCCGTACACATAGTAAATCTTGTAGGCCCAGAAAGATGTGAAAATGAAGTACCTGAAAGAAAACGTAAGATAGTTTTTAATCTTACAGATATTCATAGTTATTATGGGTGTGTGTGTGTGTGTGTACCCAGAAGTGAGCAGACTTACATCTCAATGAATATTGACCCGAATGGAAGAATGCCACCTAGACACACAATAACCGCTGGCTCCATAAACCTGCCAATTCAGAGAAACATTTAGTAAGACAAATTTATTTATAAAAGTCTATAACTATCATTTTATCTGAATTATAGAAAACCTTCACAGTATGTACATTCAAATCAATTTGATCATGTTTGAACATCATGTAAATCACAGAAAACAAAAATGAAACAATGGGGAATATGGGATGATATCAAGACAACTGAACATGTGTTCACTCTGTGATGTGTTAATCATGATTGAGGTTACCATTTCTTCTCTGGGATGGGTCTGGGTACAGCATTGACCCTACAAGGAAAGTTGGGCTGACCGGAGAGGTTCCTGCCCAGGATTGTCCCCACCAGGTTCAGAGGTAGAATTACAAAGAAACAGATGCAGCACACTGCAACCTGATCAAAAAAATAAGATAAATGACATAATATATTAATAATAATTTATAATTTATCATAAATAATAATAATACAATCAATTTAAACAAATATTGTACCAAAGCAATTAATGCTTTAAAGTGTTAGTTAACCCAAAAATGAAAATTCTCATGTCATTCCAAACCCACAAGACTTTCATTCATTTTCAGAACACAAATGAAGATATTTTGAATGAAATCTGAGAGATTTCGGTCCTTCTATTCACCCAAAACACTGATGGTTCAAAATGTTCAATAAGAGATCGTAAAATAAATTCTTATGAATAGAGCAGTTTAATCCAAGTCTTCTGAAGAGACACGATCGCCTTAATATGATAAACAGATTTAATTTAGGCTTTTATTCACATATAAACATTGATCTTAGCACACTAAACAGAAGTTTAAGTATGCTTGCTTGACACGCAAGAACCAATGAGGTTTGTTCTCGCGCAATCAATCAGGTATTGTTGAGATTCCGTTATTAAATTTGAGTGCTCTAAGATCAATGTTTATATGTGAATAAAAGTCTAAATTAAATATGTTCACCATATAAAGCGATTATGTCTCTTCAGAGAACTTAACCAGTCTTATGGTTTTGGAATAATATGAAAGTGAGTTATTGACAATTTTAATTTTTGGTTGAACTATCATTTTGTATCATTTTGAGAATGAAAGGGGTATAAACCACTTTCAACAAATTGCATGTGTAATTTGCAGCAGACTTGAAACTAAATGACACTAGCATGTTCACAACCAAATGTAATTGTCCAAAATAACACATATGATGTGAAAACAGTCTTTTCTACTCAGCAGTTGATCCCAGTTGTAAAATCAGTCTGAGATTGACTTCTAATTGCCTGAGATAGGCATGTATAGACTACACCAGGGGTTCTCAACCTTTTGCAAGCTGGGCCCCCCCAAAGCTGGTTCATTGCAGTTGGGGCCCCAGTGCCCCCCGCCCAGATCCCCCATCCCCGCTCTACCTTAGATAGATAGATAGAGATAGATAGATAGATAGATAGATAGATAGATCGATAGATAGATAGATAGCCCTAGGCTATTATTTTTAGGCCCACATTATTATTATCATCATCATCAGTAGCGGTAGGTAGGCCTATTATCATTACTAGGCTATTGTTATAATTGGCAGTAGCACCAGACTTCTAATGTGAGCTTGCAGGCATTATTATTATTATGAGCTGTATAGGCCTATCATCATTACTAGGCTATTGCTATATAATTGTGAGGTTACATGCTTTTTTGTTGTTATATTATTATTATTATTATTATCATCAGTAGGCCTATCATCATTACTAGGCTATTGCTATAATTGGCAGTAGCACTAGACTTCTAATGTGAGCTTGCAGGCATTTTTATTATTATTACTACTATTATTATTATTATTATTATTATGAGTAGTATAGGCCTATCATTTTTACAAGGCTATTGCTATATACTTATGAGGTTACATGCTTTATTGTTGTTGTTATTATTATTATCATCAGTAGGCCTATTATCATTACTAGGCTATTGCTATATAATTAGGTGATGTTAATGTGAGACCTGAGCCTGCTTTGTCTTGCAAAGATCCTCAATTCTTGGCTCAATGTTTGATAAGCATAGCCTCAAATCATCCTCGATTTGTGCACGATTGCGGTATTTTGTTTTGAGTGCAGTCATTTTTGAGAATCCTGCCTCACACAAATATGTCGACGCGAAAGGAAGGAGAATCTTCAAGGCGACGTCACAGAGTTCAGGGTATTCCTGCATCAATGCTGCCCAGAATGACGAAAGAGGACAGGAGCTAAAGAGTTCCTTCAGTCTACTGTCACTCTTCAGCTCAATAAGCTGTTCCTGCATATCAATTGATAGCTCGTTTACTGTGCACACAAACGGATCTCGAACCCATGTAAAAGAGCGATAATCTTCTTTAAAGTACGTCACAAATTGTTTTCTCATTGCTGACAGGTGCTCAGACGCTGATTGAAATAGGGAGGAGAAATCGTGTGAGGTGCCTGCATCAGTTATAAAGTCTGTAAGGCAGGGGAACATGTCGCAGTTCCCTCGACTGATGCGGCCATGCCAGAGGTCTAGTTTTTGTGTGAAGGCTTGCACTTTGTCTGCAAGGAGCAAAATATGAGTTTCGCGGCCTTGCAAAGACAGGTTGAGGCCATTCAAGCGGTCAAATATATCGACCAAATAGGACAGAGACGCAAGCCACATAGTGTCATCCAGATGCTTCGCCAGATCTGATTTGATTTCTGTCAAAAACCACTTCACCTCCTCTCGCAGCTCATACAACCGCTGTAACACCCGCCCCCTGGAGAGCCAGCGAACTTCAGTGTGCAGAAGCAGCTGTTCGTGCCCTGACCCCATCTCCTGGCAGAGGACCCCAAACAAGCGAGAGTTTAGCGGCCGTGATTTTATGAGATTTATTATTTTGACGGATTGGGGTAAGCACGGAGTCAAAGAGAACCGGCATTTTTTTAGCAGCTAGTGCTTCGCGATGGACCATGCAGTGTGTCCATTTCACAAGTGGAGCTACTTGCTGAACGCGAGCAGCTAGGCCACGCTCACGCCCCGTCATTGCCTGCGCACCATCTGTGCATAGGCCAACGCATCGGTCCCAAGCCAAACCATTTTCGCGGATAAAAATGTCAAGGACATTGAAAATGGCTTCTCCTGTCGTGTGCGACTGAAGAGGCCGGCAAAACAGGACATCCTCCTCAATCACCTTGTCCCGCAGATACCTGACATAGGTGAGGAGCTGTGCCTGCCCAGCAACATCAGTGGATTCGTCCAGCTGCAGCGCGTAGTAAGGACTCTTTTTTACAAACTCTATCAGTTGCTCTCTGATATCGTTGGACATGTCTACAATTCTCCTAGCGACTGTGTCATTGGACAGTGGTACTGCACCGAGTTTGGCTGCTGCACTATCGCCTATCATTATTCTGCACATATCTTGCGCTGCCGGCAAAATGAGAGTCTCTGCGATTGTATGCGGTCTACCCAGTTTACCGATCCTTTTGGCCACTACATACGATGCCTCCAAACACTGTTTAGACACAGTGCTGTGCACTGAAATGGTTGCCTGTTGCTGATGGAGGCCATCAAGCTTTCTTTTAAAATATTCAGCCGGTTTATTTTTAATGCCAGCATGCTTTGTTTCGAGGTGCCTTTTTAATTTGCAGGGCTTCATACTGTCATTTGCCAGCACCTCGGCACACACGACACACTGAGGTCTCAGATCAGCCGTGACTGTAAACCCAAACTGCAGGTATGCTTCATCGTACCTGCGAAGCTTTTTTGCAGCTGGTGGTGCGTCGGTTGGCTTGTTGGTCCTCACAAGAAATTTCTCCATTTTAATTTGTTTTCAATGAAGTTTAGCTAAACTATAGGCAATATGTAACTGTGTGTGGTGTATGTTGAGAGACGTATCAGGGGCTAATCAGTCAGGACTTAGGCACGATCTTTCATTAAACCAAACAAAATAATTATTTTGAAGAAAAAAAATTTATTTTAATACTTAACGATTGTAGTCCGTGTGTGTGTGTGTGTGTGTGTGTGTGTGTGTGTGTGTGTGTGAGAGTCGTTTGGGTAGTTAGCTAAGTAGCTACTGCCTAGCAACAAAATTACTGGCTAGGGCTGAGATATGATCTAATCTTAAAAAAGAATGTTTCTGGGTTTAGTCTTTAAAAAGACTGTTGGGGTTTGTGTAGGAAAGGCCTATGCAAATCGAGATTGATAAGAGACTAGCGAGAGCTGGCACAAGCGAACTTGGCAAGAGACTAGACTAGAGTGAATGGAGAGCTATGTCGTGAGTCAATTTAAATGCAGTAATTTATTTTTGTGTGAGAGTGAGTGAACATTTACACCCCGCTCTGTAAGTCAGGGCGGGAACGGCGGCGGCCATGCGCATGCGCGATTCATTTGCAGCCTGGACGCAGAGGGGTGTGTGTCTCCTCTCTGCTCTGACTGCAGGCTGGGACTGCTGTCGCGAGGTTACTGAGACTGACCGCCTGTGAGTGCCTTTGGACGGGAGAGGGGCTCATGGCAGCACCCGCTGCTCGTTGAGCACAGTAGGCCTAACTGCAGAGTGATTCGAGCTTTCGAGTCTCCAAACACCACAAAAGTCTACAAAAACACCAGTAAAAGTCGCTGGATTTGTCGCTTTTGACAAAAAAAAAAGTCTCCAGGAGGATGTTTTATTGTTGTTTATTTATTAACAACATAAATGTATTTAAACATGTTTGTGTGTGCGTGGCTGCGTGCGTGCGTGCGAGCATTTCACAAAAACTAAAAGAAAGCTTTAACTGTAGCCTATATTCTGACTAGTTTATTCGTTTATATATATACTGTGTGTGTATAATATATATATATAAATACGACTTCACGTTTTATACGTTTGCAGCCTCTGAAACTTCCGTCCGTCATAAAATTATGCATTTTTCGCATCCGTAGCAAATATTTTGAGGGGTTTTGACAACATTGAGAGACACCAAATGACGAATATGAATACGAAAATTAATACGACAGTTTCGGACTCAAAATGTGGTGTTTTATATATTTATAACATTTGAATACAGTTCAGCAACATACATCACATGACCTGACGACCAAGAGAGCTGACAATTGACCATCACTTAATTTACCATCACCTCACGATTGAAAATAATGTGACCCTGATTTCATATGACAGTTCAACAAACAAGTTAATACTATTAAGTCACTTACATTTTAGACGAAATAATGACTGTTTTGGTCTATTTTAGCAGCGAAAATAAATCCGATGAATCCAAACAAAGATCACAGCATAGCGCATCTCACAGCAACACTCAATCGTGTTTTGAATGATTCAGTGTTTTGAACGAATCGGTTGAGTCAAAAATACAATGATCCATTCACAAACATCTGTCTCATTCTTGATGAATCGGCCGTTTGAACGAATCATTTAAAAGAAACGACTCAATGACTCGCTTAATAAAACCGCTTATCACCTGCATTTGCGCTCACTATCGACAGACCAATCAAATTTGTTAACTTTTTTTTTTAAATCAGTCCAAACACATTTACATTTTTATTCATTCAGTTATGTATATACAAAACGATACGTTTTTATGACAGTAGTTTAGTGGTTTTTTTTTTGTTGCTAATATTGGGTTTTTTTTCCCAGTTTTTTTCCCTCCCATCCTGTAGCCTACTCGCGCCCCCCCGGGCCGGTTGAGAATCACTGGACTACACACTGTAAAAGGTAGATGACTAACTCACCATGGTGCCGAATGGGATGGCTCTGGAGGCATGGTAGTAGATTGCAATAAAGTTGATGAAGAATGCTGTGCCGCACACCATGGCAGGGATCAGAAAAGCTCCTATGAACATCTGCTTTATCCATCTCCTCCCTGCAAAAATAATGCAAGAAACAATAAATTAAAGCTGCAAGCAGCAATGAAAAGGGCCCTCGCACCTGTGCCGCCGCCACCTGGCGGTTTTAGGAAGACAGAGCACAGTGGGCAGTATGTAATGATAATAAATATAGGAGGACTATGTCAAAGTATTAGTATTTGCCACACTTCCTGCTACCAGCAGGTGGCGCTATTGCTATAACCAAATATGAGCATGGTCATGTGTTCAGGACAGGACTCTTATCAAACATGTGAAGTTTGGGGCAGATCGGACATTGTATAGCTGAGTTACTGCAGGCTGTCTGTGATTGCCTAGCAACATCGGAACTGCAAGCAATATTGAACTACAGTATATGACATATTCATGCACAAATCACCAAAAGGCTGAAATTGGGTGTACATTTGTCAGGCCGGCAAGGGCACACCCTTCGACAAAAACTCAAGATCTTCGCAATTTAACGTCACAAGGGCCTTAAGATTACACTCACCAAATTTGAAGAGGATCAGATCAAAACTGTAGGAGGAGTTCGTTAAAGTACAACGTCTGGAAATGGCAAAAACTACACAAAATCTGAGAGGAAATTCAAAATAGCCGACTTCCTGTTGTGTTTAGGGCTATGCTCCAAGAGACTTTTTTGTAGGTATTGTTTCATTACATGTATGTACCGAATTTCACACCTGTACGTCAAAGGTAGAGCCGGGGCAAAATGTGGGGTCAATAATTTACAGAATTTGCCCCACCCAATTTTGAAAACCATATCACACATAAATTTTCACCACTTCTGAAGCGTGTGCAAAGTTTCATGAGTTTGAGCATGTTTAGGCCCTCTAAAAAGCGATTCATTTAGGAGAAGAAGAAGAAGCGGAATAATAATAAACGGAGCAAAAACAATAGGGTCCTCTCACCATCGGTGCTCAGGCCCTAAAAATGTAGATTCCTAGAACATATTCAATAGGTTACCTTAAAAGCTTAAATGCTAATACAGTCCAAATGACATTTGTAACTTTCCTTATCACAGATGTTGCAAATATTAGTTTGCATACCTCCTTGTTTTGCATAAAGGCTTCCACCAAAGTAGCCGTTGACTGGGGACGTAGCAGCATAGACAAATATGGCTGTACTCAGCATGGACCCTCTCCTACAAAGGCAAACACGAAATTCCTTTGATGAGCACTTCAGAAAATGAGAATATCCCTTACAACCAACCTTTCCATAAATGTCCAAATGTATATCATGGTTATACACCAATGTAATTTTTTATTGTAGCCTTTATTTAATTATTAGACAATAATTAAGAAATAAACAGTATATCATTGCCCTATTAATCAAAGGTGAAACTCACTCAGTGTACAAGTCCTCAATCATGGCCAAAATGATGACTATGAGGGAAACAGAGAAGATCTGACACCCAGAGCCAATGAGGGAGGAGAATATTAGCGGATGGCTGGATGGTCTGAACACATCACCATGAACCTGCTTCCATCCATATTCATCACCGAGATCCCGATCCTGAAGAAAAAGAATGTGCACTGAGTTTGATAAAATGCAGAGAGGAAGACGCCATCTCTGAGAGGAACATAGCATTAAACTTGGAGCTGTTATCGAAGCTATAAAACATCAGCCATTGTGAGGTTGTGAATAAACCAATTAATCACAGACACAAGAGAAAACAAACGCATAACTTAAAAAAAGGTGATGGATTAATAAGGCTCATGTAATAAAGAAATACAAAAATGTTCTGTAAGTGATCACCATATCATCCATTTCTTCTTCTTTGCTGTATCTGGCGTAGTCTTTCCTTAATGTCCTCATTAGGATCATTGAAACAAGGCCCACCAGGAAAATCACCATCATGAAAGAGTTGAATATTGAGAACCAGTGAATCTGTTGACAAAAACATTCCATAAATTCATTATCACCCAGCACATTTTAAAATAGCTGGGAAGGAGTTAGCAAACAATATGTGCCATTTACCCGGTGTTGAAAAAAGGACGGATCAAGATATTTGTCAAATCTATCCTCAAATTTCACATCAGATTTCTTCCACTTCACCTGTGAGGATCAGCAATAAGTTTGTAATATAATACATTTTTCACATATTATTCTTTCACACAATAAGCATTGGTATTAATTTTCCACACAAAGTTCAATTTTAAATGACAATTTATTTAACCTAGTATTAGTTAATATTAGCAGGTTTCTGAGTTTTAGGAAAGCTTTACTCACAGAGTATGACATGGGAATTCTGGTGTTTGGCACAAGCTTGACCTTCCCCTCGCTGGTCAGGTTAACATCCACAATTCTATTCCCATTGTATCCGATCTCCAGCTTTTTGTAAGTCCAGAGATAATAGTCCTCTCCATTCTCATCAGCTTCCCCAACAATACCTTAAATAATCCCACAAAACAATCTTCAGTTTAGAATGAAGGCAAAAACTTCACATTATGTCAACAGTATATTATCAGTTTAAATAAACATATACATTAAATCCAAATAATATAATACTTTTATCAAAAACATGACTTACACTGCCTCTAAAATGACTGGAATAACCACTCACAGCCTAACATTTTACAATCCAACCAAACCCTAACGGACAAGTCTGTTGAACATCATTTCCTTCAAAATGCTTCAAATAAAAAAGAGTGAATGGCATTTCATGCTGTCATTTCAAGTAAAGAACCAACAAAAAGAAAAACACTTAAGCTATCGAGACAAACTTCTTATAAAGCATATCAAGTAAAATGCAATATTTCTCCAAATATCTGCAACAATAAAGATATAGCTCACTCACATGGCAGTTCAAGCCCAATGTCTTTTCTTCCCTTCCCATGATCAAAGTTCCTTAAATTATTTATGAGCAACTATTAGAACACTTAATAACCCTACTGCTCTTTCAGAACAAATGGTTTTACAATGAAATTTAATTTCATTAGCTCTGTTGAATAATAATGGTTTGTAAAAATGTCCCCCGGTGGGAAATAACGCGTTAAAAAATAAAATACTTTAAAATACGGTAAAATACTTTAATAAACTGATTTCCCTTTCAGGCACAGTTTATTATTCCTTTTTTTTTTTTTTTTTTTTTTACAATGTAATGGCTTTGTAACATGCATTATCTTAGGTACAATATCATTTAAAAATATTGGAGTGAGAAGATGGTCATTAAATGGGAAGCTTCCAGAAAATATATAGCTATTTTGGCAGCTCACAATGGATCTTAAAGAACTTTCTGGCATTTCTGTACCAGCGTCCCTACAATGATGACTGCTGACTTGAGTCTCCCAACTGCTGTGGAAATGCCCTTACACAAGCTGTTGGATGTAAAGAATTGTGTGTTGGGTGCAAAATGCCATGTAAAAAGAGGCCATATTCTGGAGCACCTGAATGGAGCACCTATAAGTATGGTGGCTATAGCCTATATCTGAAGTCTCTTTTGGGAGTGGACATGCTCCGAGTCTGCACATACACTGCTTACATAACCCTTTCCTGACTAACTGGGATGAGACACTCAGTAGCCTGATGGTGGATAGGCTGGAGCTGGGCGAGCTATGTTAAAGGGTTGTCAGCAACCCTGTAAAATCACTGAGCTGAAAACTGATTGCAATTTGAAAGGAAACTTTTGAGAAAAAGCTACATTAGCCTCGACAGTTGAAAGTCTTGCCAACCTCGATGGCTTGATAGGCCTCAATCATAAACACAGTTTCATTCACGTTGTGACCAAAGGCTCAAGAGACAACAGAATTCGAGGACTCTCAAACTACACTGTCCAGCAGAGTGGAAGAAACGACTAGATGGGAGACTCTCACCCGGTGGGTGGGCATCCGTTGCATCCCATTGAGTGCAGGGTTGGAGCCGAGCAAGCTGGGAAGCAGGGCAGATACTAACAGAGTTGTTAACTTGTGGAAGTGGCTCACATCCAGATACCAGATCTTGGAGACCATTTTCTATGGATTTTGAAACCACTTTTTTCAGTCATCCTGATGCTCCTTGTAGGGCTTGTAATGGAAAATGAACATGGCCAGAGTAGCATGACATCAAGCATCTTCATGACCTTCTCTGCAGCCTCAAATGTTGTATAATGGACAAATCAATAAATGCTTAGATGCTTTCTGTCAATCAAAAACTGTCACAGAACAGATGTCCCAGAATGACCAGATACATACATGCCACTTTCATTTCTTTGCAAAAATTAATCAACTAGGTGTACAAAGTTAACTGTACCCTGGAGAGCAGTTGGTCACCCTGTCTCTGCACACCCGCACAGAAAAGAAATGATCTAAACACAATCAACGCAGCAGGATTTCACTCGAATTTCAGTGAAGGTCACACACAAGCAAATATCCCATCTAGACTTTTTGATGATTAAAATGATCATCAGAAAACTGTTGTTGTTTTTGTTGTTTGTGCTAACAGATTGGTTTCAAAAATATATTTTGTACCCTTCACAATTGTTGTCTCATTTTTATACTGTCTCAGCTGAAGAGTCCTATTGTTAACAAAAACTATTAAGAATATTGTTCTATTATAAAATAAAAATTTAATATCAATAAAATAGATATTAGATGAAAAACTGATTATAGAAAGATTATAGAAATAAAAAAAGGAATACAATCTCAAAAGCAGGCTTGCCAATCACTCTGGCTTCCAGTTTACTCACCCCAGATGGGAAGGTCATCTATATACATTTGATACCAGTAGTGGTTCTTGATGGCATAGACAAACGCATCTTTTTTAGGTTTGTCTAGTTCAATGTCACAGTATGTTGTCTGCATCACCTCCTCTGTAAAAGACAAATCCACATTGCATTCTTACAATCATCAAAAGAGCAATAAGCTTACTTACTATCAAACATGTGGATGAATGATCTACAAATTTAAATAATGTAAATTACAGTCATAGTACTTTACATGTAATGCTATTTAATGCTTGTGCCCTTGATAAGCTTCATTTGAACAAGTTAACATAGCCACAATAGTCAAGTCACCATGCATATCGGCTGTTGTTCAGTTGAACAGATATCAAAACCATACCTGTATACTTGATATTCAGACCGCTGAACTCCAATTCAACCCCCTGTAGTGCCTCTCCTAACGTCTCATGATAATGACTAATAGTTTTCTTCATGCCCACACAGAACGGTAGGGAGAAGTACTTATAGGTCTCCTGTCGGTTGTGATAAGGGCCCACTGTATTCATCCATAGAACCACCTCCTCTTTATCAGTGTACTGCAGAAGAACGAGAACAGTCATTAGCTACCTGTTTCAAATATCAGCATCTATACTTTGTGATGTTAATTCAACAACTCCAGGATGTCACCAATTAAAAGAGCTCAGACTACAAGGGCTCAGACTCTATTGTTTTTGTATTTTGCACCTAAACACAATTTTTAACATTTTGCAAACTAACATATGCATTTAATTAAAACTGGGTAAAGAAAAACAACAGTCAAAATCCACACAGACACACTCTCTATGGTGTCCAGGATGCATGTGTGGCTCAAGCACACCCATAAAAACTAGCCTACTCCATTCATTCAGTGCAAGATGAAGTCAGCTGGAAGTTAAGAGGTTTTTAGAATTGAGACTGACAAAATTATGATGGCCAAACCCTCAAGCAAAACTAGATAATAAAAAACATGCTTCACAAAGAGAAAATTAATTTGTCCAAATATTACACTTTATTTAAAACTTTTCTGTTCAAAGACTTTAGATCAAATCTATGCATCCTCCAATTGGAGAAGCACATTTTATACAATGCCGTAAAAACACAACAATAAAATCAACAGGGTCTCTGTTGAATCTAGAGTTATCGATCTTATTCCTAAATGACAGCGATTTAACCATGTCTATTAAAACTTTGACAAGAACAATCACAGTGTTGACCCAGAGAATGCAGTTATCATGAAACAGCTTCACAAACAGTCTTTTCAACTACACAGTATCATTATTTCTGTGTAACAAATATTCATATGATCATAGAAGTACTGGGATAAAAGTTAAAAACTCTGATGATGTAAACATTGTGGTCTATGGTAGTGATACTAGCGATCAAAAATGAGCAAATCACATTTTGAAAGTAACTCAGTGATTCAAATAAGGGATGTATTAATTACTTTGTTCCGCCACTAGGTGGCAACAACAAAAAATGTGCACTGTCCAAACCTACATAAATAGCATAGAAAACGTTCAAGTTATTTGTACGTACTCAATCTACATTAAACAAAATATACTGCACATAATTTTGTTTAGTGACCAATATGATGTACTAGAAGCAACAGCACAAAAAATGTTTTGCTTAAAATGTGCTTGCTCCCTGATACACATACATTTACAGAATAAAGAACGCAGAGCCTTAAGACCATTGGAAGCAAATGATTATTGTTGCCTCTCGAAGGTTATTATTAATATCCTGTTATATCTTTAACAAGTTTTCCAATTCATAATGACATACCCTATTTTGATAGCCTGGTTCACACCAGACCCTTCTCAGTTATAACTAAGAGTGGGTCTGGGGAAGGTTCATTCACAGCCCATTTCCAAAGGAGCGTCACCAACGAACGTAACTCAAATGCCTTTGGGCGCAATTGGATAGACCTAAAACCAATCAGTGCGATGAAGGAGATGATGCTTCAACGTCGCTGCGCTACCGTCATCGTGTAAAGCCCGCCTCAACGTTTGTGATTGGTGCCTCGATTTGGAAAGATTGGAAATGGGCTTGAATGGGCTCTTGGCCAGACTGACTTGCAGAGCAAATCTAAATTTGCCGGAAGTTCGTCTGGGAAAACATCCCAGGCTACTATTTTGATAGAGTGATAGAGTAATGGAGATATTAGACATAATAGATCATTAGATAATAGAAATGTAATTGATTCTGGGGTGGAAAGAATATTGATGCAGATTGAAGAATGGAGAAATGAAAGCTTAAAAGAAGAGTTTACCAAAAATTGACATCAAACAAACCATCATGTTGTTCCAAACCTGTATCTTTCTTCGTGGGATGACAAAAGATGATATTTTCAAGAATGTTGGTAACTAAACCGTTTTGGTGACCATTGACTTCCATTGGAGAAATAGACAGACATTTCTCAAAATATCTTCCACAGAAGAAAGTGGTTCATAGTGAACTATTCCTTAAATTCTTTGAATTAAGAGGCCAAAGAAACAAAGTAAAGACAGGGTGTGAACCAGTAAATCAGGTAGTGTTACACCATCCTATCTGAATCTAGAGAACAAACAGCAATGAAGCAACACTCATGACACTACATAATGAAAATGAGAATAAGAGAACGAAGACAACTGCATGGTTGTAACCATGAAACCTTAAACAGTGTCTTCCATTCACAGAGGTATTCCCATTGGCACTGGTTTGAACAAAAAGAAGCACATTATCCACCGGAAAACCCCAAGATCTCTTGAGACGAAAGAAGGAATATATACAAGAACGTATCCTGTTTTAAGAGCTATGGTGTGGTGCTGAATAATTCCAGTAATATTCTGAAAGATGTGGAAGGGGGGCTGCATTAAAAGTGAAGATTTAAATATCTGTAAACACCCAAAATCAACTTGTCTAAACTGATCAGTGTCATACCACAGATGCTTTCATATTGTATTCAATTGTGATACCTACCAATGTCTAAAATGCTAATGAATTTTGTAAGCATCTTCAGGACACCAAAAAAACGTGGAGTTATGACATTTTGATTAAATGTTACGTTTTTTTTATTATTATTAAACATGCACATGTAAACGGTTCAAAATAAGATGCATTTAGAAAATAGATTAAGTTAATTTTCACTTCATGCTGACTTTTAAGTCGACTCAAATCAAAATCCAAATCAAACATTATCACTACTATAATGCTGCACACTGAAAGAGTGTAAAAAAATGTAAATATGCTACAGTAAAAACTTGTCATTTGGAAGCTGCTTCATATAAACCCATGTAATCGTAGTCTAAAAAATATTTAGATGTTATTAAATATTTCGGAGTTATGTTAATGGCATGTGTGTTACTTGATAACAACGTTACAATAATTGTGATGAATTTAAGCAGCCTTCCATTGTACCTGACAGACTTAATTAGCTTAAATAGGTTGTTATATTGACATATTATGATTTAATGACATATAGTTAGGAACTGTAAAGTATACAGTCACCAAAATGACACCGGGAAAAGACTGCCACTCCGTCACAGTAAAATGATTGCAACCAAAGCTGCTTTTTATGTAAATGTAACAATATTTTACAGTGTAACGTTATCGGTCATATAAAAGCCTAGACGAACCGGATATGTGTGTGTGCAGACGGACATATTTATTTTAGCTAACAGCGGTGAGCAGACCCTTCAGAATAACCTCATACATACACAAAAGAAACGCATACAACACACGAAACACATTTTATGCCTAAAATAACATTATACTTATTATGCATCATACGAGGAGTCGAAACCGAGGAGTTCGAGCACAGCCCTACTATTTGAACAGCATAATGTAATAGGATAGCTGATGCTAAGCTAGCCACGTAGCTTCTGGTGTGCTTAGCATTTCTAACATAGACACGGGACAGTAAATCATTAATCGTATTAAGTTTGTTGTATGTATTTACGTCCTTTGATGTTAGGCACTTTTGCCAGATCAACCAGTTCAATATCTAACGCCTCTCGAGACTATACACACCGACCACAGAGGGCTTCTCGGCCCGCAGTTTTTCTTACCTTATGTTCGTGTTCATCTGCTCGAACTGGCAGCAATGAACTAAAAACAGTCGTCAAGACAACCACTTCAATCGTCCACCTGCAGAGCCCCATGCTTTTTTAGGGAAAATTCTGCGACTGATTTGAAATGGTATCTTTATTGGGGGCTATCCCACCTTCCTTCTTCCTGGTTCTATGACAGTAGTTGTCTTGAGGTGCTCACATACGAGTTTGTCGTAAAACTGTTCAGCGAGTGATCAGCGCGTCATCGGCTGATTGGTGGGAACGGGTCACATGGGTAACTTGGACCTATCGTTGGAGAGAGCGATGAGTCAACGTTGAGGAAGAAAACCCTCCGCTTCGCCACCCATGGCCACGTCATCTGAGCGCAAACAGAAGCGGTGGAAAGGCAGGCTGCTTAGCAGGATGTAAAAACAACACTGATGAAATGTTCATTGATAGTGTAGTAGAAAGTTACGCCTAATCAGTAAACGTATCGCTATAAACGTCGATTAATTAAAGACCCCTGTTATTCCTCACCAAGCTGTCAAAATAAAACATTTCACAAAAACTTCAGTTAACATGAATAGCCTACAATAACTAATTTTCCGCAAATATTTTTTTAATAATTTAACAACACATTTGCATGTTCACGGTTCTCTTGTGTCAGCTGGTCACATGCCATAGGCTACATAAAAATAATGAAATATGTTAGTGATATATTTAGAATGTTTCGATTTTAAAATTATTTATTTTAGTTTTATATTTTTATTACTGATTTATTATTAGCTTTTCATTAACTCATCAACCTCCTGCTTTCCCCTCTTGAACCTATAGGTATTTTTGTTTTGTTTTGTAGGTTGACATTTGCTATCAAAATGACGGCTTTATCATGGTTTTTATAATTTATATGTGGAGTGTACACGAATCTTGAGTACTAGCCTACTCAAATACACCACCTAATCCTCATCGGCTTGATCAGGTGCCTGTTGGTGCTGCTGAGATTGATGCAGGGAGAGAGGAAAAAAGAACAATTGTTTTGTGAACTAAGTCCTTATTTTGGAAACCACCTCCATCTGTCATCATTTCTTTCTTTTAGGCTGGCTATCCCAAACTCAAACCCATGGAGATTGGCTCTATTAATCGCCAAAGGGCCCCAGCGTTCCTCAGATAATTAAATTGCTGGACTGGCAGGACAACACAGACCACTACATCATGGTCAAGCGGTCCTTGTCTTGCATTGACTTGTTGAGCTTCATGGAGCTCCACGGAGGAAGCCTTGTAAGAGAAGACAGCACGTCATATCATCACGTTAACGTTTGCTGCGAGCGTGGTGTCTTCCATCGGGTCATCAAATACAAGAACCTTCTGGTAAACCAGGACACCATGGAGGTCAGATTGATTGAATTTGGGTGTGGTGCGCTCATGAAGAAATCTGGCCTCAAAGTCAACATTGGTATGTGTTGTTAACTGCTTTATTAATTAGCGCACAGAAATGTATCCCATATATTCAACTTGCTGTGGAAATGTATTAAGCAGCAGACATCTCTTTCCTCCAGCCACAAATGTCTGTCCTCCAGAGTTCAAATTCAACAGCAAATTCAAATGCAAAGCCGGCGACAGTGTGGGCACTATAGTAGCCTCCTATTCAAAATGCAATTGAAAAATGAAATATATAAAAAATAAAACACATCATAGTCTTCACAATATGATTTAAATATTGATTCAAAGCTACTCATTTATTCAATCAAAGATCAGTAAGTGATTTTTCTTTTTTTCTTGTTGTTTTATTAACATTTAGGAGATCGCAGGTAGCCTATGCAAGGCTGCAGCCACTTTAAGAACTAATGTACAACATTGGCACACATTTGATTTCTAAAATAGTTAATTTAGTCAAAACAGTTCATTGCGCTTTTTTTAACACAGTTCTTGCGCTGTATTTTCTTACAAGACAGTAAATTCACCCTAATGGGGGTCCTTTTGTAAAATACTTCAGACATTACAATGTTTTTATCAAAGAAGTGCACACTGTTTATATCAATTCTAAATGTACAGTTACAAAACCAGTTACAGCTTTAGTCTTGGTGTAAATCCTTCCCCTCATGTGTCTGTCTCATGCCTTCAGCGACTGCACAAACTCCCTGTAATAATAAACAAAGGCATTCATTTTGCTGCCATTATCTAATATTTTTTCCGTCATTAAGTGATGTATGTCTAACATTATATAAAGTAATGCATAGCTTACTCATCATAAGTTACTCTTTATAGAAAGTATTTCTCCAGAGCTGTCTTTACTTGTAACTTTACCCCTAGTATCGTCCATCTCCTATGAAAATTCTTTGAATTCTTAAAAATGTGTATTATTCAGATAAATAAAACATGACATCACCTTATGATATTTGGCAAACCAGGGTCTTTATAGAGACCATTATGAAGATATCCAAGCGATCCATCAAATGGTACCAGCTTGACCCGTTCATCTGAGTTCTGGGCCTTTTTTGCGATTCTGTAAATCTAAACCAGAATAAATGTAATTTAAAGCAAAGATATATTTCCAAATGATTTTTTATAAGGTAAATTAAGTTTCATACACATGCACTCAAACCTCTTGAGCCGAGGCAAATGGCACTAAATGGTCGTCTTCAGAATGGAGAATCATAATGGGAGTTCTAATTTTCTGCAAACTATCAAAAAGAAAAAAAAGAAAAGCAAGATAAAAAAAAATGTACAACAAATTTTCATATTTAACATTACACTGGCATACTATTCCAATCACATTTCTACTCATATTGTTAAATATATATTAATTACTTTAGTGAAACAATGTCACATACTTCTTATTAGTTGGAAAAACCACAATGTTGTTTTTCAGTGGATTGAAAAGGAAGAACTGAATGTATGGAAACTTCCAATAAAACTAGAGAGAAAAAAAGAGAGAGGTACCAAACTGATTACTGACAGATATCATCTTGTGTGGTTTGTCCATGTAAAGTATGAATGAACTTTCATCTTTTTTAAGGGATTTTAAGGTTGTTCATACTTTGTAAGAAAATCCCAATTACAATGTTGTGAAAGGTAGATTTTAAAAACATTTAAAAAATGATCAATAAAATACCTAATAAAAATATCTCAAATGAAAATCTCTGAAACTCATTTGTCAGGACCAGTTGTTTTTCCATGATTTCTAAGATCCTAAATGTTACTTACCCAGGAAAAAGCGTGTTCAAAAAGTTGATTAGGTGCCACTTCCCCAGTTAGGAATGCACCCTCAAGTATTATTCCATCAAACTGTTTTCCTGTCAATAAATGTGCAGTTTTTTAATCAAGAAAAATGTATATTTACAGAGTAAAGAAAAACACACCATTCCAATCTTGCAGTCAAGAAATGTTTTAAAATATGTAAAGTGTGTAAATTATGTTCCCTTATGTCTTTGGACTTTTGTGTTACTTCCTGTTTCTGTGCCATTTTTGTAGTCCCTTGTTTTTCACGTTGATTAGTTCCCTGATTGCTCCGAGGTGTGTTTTATTAGCTTGTTACCCCTTTTGTATATATAGGCCTTGTTTTTCCCGTTTTCCTTTGTCAGTTGATGTTTGCTGTGGATAAATGTAGATGGATTGTGTCTCTTCTTTCCATGTTCCCTGGTTTTCCTGTTCTTGCCTTGTTTGAGTTCTTCTCCAGAGGTGGCAGCATCAGCCAATGAGGCTGTTTATGAACTTTATGTCTCAGAACTCTCTGTGCTCTCTCTTATGGTAACAGAGGCCATCCTTGAGGCCAACTCTCTGGGCTCCCTGTCTCTGTTCCACCATGGCCTCCTGACTCTCTGTGGTCTTCAGCTCCACCGATTCCACCATGGTCTTCAGCTCCTCCTGCTCCACCTTGGTTGCCTTTACCTCAGATTGCTCCACCCTGGCTCCCTTCACTTCTTGCTCCGCCCTGGCTCGCCGCTCTTCCCTGGCTCCCTGCTCTTCCTGCTGCGCCCTGGCTCCTCGCTCTTCCCTGGCTCCCACACTTCCTGCTCCGCCCTGGCTCCCCTCTCTTCCTGCTCCGCCCCTGTCTCCCCGCTCTTCCTGATCCGCGCTGGCTCCCTGATCTTCCTGCTCTGCCCTGGCTCCCCGCTCTTCCTGCTGCGCCCTGGCTCCTCGCTCTTCCCTGGCTCCCACACTTCCTGCTCCGCCCTGGGTCCTCGCTCTTCCTGCTACGCCCCTGTCTCCCCGCTCTTCCTGCTGCGCTCTGGCTCCTCGCTCTTCCTGCTGCACCCTGGCTCCTCACTCTTCCTGCTCCACCCCTGTCTCCTCACTCTTCCTGCTCCGCACCTGTCTCCCCGCTCTTCCTGCTCTGCCCTGGCTCCTCGCTCTTCCTGCTGCACCCTGGCTCCTCGCTCTTCCTGCTGCACCCTGGGTCCTCGCTCTTCCTGCTCCGCCCCTGTCTCCCCGCTCTTCCTGCTGCGCTCTGGCTCCTTGCTCTTCCTGCTGCGCCCCCTGGCTCCTCGCTCTTCCTGCTGCACCCTGGCTCCTCACTCTTCCTGCTCCACCCCTGTCTCCTCGCTCTTCCTGTTGCGCCCTTGCTCCTCGCTCTTCCTGCTGCACACTGGCTCCTCGCTCTTCCTGCTCCGCCCTGGCTCCTCGCTCTTCCTGCTGCACACTGGCTCCTCGCTCTTCCTGCTCCGCCCTGGCTCCTCGCTCTTCCCTGACTCCTACACTTCCTGCTCCGCCCTGGCTCCTCGCTCTTCCCTGACTCCTACACTTCCTGCTCCGCCCTGGCTCCTCGCTCTTCCTGCTGCACACTGGCTCCTCGCTCTTCCTGCTCCGCCCTGGCTCTTCGCTCTTCCCTGACTCCTACACTTCCTGCTCCGCCCTGGCTCCTCGCTCTTCCTGCTGTGCCCTGTCTCCCCGCTCTTCCTGCTCCACCCTGGCTCCCCGCACTTCCTGCTCCCTTGTAGTTTTTAATGTTGATTAGTTCCCTGATTGTTTACTTTTTAGTTTGTTACCCCTTTTGTATATACTGTATAGCCCTTGTGTTTCCCTTGTTCTTTGTCAGCTGATGTTTGCTGTGGATTTATGTCAACAAATTGTGTATCTGCTCCCTGTGTTCCCTGGTTTTCCTGTTTGTGTTTTTTCAATAAACCCCTCGCATTTAGATCTGCCTCATGTTACATGAAGCTTACTATGCTATACAATGACAAGTGAAAAGTAAAAAGCAAGACAACAACACTGAAGAGACATTGAGACAAATAAGAGCATAAAAATACAATCAGTCAAATTCTTACCTTCCTCCAGTAATTTCACGGCAGTGTTAGTCGTTACACTATTGAAAAAGAAACATACAGCTGTTATACTGTATATATTGAAAATACATATATTTTATTTAGTCATATTTTATTGTCTTTATTGTTTTTTGACACATTTGTAAAAACTTAGCAAAAGTCAATAAATAAAGCAGATTCTACACACCCACTACCAAGCGAGTGGCCCCACACACACACCAGGCTGTTTCCACTGCGTGCCTTAACCCAGTGGTACAAGTATAAGGCATCAGTGCTCAGACCGGCCTCTGTAGGTTCCCCAGTGGAATCCCCAAAACCTGACAGATTTTAATACATTTGAGTAAGCATTGCCATAGAAAAATCATATGAAGTTAAAAATAACTATCCAATGATTGTGGGCTAAAAGGAAGTGACAACATTTTAACCCACCTCTGTAGTCCAACGCCAAGACATGATATCCAATTGCACTTAAGACCTGTATGGCCAAGACACTTCAGTCATTATCTCTATTCAAGTTCTTAGTCTTTCTACATAATAAAAAAAGTAAGTTTGCTCACGTTTGCAATTCCAATACGATGGGGTGCAGATCTTTATTGAGATTACAAAGGTCATGACAGCATTGAGACAAAAGCAAATTATTTACATGTATTTTCAATATAATGCAAAATGTATCACTTTATTTATTTATTTAGAACAGAAACAATTTTAAATAGTATATCCCCATCAAATAAGAAAAATCACAAAATCAATATGTGGTAATTGTATTTAAGCTAAACAAGTTGATAATATTGTGGTAGTGTTTACACACTTACCGTTTTTATGTTTGGTTTCATTGGACTTTGATATTTTTTTCAAATAGTGAGGTTGCAAAAGGATTGAATGTGGACGTTAAGTAATATGCTGCAGTTGCCCATCCCAGTTTTTTTTACTAAGGTAAAGTGCAAAGCAGTGTGAAGTTTAATGCACAAGTTAAATGTATGTAAAAGATATGTACCCACTGATCAATGTCGAGAAATTATGCAGACATTGCATAGTGTCTGCATGGTTAACATATCAAAGGGAATCTTCAGTGAACAGAGATTAAAAGTCTTAGAATAAAAGGTGTTATGTGTTTTAAGTTGATTAAAGGGTTCTTGCCTGTTACCCCCATTGCCATGGAGGTAGATGAAAATTGGCGATCCATCCCCCAGTGCTTTCTCATACCACTCTAGATTCTGTCCCTGCGCCTCCTTCCATCTATGTTCAGGTACAGTATACCTACAAATTAATTATGTATAATGCAAAAACAAAGAAAAAAAACTATAAAACAATAACAAATATTGATGTTGTCAATATATTCTGAGTATATATGCGAAATGTAGGTGTCTTAAAACTGACCACACGCCCACTCTCACCCCCTCCTCGGGTTTGAGATAGATATTTATAGTGTGATTGAGACCTATATCTGAGGGTTGGCTGAGGTCAACATAGTCTGGAGAAATAAACAAGTAAATTTATAGGAAAAATCCATAAACTACAACAGTATATAGATGACGACACATCGATATGGGGGGGGGGGGGTAATTGCATACCAGAGAAGAGATGCATTAGAAATGGTATTGTTGAAGAAAGCACGCACATCAAAAGAAGTCCCATTTTAGTCCAAGTCCACTGAGATCTTAAGAAAAGAACATTCACAGAATATGTCATTTTTGACCCAAAGGGCTATATTCAAGATGTGGAGAAGACAAATTTATTCATAATCCAATGCAACGTATTTTGCTTTTGCCTTTGCTAACAACTCAACTATGTATTTGTTGAATATTAAATGTTTTGTGTTGCAATGGTATGAACTCTGCTGAACTCCTGATGAATTGCACAAATAACCTTCTAAGTTTTAGCTTAGTTTTATTCCTGATAATGTCTTGTATTGCCTATACACAGCAAGTAAATAATAATAAAAAAACATTGCAGTTATAAAGTAATTTTCATAACATTATTCTCTTTTACAATCAACTGCATTAGCAGGATTTAATGATACTGTTGTTAGACATTGCCTGACATTGTTGCTGTTATTGTATGCAGTTGTTGCAGTCACAAATACAAACAGGTCTACACTGAATTACTTTTTGAAGAAGTCAGTTTCTTTTTCAAGTTTGCCTTTTCATTTTAATATTGGCAGTCTTGCCTAGAGATTGTAGTGAAAATGAAACATCAAATCACCAATTGCATTTTACTTTTCAATTTGACAGGGATGATGATGCATTGTCACAGTAAAAAAGAAAATCATTTAATTACATTTTGCATTTTGTCACATATTTTGCACACAGTTTTCTTATAATGAAATTATTAATCTGGTTTTAGTTTTTGTTATTTAATTGATTTATTTAAAATATGGCTTGCCTTGCATGCTCGTTCAAATTCTTTGGTTTCAGCAATCTTCCAGCAGACTGAAATTTTCTTTCAGATTTATTGATTCTACGCTTCATTTTGCAGGGAACACTTTCAATGGTTACTTTACACGACTATGGCAATAATTGACAAACAAACCCTGCAACACACGGAATTGGATGGGGGTAAAGAGCAAAGAGCATAGGCTGGGCTTATATGTACATTTTTACAGTTTTTTTTTCACTCAAGACAAGCTACGTCATTTGTGACTTATGAATATACACTGCTCTTGATATGCTTAATTTATTGGTTCAGTAATGAAAATAAAGTGTAACAAAAGAAGATTAACTAAACTCTGGTACTTGTGTTGTATTTCATCTGCCTCTGGTAAAGAAATGAAGTAAAACCCCTTCTGCTCTTCCTTGTCAGATATCCCGTTTATCTGTTGTGCTCACACTTGAGTGTGTGTGTGTGTGTGTGTGTGTGTGTGTGTTGGACTGAGTATTTATATGCTCTATTCAACTATGCCACTGAATAATGCATATGTGACATCTTGTCATGGGTAGGCTGTGACCTATGAATGTGGCATATATATATTCATTCAGTTAATGTAGCAACCCAAGTTCATATCAGGCATCATCACATCGCTGCCTGCATACAGCAAAGTCATTTGTATGTGAAGAATGCACAATCAAATCTAATAATCAAATTAATAGATACATCTATCACTTTTTGCCAGGGTCAATATTGTCCCCACCACTTTTTAAAACCTCTCACGGCGGCACGGATGTACCAATAGAAGTAAATAAAACATCTCCAGCTGGCAGAGCATTCATTTCGTTTGTTTGTTAAATAAGAGGCGATCTAGCGCTGAAATACGTCGTTTTTTAAATCAAGTGATCAAAGTGGCAATCGGTGGTGCGGTTACAGTGTTATCTTGTGGCTCACGCACAGTCTTCACATGCACGCGCGCTTCAATCCATTTCGGAGACTCTTTGTTTGTTCCGGTGAAATCACAAAACAAAAATGCACACAAACGTGTCCCTGCTTGATATAATACAACCACTGATGAACTTATTCGGTTTTGATTAAAAAAAAAACTATACGAGTGCGGATTCGAACCAGAAACCCAGAACATCTAACATGCTCGGCAAAAGTTCTATCACTGGACCATTAAAGGACACACGTCAAATAGTCGCATATATGTATACACACACACACACACACACACACACACACACACACACACACACACACACACACACACACACACACACACACACACACACACACACACACACACACACACACACACACACACACACACACACACACACACACACACACACACACACACACACACACACACACACACACACACACACCTGTCCCACCCACTTTTTAAAACAAAGTTACGCCCCTGATTTTATCCCTTACGAAATGCACCATAATCACACAGATAGACATACAGTACAAATGTGGCAGAGGTGACGGCTAGATGCTAGTATCGGGAAGCGCGGAGTGAGTGAGAGCGAGTGGATCACGTGACATGAAGCAAGCTCAGTCTATGCCTCAATGTTGATAATTAAAGACAGCATGAGAACTGACTGCGCATGCGCAAAACTATGTAAACTACGGTCTATGGACCAAAGAGGCACTGCTAACCTCTGCCCCAATGGCCATGGCCTTGAATTTCCTGCATGAAACAATGGTTTTTAGAAGCAAACAATGGCAAAAGGAGTATATTATGTGTATTCCTGAACATTTTTGTTACAAAAATGTATATTTGGAATAACATTAATGCAATTAATAATGTGGTGAATTAATAAACCTCTTGGAATTAATAAATGTAACGTCAATATTTCCTTGGTGAGGCACTGCCTACCCTGCCTACCCTGACCGCACGTCCCTGGAGGAAACACACTTGTGTCATTCACCAGCTTTCACCCATCTGTGCCTTTCCAGTAATGCTGACACTCGGTCCTTCCAAACCAGCCAAATGAGGAACTCTTTAAACAGATGAAGACCTGTGAAATATAGGATATTAAATTATTAATGGTAATAATAATAATAATTATTATTATAATAATAATAACAATTATTATTATTATAATAATAATTATCATCATCATCTATTATTTATCTAGCATTTATTAGCTTCTTGTTTCAGGTGAAGAGATGTGCCTTTAGCTTTGTAATGACGGACGTCAGAATGAGGAAGTGTACACAGGAGCCGTTATGCAGAAGGGCGGGATCATGGCACCCTACAGAACCAGGGAAATTAATCATTAAAAGTATAAATGTACTTGTTCTTAGTAGTCCATAATAATAGAGCCGATTTTACTCATTGAGAGATTTATTTGTAAGGGAATAATTATCTTCATTTTATTGGAGTCTTACACATTAAATACTGTAAAAACTATGTTATTCATTTTTTCCTGGCCCTAAAGAAATGTGAATTGCTCATTACAATAGGTCATACTCTTGGAACTGGAAAAAAAAGTAAAGGCTGTTCAAATACACAAATTAGTGAACATTTTTAATAATTAGGAATCATGAAACAATCATTTATTCATTTTATTTATCTATTAGACATTTCATTTAATTTTGCCTGCTTGGCCGTTTCTTTTTTAATCAGTGGGTGCTTGCCAAAGGCAAGCCCCAACTATTACTATTGCGGTTTTTATTCCGCCAAAAGTTTGGCTCGCTACTCGCTATGCTATACTTATGCTAATTTTGTTACCATCTTGCTAAAAACTAGATAACCGCACCCTAGCAACCGAGTGCCAAGTTTTGCCACTACGAGCACCCACTCACATTTTCTTCAGGAAATGTACATTCTAGTTATATGAAATTGTTGTCTTGATGCCAGCCAATACAAATGCACACAGAAGGGCACATGGGTTTCTGGGCAAGAGACTTACCCAGAGGTGGACAAACTCACTGTATGCACCAATGACACATTGTGCTGAAGTGACCAGACGTCAGGAGACTGAGGACATCCAAATGTCTCCCTTCTTGAGCCTCCCATTGGACATGGCAGTTTCCAAACCAAGCCTGCCTGGGTGTAAAGAAAAAACTCTATTTAGCATATGATATGTATTTTTTAGACCATTAATTAAAATTGAACAATTCATTCTTAGAATTAAACAGTGTAGGGCCTTCAAAATGATGATACCAAAATAACATTTTGTTAAGAACCAGAATTTAAAAAGGATATTAAGATGTCTTTAATATTTGTTATTATACTTATTAGGTCCTACTTATCCCAAATAGCATGAACAATTATAAAATGGACACCAGGCAAACTCTCGGGTTTCAGGAGGCTAAAGGCAGTTGTGGCTTAATGGTTAGAGTCAGACTTGCAACTCACAGGTCTCATACAGACAGGAAACAACTGAGGTGAAGGTTTGCTGTGCGTATTATACTACTCCTAATGTGTAAACTAACTTGGATGGGTAAAGTACAGAGGCCAAATTCCGAGTACTTGGCCTTCACTTTCACATTAATGTTATCACATAGCTAGTACCATTAATATTGACAAATAGTCTACATTAATTTACCAATACAAATTGAATAATTGAACAAATTGAAGTTTACCAGCTTCTAGTTCTAATTATTTATTTATTTATTTTTTTAAAGAAAAACTTTTGATGGAAAAACGGATGAATATGAACCTTTATTATATTATATTAAGAGTTTGAGAGCCTTAACTACATCACTTCCTGCTGCTGACGTCGCTGAGGAAACAAAGCATCATTCAATCGTGAAATGGGTGATAGTTAAATGTCTGTCAGAGAAACATTGTAAGTTTTAACAGTTCTGTAATCAACTACTGTAGGTGAACATCTCTGGTTTATTGGTCATTTGGAGAACCATTAGCTAAGACAAATTACACGTACGTGCTCGCGCGCTAAATTTAAAACGACTTTCTGATTCTACAGACAGTTTCTGTTTGCTAACATTTAACATTCACAACAACAACGTCAAGCATGCTTTTGCATTGCGCTGAGTAATGTTACTTTGCACATATTTGACGAGACACCTGACGGGCGGGGCAGGTTTTCATATTTATCACTTTATCTGAAAGTCGTTATTTGAGAAACAGATTATTTTTTTACTCACATATCATCGTCCATTCTGTATAGAAATATCAATTGGGTTGAAAACATATCCACGTCCAAGTTATTCTTTTTATTTTACCATACACTCTTATTTATTACTGTCATTTAGTTTTATTTGTTGTTTCCCACACAAAGATGATTCGAAGAACAAGAACAGCAAAGGTGTATACAGAGCCAGAGACTGATGATGATTCTGATGACATGTGAGTTCTTTTGCTTTGCTTTCACAGTCCAACACTTTTTTTTTTTCAAATTGTCTTCCTAAAAGATTAAAATTCAACACTGTGTGCAGTAAAACGATTTTTAGGCTCTTTCTGCTAATAGATTAACAGTGTTGAAAACATGCTCTTAAATTTTAGGTAGTGAAGTTGATATAATTATTATTATTTTTTTAATGATGTAAAAATACAAGATCTTCTATTTTTTTGTTCTCCCTGAATGCTGGATGAAATATAAATAATTTCTTGTTACAGAACAGGCAATCAGAAAGATGACAGTGAGGAGTTAGATGAATGGTTGCCAAATTTAAATGAAGGCAAAACTAAAGGAATACGCCAGAGGGGGACAGATGAAACCTCTGAAAAGAAAAAAGTGACCAAGAGGGTGGCCAAACCTAAAGAGCCAAAACCTAAAGCGGAGAGGAAGCCAAGAGCTGCACGAGTTCCTAAAGCGAAGGAGGAGACTAATACAGAGAATCAAACTGAGGATGCAGTTCTACCGAAGCCTGAATCACACCAGCACGTGACAATCAAAGAAGAGGCAAGTCTTTAGTATTTGAAGGACACACATCAGCAGTTCTAATATAATTGAACCAACATTATGTATTCAGATCACTTACTTCACTGGGATGTCTGGTGATTCTAAAATCTAAGTATATTCTATGTTCTAAAATTTTATATCTTGGTTAATATGGCTAATTTTACTTTTTCTGTACACACTACAATTCAAAAGTTTGGGTTGAATGAAATGAATTCTTCTATTCAGTAAGGAGGCATTAAATTGATCAATAGTGACAGTAAAGTCAGTCTTTTTCAAAGTCTTTTTGAAGTAAAAAATTACTTCTTTTTGAAGTAATTTTTAATTGTAAAATTAATAATGTAGCCACAAAAAGATTAGGCAGCACAACTGTTTTTAACATTGATAATATTAAGAATTGTGAATTTCTGAAGGATCACGTGACACTGAAGAGTGGAGTAATGGCTGCTGAATATTCAGCTCTGCAATTACAGGAATTAATTACACTTTAAATATATATTAATATAGAAAACTGTCATTTTAAATTGCATTAATATTTTTCAAAAGTATAGTTTTACTGTATTGTTAATCAAATAAATGCCGTCTTGGTGAGCATAAGACTGATGTATGGTAGTATAGCTTGACATTGGCATTTGTTAAAGACATTAGTTAGGCACTTTTCAAATTAGCAGTTCAAATATAATGTACTCAAATTATTTGCTTCATTCCGTTGCCTTATTTTAGAGGTTGTCCATCAACTTGAGCAGGGATTTCAGTAATAATGCAGCTGTCCCAAGAGATATGCCTGATGAGGGTCCATCCTCCAGCCAACATTTCCCCAAGATGAAAAAAGAGGAACCAGATGACAGCTTCACCTTTGATGAACCTGCTCAGAAGAAGCAGAAGACCACAAACGTGCCCCAGGGAAGACCTATAAAACTCAAACCGGGCAATTCCTGTTTTGAAGACTTGCAGATGAATTGGGATCCCATTCGGGTTGGTTATTACTTTCTTGAAACATGAAATAGTGATTGACTCAGTGTTGTTTTTGAAACAGTTGGGTAAAGGTTGTGAAAGGTATTATTATTATTTGCTATTTTGTGAATCTAGTCTTTTTTTCCTCTCACATAGTACAATATGTGTAGCTCAAATATTTCAAGACCATTAATTTTTTTCATTCCATGTAGGTTCTTGCTAACAAGACGGGTGTGGAGCAGTGGGTGTGTGTGAACATTGCACAGCTCTTCCAGGAGGAGAACACTATACCCTTCATGGTGCGCTATAGAAAGGAGCTGATTAACCATATGGATGCAGATGCTGTTCGAGATGTGCACCTGGCTCTTGAAGAGTTACGGTAAGACACTGGAAGGACAAGTCAAAAAAAGAAATAAAAAAAGAAATACCAGAAAAGAATTTTTTTTTTATTTTTTAGACTTATCTGATATAGTTTAATAAACTCTTCTATTTTCATTTTGAAGGAAACAGAATAAGTGTTTTGGTTTTGTGGTTGCTGGATAAAGCTTTTTATTTAATCATTTTGCAGAAACTGGACGGATGTTTTTTTTTATTTGTATTTTCTGACTGGTTCCTTGCAAATAATTCATTTATATTGAAATGCTTTTAGTAGATGGATGTCTCCAGTCCAGTGACACAAAAAGCTGATATTTTAATGTGGCTTTTACTTGGCTTGAGTTAACTTGATTAGGTTGCTGAAGTCAAGTGTGACCTGTAGATGGCAGCAGAGATTAAGTTGCGTAATGGGAAAAAAATTGTTATCCATGGAATAGTCTGGTGATTCTATAGAATTTCAGCCAGGCCAGGATTAAGTAAACAAATTTTAACACTTTGTTCATTTGACTAAGTTTGACATTTTCTGTTCATAAACTGTTGTTCAAATGTTTGGGGTCAGTGAGACTTTTTTTGAAGAAAAAAGAAATAAATGTATTCAGCAAGGATGCATAAAATTGGTCAAACAGTAAAGACATGTACAAAAGTACAAAATATTTCTATTGCAAATAAATGCTTTTCTTTTGAACTCTCTATTCATAAATATTAAATATATAATTTTTTTTAATTATATAACATGATTAAAGAATGTAGTATGGTGTCCTGCCATTAAAGGAACTATTTACACTTAATATATTTAAAAAGAAAACAGTGATTTTAAATGTCATTATTACTTGATTTGTTTTGATTTTATTATTGTATTGTTCACCAAGAAAAGGCAGCCTTGGTTAGCATAAGACAAAATGTTTCAAAAACATTTAAAAAATCTTACTGACTTTCAAACAGTTGTATAACTTGACATTGTAATAGACTATTAGTTAGCCACTTTTCCTAATGAGAAAGCAAAGTGAAAAGTGAAAACAGTATCAACTTCATTTTCTGCATATGTCTTAGGTCAGTGGCCAAGAAGAGCAGATCTGTGGCTCAAACACTAAAGAAGGAAGGGGTTCTTACTTTAGACCTGGAAATGGTTCTAAAGAACTGCACAACAGCTGATGAAATAGACCATGTGGTGAGACAGAACAAGCTTCTCAGCTTATTAACTCTAAAACTGTGATCATTTGGTGTGTTTTTAACTGCGAGGGATGTAATGATAGCATTTGCTTTTCTGTTGTCTTTAGTATGGCCCCTATAAAAAGGGCAGTAAGCTGTCCAAGGCCAGACGAGCTAAGGAGCTAGGACTGGAACCTGTTGCCCTGGCTCTGCTTCGGGCACCTCAGACACTGGATCTGCACTCCTCAATCCAGCCCAACACTAAGGGTACCACACTTCTGTATACTACTTGCAGCATGCAGCATGTTATATTGGTGCTTGTACGCCAGAGGCCTATGGCATGAAGCGTCGTTTTTTTCCGTTTCAGAGTAGGTTTAGAGTTGACAAAACCATACAAATCCAGCCGGGTTTAGATCAGGTACGCTCTGTATAAACATTCTCTGTCAACTCAGGGTTTGATCCAGAGTTTGATTAAATCTGAAGTGCATGCCATGCACCTGAAAGTGTGACGTGCAGCGAACTGCCAATCACACGGAACATGGAGAGCATCAGTTTGATTTACTTCTTGCGAGAGAACTGGTGCTGTTATTAAAGCTTTTATTTATATAGCCTGTATTTATATTAATTTAAATATTTTTATATTAATTGTCAATTAATGTAATTATTAAATTAATATATTATTTGAATTATTTATAATTATATTTTTTAAATATGAATATAATAAGTAATATAATAGCTAAATCTTTTTTTTTTCTCACTATAAACTGCTTTAGTTTGTAGCGAGAGATATAGGGGGAGTAGCTTTATTGCATCCAATATATGTCTGTTTGCTCACAGCTGATTGGTCCAGTTTTGGTTTGCAATCTCAAACCCAGAATAAAACCTGCACTGGAGCAGTGGTGTGTTTCCCAAAGCCAACTATGGTCACATGTTCCATTGTTACCAACACAATTCAATGAAACTTGCGACCATAGTTGGCTAACAATGCCTTTGGGTACTGTACATTAATTTCTATTGTTCATGTTCATTTCTATATCAAATAAAAAGAGTGATAAAAGGACTTTTTTGTGGGTTGTCTGCACATGCTTTTGGGCAGTTGATATTGACATATCACGGGAGTGACATGACATTAGCAGCATTGTGACATTTTTCCATATGTATTTCTAAGTTTTACATATATTTTCATATAACTATGTGGAATATTTGTGCTGTATAAATTAGCAGGAGTCGGAACTATTCCACAATTCAGTTCTCACAAGTTAATGCAGGGTCACTGATAACTGTAAATGTAATGTGAGATTTCAGCTATTTCTCTTCCTGTGTGTAGGGTTGTCGACCCTGGAGGAGGTGGCCACGGGTGTGCAGGAGATCCTGGCAGATATGATTGCAAAGGATAAAGACACTCTCACCTATGTCCAGTCACTGTGAGACATTTAACAAACCCATTTTTTTCTCCCCAATCTCCAGTCCATCTTAAGTATCATCTTTCTATTACCTCTTTTATGCATCTCCCTTATATTTTCTAACCTGTCAGTCCCAATTATGAGTGTATGTTTGACTCTGCATATGTATGGTCTCAGGTGTGACAGGAGTGCAGTGACCATTCACTCTTCAGTGTCTAAAACAGCCCTGAAAGAACAGCAGCCACAGGAGGGAAATCAGAAGAGCAAACCAAAGGACATTGCCAAGTTCAGCCTGTATACTGACTTCACCTGCGATGCCCAGCGTATCCAGCATCATCAGGTATAGTCACTTCTTATCTTGTGCCATACCAGATTCACTGTGCAGATAGGAAACTTTTAGATCTATAAACTTTTTTGTTGTATCTTCCTTTCATCTAGAGATTTAAATATGCAGTGATATTGCTTTCTTGGCAAATTACACAAATGCCTGTTCCACAGTGATATGCTAAAACTGCTATTTCATTATCTGCATGATTAACATTCATGATATATTTTTCTCAATATTAGAAAATGTCAGATATAATAACATTTCTTGCCATGTGGTCAAAAGTGTGGTTTTGTTTTTCTTTTGGTCCTCTTTTAGTTAACTTTTTTTCAATGTGAATAGTGGAGATAAGATGGTGCGAATGATAGGGATAGGAAGCAGTAGTGTGGGTCTGGGGAAATTATGATTTAATTTGTCATCTGGTTGTTGAGTCACATATAACAGTTTTTGGGTCCGAATAATCCTTCTGATCCCAGAAGCAAACAAAAAACTGTTAATTGTTTGCTGTTTAATAACACTACCAGTCAAAAGTTTGAACAACTACATTTACCTCTAGTTTCACAGACTAGGCTTAAGGCTAGTCCCAGACTAGAATCCATGTTTGAGCTGTTTTAACTGAAAGCAACTTGCACTGACATATCTTAAAATATATCAGTACCATTGTTTTGTCTCAAGATGCACACCACTAATGTTTTTTTTCTAAGGCACGTTTATAAGATGTTCTTAAATGCCCAAATTGAAGTCCTTGTCCTGACTTAATCTGTCCGTGAAACCAGGCCTTAAAGTTGTTTCTCGTGATCTTAAAAATCTTTTAAACCTTCCTTCTCTTCTTAATGCTTCTGCTAGTTTTGTAGACCAATATAAATTGTGCCTGCATCTGAATATCTTTGAAAAACTACATTTTAATTCCACTCTGTAAATGAACGAGTTAGTGGATAGTAAAGAGCTAACAAGTGTCCTGCATGTACTTCACCACTATGTAAAAAGCATCCCAGGACATAGCTCCTTAAGTCTCTGCAAAGGGTGGACACTTTGAAGAAGCTCAACTGTACTATTTTTTAAACATTTTAGGCACTACATAATTCCCACACTTGTGTTATTTAATGACTTATCTATTATTCTAAAATGGTACGAAAGTCATAATAAACGATGAGTAGGTGTGTCCAAACCTTTGACAGCTAGTGTATGTGCACACACTCGGACGCTATCCTCCAGTCCACACACACTGACCAGTGTTGTTCCATATACACAAGTCCTCGTGCCACTCTTCAAAGCTCGTCTGTCAGCGCTGTTTAACTGTTTATGTTTGTGTCAATGGCGTCCCCTTCCCCCTCTTTCACTTCATGGCTACCCGCTTATTCAGAGTTGGTTGTGGGCCACATGTCACAGTGACTCAGTCATCCTCTTCTCCCTCTATTCGTCTCTCTCACCGTGTTCCCTGTCCCCCAGTCATTCCCTATCTCCCCCTCTTAACATATGTGACACGTCCCCATCCAAGTGCCTGTGGATTAAAGGCTAGGATTGACAGACAGTGCTTCATGATGACAGCCGCTCATGGGCTCTGTGAGGAAGGAGGGGGATCGGGGCGTGAGGGTGAGAGGGAGAGAGACAAAGAGCGAAAGAGAGGCCGCATGATTGAGTGAATGAGTGCCAGCCAGATCTCCTGTGAAGCATACAGTTTACCCGTTGTTAATCTGCTGACGTGGTTTGTCAGTGAGTGTTAATTTGAGTTTGCCGTGATCTGTGAGCTGTCGCACTCCGGCTAAAATGAACCTTTTCGTGGTTTTGCTGAGGAACAGTGTGGAATGTATTTTGACAGGAGGCATGTGTATACACACATACTTGCTTGTTTAATTTAACACATCAGTTGTGAGAGTGTATTAAGGACAAATGTGTGTGCGTGTGGGCTCCACATGTTCGCAACGAAAGGTTGAACCAGTTGGTGAAAGGTTTTGTTGGTCTTAGTGACACCATTACAGGTGACAGGGTACATTGGTGCTTTGTGTAAATTAGGCTGAATTTATGCATTTTTATTCAAATCAATCATCATAATTTTACATATTGAAAGACAAAACATGAAAAGATGGTGACCGAAGCATTCAGAGTAGATAACTTCAAATTAAGTTTAAATACATTTGATTTTAACTTAAATATACACACACACACACACACACACACACACACACACATATATATATATATATATATATATATTTAAGTTAATGCACTGTGAACTAACACGAACAAACAATGAACCGTTGTATTTGTAATAACTACTGTTAACAAAGATTAATAAATACTTTAACAATGTATTGCTAATACTTTGCTTAAGCAACATTGTTAATGTTACTTAATACATTAATGTTAACAAATGAGACAAATTAAATACTTTATATATTGTACTTTATATATTGTAACTGTAGTGGCATTCTTTACCTTCTGAAAATGTAAAATATGGTTTCATCCAAGAAGTCAAGCCTACTTTTTCAGAGGCTTGTTAGTCCAACTCTGCCTCAACTGAAGGTCCCATTTTTGTGATTGTACTTTATGTGATTATGTGATTTCTTAATGATTTATTTGTAAAAACAAAAACAAATTTGCTTAAAGTTTTTATGAACAGTAATGAAAATGAGTGTTGTTATTTTCCCAATTATTTTTTCATATCCCAGTAATGCTATAAACGTGCATTTCTAGAGTTAAAAAAGATTTTGTTTTGTTTTTGACAAAGAAAAATACAAACTGAATGTCTTCTTCCAGCACATTCATTAGAAATGTGCTGTCAAAAATCTACAAATCACCTGTTAGTAACAAATAAGAAGACCACCTTTTATTTGTTACTAACTGGAAATTTGTATATTTTTGAACTGCTCATTTTTAGAAATGCTTGTTTTTTTGAGCGTATGATAGATTGACTGCAATAGTCAGGTGTTTTTATAAAACAAAGCAGCTCTCGCAAAAGCAAGAGATCATGTTTATTTTTTATGGAGAATGATCATTGTTGTATTTTAAACCCCATGTTGTGTATGTTTGTTTTTCTGTACATGCAAAGATAGGAAGTGAAAAGTTCATCCTTTCTTTCTGTTTTTGTAGAGGCCATCCTCTATTGCTCTCTTCCATAGCAATGTATTTGCCTTTATTTGGAGAAAAAATATTGAATCGGAATAGCTCAGTCTTTAAAATGATATTCATTTCTGTCGCTTACATTCCTCATATTTTTCCAATTATGATTTCATTGTTATTGAGGAACATGATATGTTGAATATTTAGACTAAAATGTTCCCCCTTCTCTGTTTTGAAAATGTCACGTCTTGGACTGGCATATCTTAAAGCTGGAGAAATATGACACTAAACTGAATCTGTGAAAAATGGGTTTTTAAAATGACTGTTTTTTTTTTTTTTTTGGTTTTTCAGTGACAAGTGTTACACTTAAACCTTATTTTTGCACACATTCTCTTTTTTCCAATTTATCAGCATTGTTTGTATGTGACAAGCTTTAACACTGGCTGAGTGATATGACAAACGAGTGTATTTTAATGGATATCTGTGCAGCCGGTTTTTGATACCCACATATTTATACAAAAAAAAAAACGGCTATGTTTGTTTTTTTCTAATTGTAGTCCTGTGGTAATTTTTCACATGATTCATGATTTAATGTATGCATTACTATTAATATGATATTATTATTAATAAATATTCAATAACTACACAGGGCGTAGTTGGAAATGACACAGGGTATGGAGGAAAGTTTGATATTTGTTTTGACATTTCCCTCATCACACGCAAAACTTCAAATGCGTTAAACATCGCATGAGAAAACCCTAGTAAACAGCTGCCTTAGGGTGTTGAAATGCCAAAATATGGAAATATAATTTTCATCATATTTCTGGCTGCATTAATTCAAGTCTTGATCGGGCCATTAGCTGTTGAGCAGTGCAGAGGGGGCGGATGCCTGCTCTGTGGTGGGGTGTGTGTTTGTGTGGGGGGTTGGTGGCATTTGTCAGCTCGGTTCTTCCGCTTGAAGTCCAGATTGATGGGTCATCTTTTCCCTCTTGTTTCCTTTCAAAAGGTTTTCCTCAGAAAAGGTCAGATACTTAAAACTATTTGCTTCACAGCATGTCACTTCCCCTTAGAAGATCAGTAAGGGGAACGTGAGAGAGGCACAGAGCTTTTCGGTGCGACACGAGTACGTCTTAGTGCGCTCTGACTTGTTTTAGGAGAGAGCGGGAGGGGGTGGTACCGACGGTGCACTACCGTGCCTCGCCTTGTGTCGGCTGTCTCTACAGGTTACTCTCTTGTTTCAGACGTTAGCCATTAACCGTGGGGAGAATCTGAAGATTCTGACAGTGAAGGTCAACATCCCCGACTGGGTGAAGAATGACTTCTGTAGGTGGTGCGTCAACGGCAGGTCAGCACACACCCACAGTGTTCATACATGCACCACACCTTATCTTCTTACTTTCTCCCTCATGGTCTGGCCCAGTGCCTTTGCCTGCTTGATGGGCAATGGTTTGGGAAGTGACTTTCACGCTGCCAGGTGTTAAAGATTATCCAGAGGTTTTGATACTGATGTAGCTCGTTCCACTATGCCTCAGACCTAATTTCTTAAAAAAAGAATGTTTTTGATAACGGAAAAAAGAAGAAGATTGGTTTAAATTTATTTGGTGAATGTTAACCCAATTATCTCCATTTATAAAACGCTTAGTTCCAACGGATTTTTTTAAATTATGAATATAGGACTGACCTGAAGGAAAATGCTACGTCTACTGTAAATGCAGGTACACTGGCTTACTCGATCTCTCACAATACTCTACTCTAGCTTTGATGAACAATATCAATGAGATCAAACATGTTTAAGTTGCTAAGGGTGGTTGCTAGGGGTGTTGTGTAGTGATACATAGAACCATTGGGTGAATCATTATCGTGAATAAAACACAGCTATTGACCAATCAGAATCAAGGATTGGAACTAACCGTTTTATAAGTAACTCTGCAAATACATGCCAACTTATTCTACTAACTCAAACCTGACAGTCTGCTAATACTCTAATGAGATTAGGTTGACATGTAGTTCAAAGTTACTTTGTTAGAATAACTGAAAAAAAATGATTTAAAAAAATTTATTTGTATTGTAATGTAACATTTTTTATGTAATTAATTTGAGGGGTTTATTTTTTATTGAATTTGTATTTAATTTATTTGAATAAGTTAGTAATTTTTAAAAACAATTTTACATTGAGAAGTCATTGTGTCAAAATAGATTTTTTTAATTAAAATAATATTTCAGCTGCAATGAAAAACACCTTGTTCTCAGAAAGATAACTAGTTGTCTTCTTGAAAACTTACACATTTAAACTTAGAAGTAATTATTTCCATGCAGTAAACAATCATATCAGATTTCGAATACACTTATTAGTGTTTTTTTTTTTTTTGGGAGGCTGTACGAGCGTGTAAGCGGTCTATTATCTGTCTTTTGACTTACAGATGGAGGCCACAGGGTTTTGCGCAGCCAGAACTGATGACGATTTTGAAGAATGCTAGTGAAGATTCCTACAGAAGATTAATTCTGCCCTTTCTCAGTCGAGGCTACAGGTTTGTTCTTTCCAGATAGTAAAGCTTCTTTTTTTATATATATATATATATATATATATATATACCGTACTAAACACAAAGATGCATTGTCTCTTTTTCTTCTTGTCCCAGGTCTAAGTTGACTGCTAGTGCAGAAAAAGAGTCCATTGCCATGTTTGTTCGTAATCTGCGTCAGCGTCTTCTGATGTGTCCTGTGCGTGGGAAAGTCATCATGGGAGTGGACCCAGGGTTTCACCACGGCTGCAAACTGGCAATTCTGTCCCCTACCAGTAAGACACCTGAGTAAATGTAGAATGAACTTGGAATAAATTATATATGTGGGCATACACACACATACTTGTATTTGTGGTTTACAGGGAGTCTCCATAGGCGTAATTGTTTTTATACTGTACAATCTGTATATTCGATCCCCCTACATTAACTCTACCCCTAAACCTGCCCATCACTGAAAACGTAATTTTTTTGTTTAGTGGGAAGTGTCCCATAAAACCATGTTTACATTATAATACCCATGTCATTATTAGGGCCCTAGCACCGATGGCATGAGGACCCGATTTGAATTGCTCTATTTTACAAATCTGTGTCCTCATAAACCATATATGCAAGAACATGTACACACACACACACACACACACACACACACACACTCAATAAAATTGCATATTAGTACAATTTAAATTAACTGTCCTTATTGTTCTGTTCTAGAACTGTTCTTAATGAATTATTAAAAAAAAATATATTTTTAACCAATTCAATATTTTTTTTTTTTCACGAAAAAGAAAAGAATTTATTTGAAGTAGAAATCTTTTTTTTACCAAAATAAATGTTTTACTGTCACTTTTGGTCTAGTTAATGTGTCCTTGGTGAATAAAAAAAAAAACTAACTTATCCAAAACCTTTTAAATGGTTGTGTTTCCACAAAATTAATAATCAGCAAAAACTGCTTAAGCACTTATAATATGAAATGTTTCTTGAGTTGCAAAGCAACATATTAGAATGATTTCTGAAAGATCATGTGACAGACAGGAGACTGGAGTAATGGCTGCTGAAAATTCATGTTCTGTTTTAAAATCTTTGTAACCAACAAAATATAGTCTAGTATTGAAATGGACCATACAGTCATAATTAACTCTTGCCGATTAATTGTAATTACTTTTAGTTTAGTGCAGCATAATTTAAAGTTGATGAAGGAGAGTGTCTGATTGGCAGGTGTGATGAGAATGCCCATTGTGTCCTCTCAGTGCGTGGAGCTGCACGCTGTGCCCTATGTGCCCCGCGTCCAGGCGACTGATCGGCCTGGAGGGTGTGTGTCAGGTGGCATTGCCATATCTGCCCTCTGCCCTGCAGCAGCACCACACGCAAACCCAGCTTGACTGTGACATGTCTGTGGGTGTGTAGTCACATGACCTGCCCGGCTCTTGAGGTGTCTATTGCGATTAGACTGCCTCTCTCAGGCTGACAGAAAACGGTAGCCGTATTGTCTTGAGAGGAGAGGGGAACAAAAAATTGGAGAGGAAATGAATGGGGGTCTGCTGTACCTACATGATGATGATGATGATGATGTATTGTTAAGTTGATTTCCATATAAAATCTAGTCACATACTGTCCTGACATATCTACTCTTTATTCTTTCCTCAGGTCAGATCCTGCACACAGATGTGGTGTACCTCCATGGCTCTGCTAAACACAAAGAGGCAGAAAAACTGCGCCATCTTATGTTCAAACACAGGTATTGCAATCATAATGATAACATTGAGTAATTTGTAGGCACCCTAAATATCTATTATATATTTGATATATATATTTGATATAGATATATTTGATTAACTTGATATTTTTGTTCTCCCACAGCTGTCAAACCATTGTCATAGGAAATGGCAAGGCATGCAGGGAGACTGAAGCCTTCTTTACAGACCTAATTAAACGGCGCTTTTTCAACCCCATGGATGTTTCCTACTGGTATGGCATTTCCCTTTTTTTAGAAACAGAGCAGACCAGTGAGCAATACAGCAGATGTTGTTCTTCTGAGAGTAGCTCAGCATTTGTTTGAGGTCACATCAGGCTCCTGTACAGTCCTTAGTGCAATTGCAGATTAAAACATTTTCATCAATAAACTATACTTAGAGTGAAAATAGCTACTTTTAAGCAAGGTACGCAGAAAAGGAGCAAAGGAAATGGTGCCGGTCTGGAATGTGTTACTCTTGCAGGTTTTAAATGGTATCTGGACCTTGTTTGACTGTCTATAATTAAAAACAAATATTTCTCATCGCCCTTCAAACCAAACCAGTCCGACGTGTTTTCCTCCAACCCAAATAAAGGCTGGATCTGGGATTGTCTCTCTCTCCATCTAGCTAGACTCGTGTTTGTTGACTTTTGGTTCTGACTGGAGAGCTGCCCAGAACCGCTCTGAAGTGGCCGTTTATGGCGTACACTGATGGTGGTTTTCATTACAGCTCTCTGCATCCCTCAGTGCAGCTCAGATGGGTTGCCAGGTCTGCCTCAGTAGTTCTCAGCAAAGCATGATGCGTCAAAATTGACATCCAAGGCGCTCCACAATTGGATCCATTTCAGCCTCCATTCTAAAATGAAAGTGGAAGATTTGAGATCTCAAAATTGGCAGTGCAATGCCGACGGGCGTGCCAGACAGTTTGAAATTTGTTTCCTGTCCTGGTAGTCACAGCCAAGTATTTGTAGAAGCAGGGTGCAAGTTAAAATAAATACTTTAAAACTGCACGCTTAAATGTTCCAATAAGTGGAAAAATGGATCTAGTTGCTGTTTTTGCGTGAAATGCTTAAACGTGACATGCATTCTCGCTTGTTGTATTTCTCATTTGTAAGTCGCTTTGGATACAATTGTCTGCTTAATGAATGAATGTAAATGAAAAAGAAACATGGAGTGGTTACACGTGTATAAAAACACACAAAAGCATTTTTATAATTACATTTTTGTGATAATGCTTCACCCTTTTCTGACCCCTAAACTTCCCTTCCCAAAAAAAGAATGATTCCATAGAACACTTACACACATACATAGACCTGACTGACTTTTTAGACTCTTGCTCACCAAGGCTGCATTTAAAAATAGTAATATTGTGAAATATTATTACAATTTAAAATAACTCTCTTAATTCTATGTGAATATATTTTAAAATGTAATTTATTCCTGTGATGGGAAAGCTGAATTTTCAGCACTCATTCCTCCAATCTTCAGTCACATGATCCTTTAGAAATCATTCTAATTTGCTGATTTGGAGCTCAAGAAACATTTTTTATTATTACAGTATCAATGTTGAAAACAGTTGTGCTGCATATTTTTGTGATAAGCGTATACAATATTTTAGGATTCTTTGATGAATAGAAAGTTCAAAAGAACAGCATTTTTACAGAAACATTTCTGTAACAATATAAATGTCTTAACTGTTGCTTTTGAACAATTTAATGTGTCCTTGCTGAATAGAAGTATTAATTTCTTTCACCAAAAAAACAAAACAAAAAAACACTGGCACCAAACTTCTGAATGGTACTGTAGAAGTGTAGATGCATCTTGTGCTATTGTGTTTTAGGTGTAATGTTTGTTAGGGAATATGTAATTGGACTGTTTTTTTTTATTCCCTTTTGAAAGTTCGTCTCCACACAGTGCACTTTGTACATCTCTAGTCAATCAAATCAGCGGCTTCTTTTGCACCGTCTGCTATCTGTCTCCCTACTCCTCAGCTTGAGAAATAAAACCATCCACTGCCCCCACCTACCATCCCTTGCTCCCTCCCTTCTGTCCCGACGTCCCCGCTAGCCGTCTCCTTTCCTTTCGTTTGCCTCACTGCTCCTGAGGAATGACAGGCAGTGCCGGCAGACTGTGTGCGTATGAGCCTGCGGGATGAGCTGCACGGCTCTCAGCGACCTGGTGCTCTTCCTTTAAATGAAGGGACACTTGCCTGTTGAGTTGGTAGGGTTGTTACTTGAGTAAGACTGGGATAAACACTGACTTCTTGACATTTTCTTCTGTTTCTTTCTACAATAAGGCCTTTTTTTGGTAATTTGTAATGGTACTTAGATGTGCTTAGATGTGCTTTTAAGGAAATTGGGAAAATTGTCTTCACACAGGACTTTACTTGCATTTAACAGTGTGGTATATTGACGTTACTGTTAGTACTACATTAGTGTTGTTTTATCTTAATCTTTATTTTTATTTTATTTTTAATGGAATGCGTCTGGCTTCCAGTTATTTTACCTGCCATTTGCTGCATGATATTGCAAACTGGTATTTGTTATCATATTATTTTAATTCATTATCGTAATCATTAAGGCACTGGTTTGTGGCGCTAATAGTTTTACTATTTACGGCACTGTGTTGTTCTAGTTATTTACCAATAGTGGCTAGTGAATCGGATGTGAAAATGAGTCTTTCACAGAAATATCTTGCACTTATTTCTGTTTTGTAAAATAAGATGGGTGAAATATGTATTATAAATATTGTGAGTATTAAATCTACATTATATAATTTAAATTAAATATTATATTTTGTATGATACCAATATGATTATTAATGTTGTTAATAAGTAATCAAAAAATACTAGCAGTCGTGCACATAATCTGTGGCCGCATTCAAATAGCCATCATTCACAAAGTTCTACACATCCCCATTTCTTGCTTAATTATTTTGACTAATTTTTTAATGCTTACACATTTTCCATATTCAAATCAGTTTCTAATGTTTTAAAAGTTGTGTGCACCGCACACATAGTGTAGGTCTTTTTATTAGTCTCTTGTGACAGTTTGCTTTAATACTTGTGTTGTACACTGAGAAACTCACATGAATGGTGAAGAGTTGCCCTCTCTTTGAACTTTCACTCTGTAGTTTGTGCCCCAGTTGAGTCCGCTCCAATATGAATTAGCTGTGAGATTACACCATGCTTTGAACCTCTCTCCTGGAACCCCTCTGTGGCGCCCTCCTCTGGCCCAGCACTCTTTACTGCCAGGTGCTTTTATCCTTCTATCCTTCATCGGTACAATGATTTGAATTGGTTCGGTTTGCGTTAGGATTAAACATACAAATAATTAGCTTTCAACTTGAGTGTGAGATTCCTGGAATACTGTCTCTCACTGTATGTGTGTTTTATCAGTACTGGTGTGTGTATGCTGCTTTCTCATGACTAATACATGCTCAAAGGCCCTCTAAGATGACCCAATAAAAGTTGACCTTGGCTGACATGGTGTCTTGACGCTTCTGGTAGAAACGCTTGGCGCTTTGGTCATGGATTTGTCATAGTTATGTTGTACAGATTTGGGTTAGAGGTTCATTGTGTATTGTGTGCCATACAGAATTGATATGTTTTTTAAATGTTTATTTTAGAGCAACTGCACTCTTATTTACTGAGTGTAATTTGTCAATTTTATATTATAAATGGTGTTTCCTTTCTAAGAAACATGTTCAGAAGGTGCTGCTTTGACTCTGGTCATTGCTGCTGTTTGGCCCTGACTTTGCTTCTCACGCCTAAAGGACAAAATGACATGTATCTTGCTTAACGAGGGAGCCTGTAGTGTTTCGACTGTCAGGACAGTGATCCTGATACTGAGCTATGGCTACAGACTGATTGGACAGCTCTGTCAGTTCTTAAGGTTGAAGACAGTGGCAGTGACCACCCTTCTCCCCTCAGGCTTGCTCTCTGCCACCAGCCGGCCAGTCTCTGGTCATTAGACTCACTTTGCAGGAGAAAGCAGAATTACAGGAGCTCTCTCTCATCTATCCTTTTTCATTTTCCTTTTAGTGCACTCTGTTGCTGAGATCAGTTGTTAAGCATGACCTCTTCAGTCTTAACAGGAAGGAAACTACATCTTGCTGTAAATTATGAATAGTCGCATCTTTACAATTTCCTTAACACTGGCAGATACAATGTCAGCATGGATGAAAAAGTCTAAATGAAACGTTTGCTTTTTAAAATTGTAATCTTTTAGTAGGGACAATATTAAACAATATTACAATATTATTATTATTATTATTATTTCACTTTACCTGGTGCAAGCTTTCTGTAAAGTATGTATATAAAATAATATATATTGGCATATATAAGAAAATAAATATATATATATATAAAAATTATATATAAATATAAGTGATGTGTATAAATAATAATAATAATAATAATATCTATTATTATTATTATGCATAGCTTATATTTATATATTTCATGTTTTTATTTATATATTTATTTAATATATGCCCAGAAATATAATATTAATACTTGCCCTTTACTGCCGGATTGCTCCTGGTATAGTGAAATCACTTTTTGCTGGAAGGTCTTGGATGACTAGAATTTTGCATCAGGAAGGTTTGTCCTTTGAGGAGGATTCTGGGTAGGGTGATTAGGACAGTGAGGAATGAGGAGGAATATTTGCCAGTCACAGGCCCACGGCTCATGGCTCACTGAGGGATAGATGTCCGCATCACAGAGGACACCCAGAACTAGTGCCTCCATGAGCAACTGTCTTGAGCCACCCTAATTTTGATTGACTGATGTTAATATATTGAAATGCATGGTAATGTCTGTGTGTGGTTGACAGTGATGGGGCTTTTACGTCAACATGCCATCTTACATTTGCTCTTAGATTTATCTTACCATCGAAAATTAAAGCAGTCAGGTTTTTAAACGAGTAGCATCTCTATTTGATCTATAATATATCCAACTATAATATAATTTTTGGAATAGAAAACACATTGACCAATTCATAATAAAGCTATAAGCTATGATAGGCCATATGCTACAGGTAGGTAATGTTCAGAATAAAAAAACAATCCAGACATTTAAACTAAGGTGAATCTCCAGTTGTCGTTTGAACCTTTCTGGATCCGCCATCAAATTGATAAGTTTAATGATATCAAGTGCTGTGAGAAAAGGCTATAAATCTCCACCTCCAACATCCTCACACGCAACATAGCCTACTAGCCGAGACTACTCCTTTACAGGGTACCCGCGGGTCTTAAAAGCCTTGAAAAAGTCTTGAATTTGATCATCTCAAATTAAGGCCTTAAAAGCCTTGAATTTAGTATACAAAGTCTTGGATTTCGTTACAAAGGTCTTATTTAGTTTTTACCAAAAGTAAAGTAACTGCAGTTTGACTAAAAGTTGACAAAAAATGCAAAGACTTTTCGTCAACTACAACTATAAAAAACAGGATGACTCAAATGTGATTAAGACCAATAAGCATTTTCGTCTGAAGACTAAGACTAAATCAAAAATGGCTGCCAAAATTAACACTGGCCTACACACACGTGCGCGCTACAATGCTGTTGCGTATGTATTAAATATGACTGATATATAATTCAATATATATTTAATTCAAGTAACCTCTTTGTACATAATTATTTTCTAGGGTTTAAAATGTATATAGATTTGACATTTTCCCCTCATACTTCTATCGGAATGGGTACGAAGTTGGCATTGAATTTCATTTGAAATGGTATTAAAAAGGTCTTAAAAAGCCTTGAATTTAAGTTGGAGGATCCTGGGTGTACCCTGCTTTATGAGTACAGATGTGATGTAATGACGCAAAGACATGCTCGAATTTCCCACGGAAATCCACCAGTACCACTGGAATTAAAAACATTATTACAATCTTACCGTTTAGAATCAAGCTAAGGCAATCAGATAGTTTTGAACACTGGCTGGTTATGTACTTGCTCAAAAATCTTTTTTTTGGATTTGTAACCCAAAAAAGTTATGGACTGCAGCTTTAAATATGTGGTGTCATATACAATACCATTCAAAAGTTTGGGGTTTGGAATGTTTTTTTTAAGTATATTTTTATATATATTTCAATATTTTATATTTTAATATAAAAAGGTCTCACCAAGACTACATTTTATTTTTATCGAAAAATAAAGTAAGACATTAATATTGTGACAACATGTTATTACAATTTAAAATAACTGTTTTCTATTTTAATATATTTTAAAATGTAATTGATTCCTGTGAGGGCTAAGTTGAATTTTCAGCAGCCATTGCTTCAGTCTTCATTGTCACATGATCCTTCAGAAATCGTTTTAATATGCTGATTTGCCACTCAAGTAGCATTTCTGATTATTATCAATGTTGAAAATGGTTGTGCTGCCTAATATTTTTGTGGAAACAGTGTTTTGTTGTTGTTATTGTTGAATAGAAAGTTCAAAATAACAGCATTGATTTGAAATATAAATATTTTGTAATATAAATGCCTTTACTGTCACTTTTGATTAATTTAATCTATCCTTGCTGAATAAAAACATTAATTTATTAAAAAAAAACAAGCTATTCAGCAATCAGCACTAGTGTATTATCTACAATGACTAGGAACATGGAACATCCAATCATAACAAATCTAAATTAAATTACATTTAAATATATTATAATTAAACTATATTATATAGTTTATATATTATACATATTTAATTTTCATTTTAAGATATTTTGGCATCTATGTTATGAGTTTATCAGACACGCTAGCTTCCTATGAATACTTTCTTGCATTTAACACAAAGTTTCCAGAAGAACGGACATAAATACTGCTATGTCACTCCCTATCCGTCTAGTGCTGATTGATCCGTGGCAGCCAAGCATGAGATCAAGCCGTCCGCTTGAAAGTTTTCATTGCCTTAAACTCAGATGCCAAATCCCCATTTGTCAATTTCTAATCTAATGTGCTCTTGTGATGTCAGAACAACTGGAAGCAATCCCCACCAGTAAAGTCTTTAACATGCTGCACATTTCATGCCTCATTTACTTGTGTTAGGCCGTTTTAGGTTGTAGTTCATAGCCCCTGGAGTACAGAAAAAGAAAACGCAAGCAACATCAAAACATAGAAACCTCAATTCCACATCTGCATATATGAACTAGGCTTCCAATGAAACTGGTTTTGAAAATTAGAAAATGGAAAGCTCTGGAATATCCTTTTTTGTGGGCTATACTTGAGTGCTTTGAATTGCTAGATCCAGTTCACAGTGTAAACTATTAAATCTCTAAAATGTTCTTGGTTAAGATGAGGTTCTTGAGTTTATGGCTTGGACACCAACATATTCAAACCCCGTCTACTGGCTCCTGCCTTCTACACACAGGAAAACATCCAGTAATCTGGACAGCTGACACCCTCTGCTGCTGTTCTTTGGGTGTTTAAAGGAGGAAGGGGTGTTGAGGGGGTGATGAACATCTGCCACCAGTTTGACGTGAGTGACTGTGAGGTTTTGCTCTTTTCAGACTTGTGGTGGTGGCAGCTTGAATGTGCTGTTAACTGCACCTCCACGCTGACTAGGCGCTTGCTACCCCCTAGCACAGAGCCTGAGACTGACGGCCTTTGACACCTGCCATTTTGGCCCTTTTCAAAAAAATGTTATAGTGTTTAGACTCGGCATTTGTCTGATATCTCATGATTGTTTTTTTTTCTCTTTTGGGAATCCCTTGGGTCTGCTGAGTAATTGGCCAACATTTTTTTAAACAATTTTTTTCATAAGAATGTCCTTTTTTTGTTTCAGCTTATGTGAAAGACAAAATATTGGCTTTAGTAAATTTAGCACATTTGATGATATATTGAGATTAAATTATTTTTAATTTAAAATGGTATATTGCTAATAATATATCCCCTTTACTGCACACTGAAATAAACAGCATTTTATAGTAATATACACTACCATTCAAAAGTGATTCTTTTAAAGATATTCATATTTTTATTCAGCAAGGATGCATTAAAATTGATCAAAAGGGAAAAAGATATTTATAATATTCCAAAAAATTCTTTTTCAAATAAATTATTTTCTTTTGAACTTTGTTCATCAAATAATTCTGGAAAAAAAAAATCACCATGGTTTCCACAAAAAAATATGAGGCAGCACAACTGTTTTCAACATTGATGAAATGTTGATTGACCAGAAATTCAGTATGTTAGAATGATTTCTGAAGGGTCATGTGACTCTGAAGATTGGAGTAATGACTGCTGAAAATGCAGCTTTATTATAGGATAAAGTTTCATTTTATAATTTATTAAAATTGAAAAATGATTTAATTGTAATAATATTTTACAATATTACTGTTTTCTTGTTTCTAATTTAACGATCATCTTTCATATAATGCATAATGATACGTTTATTCACAGAGACCTCATAACTATAAAGACTGGGTGTTTTTTTTTTTACTTTTTGCCCTGAAAAGCAAACTCTTAACAGAAAAGTTGATTTGAAAAATTGAAAATAAGTAGTATGCAAATTTTGTACTCTACCGGATAAATTACTTTTTTTGTTTTGCTAATTTACTTAATAATTTGCAGGGAAAAAAACTTTCATCATGCCGAAGCATTTATAATTTTCTCACCTTTTTAGATAAAAACAGCACATTTAGGCTTATTTTTCCAAATTTAACCAGTAATATCAAGAACATTGGACTTCTATCTACAGGTTTGGAAATCCTGTGATGAGATTCCTTCACCCCACAGACAGATCTGATGAATGCGTTTAATTAGAACATGTGTTTAGGGGGCAAGTATTAAAGGATGTATCCATCTCTTTGTGTCACCCGGCGGTCATGGACATTGGGAGGGGGAGATGGACCAGCCTAGAGGATGATGACAAACACAGAGAATACCACAATTACTTCCAGTTAGAGGGGGCCCGGCCATGACTTTGCCCAGAGACTCTCATAGAGACATGATAGTCCCCAAAGTGTGGGTGTATTGGGTGTGAGTAAGTGAGTGACTGTCAGACCTCAAGGGTCATCAAGTCATCTGCTACACTTGCAGGCAGGTTTTGTCTTTGTTCTTATGTCTTGGTGTCCACTTGAGCTGGGCCAAGTGCTCACAGCCTTCTTCTGCCCGCCCTTTTGCAAGTTCAGCCGTGCCCTTAATGAAGAGAAGTGGTTGGTCGATGTGATGCATATCCATGTCAGAATGGTTCAGGGCTTGTACCCATTAACCCTCGCAGCCCTTCTGATTTATTCAAACATGACAGGTTCCTCTCTTTCTCAATATCAAAAACCTGCTCTCTCCTTTTCTGCCTTTCAGCACTGCTGTCATATCATTCTGGTGGAAAGAACGCAGAAAAATTCTACACACACCGACATGAAATTAATCAACTGAATCAACCTCAAACTTTAAATAAACAGAACTTAATAGAATATTCAATGAACATTTAATTAGTTTGAAGGTAGAGATGGGCATATTAAGTAATCTATTACATGATTGGTATTAAAATAAGTAAAAAGAAAAAGAGTATTAATTTGATATTCTTTTCAGGAAAAAAAACAATATGCATCAAAAAGATACATTTTAAAAATACATGTAAAATAAATTGCTAGTCAATTACTTGTGCACATAGAGGAAATGTCTTTGTGTAATAATAACAATAATGATAATTATTATTAATAATTTAATTTGTATTATTATTTAGTATATAATATACATTGTATATTATAATTATTAAACTACATAGTTTATTATAATTATTACATAATTCTTAATATATTATTAGAATTAATGTAATTATAATAATAAATTGTTTAAATGGTCATATTCTTATAATTAAAAAATAACTTATGAGGCGTAATGCTTAGTGAATGTTTATTGGCCATGCATTGTCTCTGTGTATGTTATTACTATGTCTGAAAGAGACACTTAGTTATCTTTCCATCCTTTCATTTCATTAAGAACAATTAGTTTTATTTATATGGTTTAATTATCGTATTTTAAATAATATCTGGTTTTATATTTATATGAGTTTTATTTGAATGTTTATCAAGGTTGGCATGTGTTTCCTTCTTAATTTGTTAATAATCGTTCTAATAACCTGCTCCACCGTGACCCCTAGGTCATATGCCAGGGCTCGTTAGTCCTGTCATCATGGCTACTGTATCTGTCAGCTATTGGAGTGAGAGGGAGGAGGGGAAAGGATCTGGGAGAATGAGGACACCAGTCAAACTGGTGGTCCATGTCACAAAGCCTCTGCATCCTGTCATAAGTATGATGACACTAATGGGCAAAGTTACCCAAAGAGCCCTTAGGCACCAATAGAGAGGAAGCAAATGTAATGGAGGCTGCAGTGGGGATCTGCCCTAATTTGTATGGCCATTCACAGTGGTGATAATCATGTGCGGAGGACATTTATCCTTGCTGATGTGTTCAGAGAGAGGTCAGTTTTATTATGTGCCCTACCAGGCAGTTAAGTTGTAAAGGCAGGGAAAGGCTGGTTTTTAGGTTTTAAAAAAAGGGAAAAAAAATTGATAACTTACTTAATAACATGTATAATAAAGTTGTGTAAATAAATTATCTTTCAGATTTCTTTGTTAATTGTATTTAATAATTTACAGAATTATTAATGTATTATAATAATTATTATTATTATTGTTATTCTTAAAGTAGCCAGCAATGATCAATCTTTTCCAGCAGGACTGTTTAACATTTGTTTAGAGTTTTTCATAAATGTAGTAGACAAGCACATTTACCATTATGTCCTCTAGATGGCAGTATTTACCCATATTTTCATATTTTCTTTGGCCCCGTTAGATTACTTGCACTTTTTTTGCCCAAATTAAACTCTTAAAATGTGAATCAGTAGTATTTTGCAGTATTGTAGCGGTTAAATTGTTGAAACTTGTGTTTGGTAATTATTGTTAGTGTTGTATTTGGTATGGGCTTTTTGTTGGTTCCGGATCAGGTAGAGTTAACTTTACTGATGGAAATATAACCGAGTGCACTCTTTCACCTTTGAGCCTATGTGGTTGTCATCCTGCTCCCTGCGGTGGGACTGACTCTGCAATTAGTGCAATATAAATCACATCTAGTTGACACCCAAGTGAGAATCACTAAACCAGTTTGCTAAATATTTGGGCTGTCCGATGGCTTAAATAACTATTAGTAATTAATATCAGGTTTGCACTAGTCTAAGGAATAAAGATTCCTCAAAATATGCATGTACAGATTGCAATTGTGTATGGATGACACTTGTAACAGAACATTCTATATGTGCATGGCAGCACAGAAATCAGTTATAACCTCAAAAAACCTTCTGAACTCAGGAAAAAATTTTGTCTAAAAAATCTAATTTTCCAATGAAAACAGGGCTGAGTTTGTGTGTTGTAGTATTTTTTTTCCATGCTTTGCTGTGTACTCTACACTTTGGTTCCTGCTGTATCAACTACAAGCTTTCTATGGAAATGTATTTAAATGGACTCTTTGGTCTGACGCCTCTTAGATGTACTGAGGGAGCTTCATAAGTTCAGTGGGGTCTTCATGAGGTTACATCTCTGATTTCCTTGGAAGCCAGCTTCAGTGTGTCTTTGTTGTTTCAGCATAACAGATGAAGCAGGAGCGTCCATCTACAGTGTGAGTCCTGAGGCTGTTAAAGAGATGCCCGACATGGATCCCAACCTAAGGAGTGCAGGTAATTTATATATTCCTTCTTTCCACACACTCAAAACTACTGATTGACCATATGTCTGATATAATGCAGATTTATGGAATGGAATTTAAAGATGTCGAATGAGACAGACACAAAATCAGGAAGCAAAGAAACACTTGTTTGTACATGGTGTTTGCTAAAAATGATCTACAAACACTAAAAACAGAAAATGTTTATCAGCCGTTGACAAGGTTATTGGCAGATTTTGTAATTGAGAAAAGGATTTAACATTTTCTGTATTATTTGCCAAGCCTGCTAGTGCTAATAAATAAATAAATAAATAAATATATATATATATATATATATATATATATATATATATTATATTATTAAAAATATTACACACACACACACACACACACACACACACACACACATAATTAAATATAACAAAACAATAGATTAAGTATTTTTTTTAAATTAGTAAAAAATAATGGTATAATAAAGATTAAAATAAAAAAAATTAAAGGCTATATACTATACATTAAAATAGTTTTGTCTAATCACATTTTACAAAATTCAATGCAGAGCAACACAATATACACAATTCAAACTAAATAATCCTAACATTTTGACAATATCTTTCTTTAGTGTTTTAATTTATTTACATTTAATGGTAAAGATACTTTTATATAAATGCAAGGCTTTGGTTTTAGAGTTTGCAAACATACAAACTTGTGTACATGAAAGTCAAAGCTTCACTGGCAGGATATGTCTGTTTTTTCGTACTAACATACTATTACTGAATGAAAGCTGTCCCTCTGAATGATTGTTTATTCTCCAGTTCCAAGTCTCCAGTCAAAGGCAACCGCCTTACCTGTCAGTCCAACTCAGCTCCCACTCAACCAGACCTTTGCGAACCATTTCAGTCAACCTTGTCTCCTTAGTCTGAAACAGGCTCCCTGTCTCCTTTAGGCCACATTCATTTCTCCAGTTTTCGATACATAGACTGTGAAAAACTATTGTTTCTTCTTCTGAAGTCCATCAAACCATCTAGAACCATCTGTTTCTGTAAAAAGGTTTGCCTGTGTTTAGACCACACAAGCACCCTCTACTCTAACAAAAATAAAAAAGCAAGGTGAAAAGTTTGGAAATCACTCAAATGTTCTCAAAAACAGGATCTGAGAATTATACCAGACTTCCTCTATAAAAGCAGTAAATCAGTATGGGATTAATCATAAATTTTCCTCTGGTCAAATGCAAGCGCAAACTAGGGAGCTATATTTATCGCTTTTATGAGAGGCGTAAGAAATTGGACCGTCCTATATGGGTTGTGTGTCAGTGTGTGCAGTGTTTTGCGTTTTACGCATTAAACACAATTCTACATTACTAGCATAAATAATGTACAGTATATATAAATCATTTTTATAACAAAATAATTCGTAAGATTTCTGTTTACTTTCTAAATTTCATGGTTCTTCAAAAATATTAAGCGGCGCAGCTGTTTTCAAGATTGATAATAACAAGGAAGGTTTATTTCCCTCGCCCTGTATCTTACTCTCTCATTGGCTGTAGGTCTTGGCCAATGTCATTTCCAGTCAAAACACATTTCACACTGCAGGACTCGGAGTCGCAGACAGGTATTTGGCATGCTACATTTTTCACAGGCATGAAATATTTCAGTGACGCATCGGTGCTTCTCTAAGTTTGCGTCTTTGATAGCACACACTACTTGATTGTCACTCACGTGAACGAGCACCGATTTGCTTCCACTTTCAAGCATTCATCTTTGATTTCCACAAAACTCTCTGCGAGTGAAAGTCTGTGCTAAAATCATGCAGTGTGTCCTAGGCCTTATTAAGCAGCAAATCAGCATATTAGAATGATTGCTAACGGATCATGCAATTATGTAACTTCCTTCTTTTTTCTTCAGCCCTGGTCACACTGCCAGCGACTATGTCGTTGTATGTCGCTATAGTCTCTGTACTGTGAAGATGTGTGTGGGCTTTCCCACTCCCATATCTTTAGAAAATACAAGATAAATTAAGTAGCATTCTGCTGTTGTTGAGTGTTGTGATATAAACTACAGCAGTGCTCATTGCATTAAATTATTAACCAGGTTAACGTTCGATCAATCAACGAATTCAACTCGCTCGTACTGTCAAAAATGAATAAAACGTCATTAGAATTTGACACATAATCCATTATCTTGTCCCTAATAATCAACATTGTTGCAGTTCATATTACAGTTTTCCTCCTTCATTGTGCTAAGTTGTTCACTGCATCATATAGTTAACAACATAAACAATCAATGTATGAATCCAACTCACTAAGACTGCCAACAGTTTCTTTTACATGCATCATTTTATTATGTCCATGTATGTGGTTACAGTCAAATAATATAAAACAGTGAAATCCCTCCAGAACTCTGTCCCGTCTTACCTGCACTCGAGACAGTAATGTGAGCTCCTCTGACAGTCTTCAAGCCTATTGGTTGTTGCTTGTGAAATGTGCTGCTAATTTGCATAAAGTAAAAATTTCTGAGCTTTTGTGTGTGACTTGCGTCAATTGACATGCCTACTTTCTATCGCCAATGGTCACTGATGCTTGTGTCGGCAGAAGTCACTAGCCCTTCTTTGAAAATGAATGGGATCATGTCGCTTTGTCACTGTGTCGTTGGCGGTGTGAACGTGGCTTTAATGTACTTCCTTCTTATGAACACCATGTCATTATTGAGTAAATGTTGGCATTTATATGTTAATGAATTTGTGTTTTTGACTGATTTCTCATTATATGACTCTTCCTGACCTACTCTGTCATGCCTGCAGTAGAGAAAGGTGTTCATATCTTGATTGAGGACAATTGTTTCCAGAAGTGTGTGGCTTTCTATAAAGATCAAGGTGTATGTGCTTGCTGAAGTAGGTGACTGTTGAAGGAGGTTTTGAGGTGGCTTGCTGGAGCGTGATCGCCAAGCCTCACTCGCTGCGTCTCCACATTGAACTCTGTGGGAAATTGCTGCCCGTAATAATATTTGGAAAGGGATGGAGTTTCAGCTCAGGCCTTGTACAGCGCACACAAAAGCACTTCTCTCCACTCTCTGACTCTGTAATGTGGAGGTTGTGCTTGGGCAGAAAACCACGCAATGTCTCACATTCTGTCTTGTTTGAGACATTGTTGAGTAAAGATGAAAATCTGACTTTCATTTGCTGACCTTCAGCAAGACTAGATAAAGCTAATGGAACAAGTGTGCCAAACTGCTTATGTTCATTTCATTTTCTAATATTGTTTTTGGCTGGTCACATTTCCTGGGATAAGTTAGATTCAAATGTTTCTGAAATGAGTTTTTATTTGTCTTTAATTTAATTCTTATTTGACCTGACCTCTCTTAGTTGGACCATGTCTTCCTCCTAATCTCTAACCGTTTCTCCTAATCTTCTCCATATCGCTTTAAAATATAGCATTGTGGGCAGAATTCAAATGGGTCCGATAATTGTGGTCTTCGCCAACTCACTCATATGATCCTCTCTCTTCTATCGTTTTTTGGACCGGAGCAGACTGTGCACGCTGTTGGGTGGCGGCGGTTCGCATGACACTAATATGAAACCAGACTTCATTCACCCCGATGAAAAGCATATTTACACTGTTTCAATCGTTTCCTATCCCCTATATAGTACACTATGTGCAATATACCATGTAGAAAATAGTAAATGTGTGAACAAGTGACCTGATTTTAGCCGCTGCTTCAGCATCTATTTATAATGTAGGGGGCGAGACGCTTCAGATTCTAGAGAGCATTTGATTGGACAGAAAATCTGATGAGTAGCTGAAGTGCAAATTGATGTCATCAAAATCATTGATCCATGTTGGCGGAAATGAGAGACACTAAGATTTGAATGCTTATATCTTCAGAATGTGAATTTTGTCATTGTTTTGGCTATGCTTATAGATAACACTAAAGGCTAATATTCATACTAAAGCCCAAAAAATGTTCTTGATGACTGAATATAATTGACAACAGTGATATCAACAATAATAATGGATAAACCTAATTTGTATATTAATTTCTGATTGGTCTTTCTTTGCATCTATTTGCATACTCTTTTGTGATTGGCCTTGCTTTTTCACATCTATTTAACCATATATGGTCTCATTTAAACTGCAAGCACAGTTGTGTGTTGCAAGCCCTGATATTTCAGTAAATGCAAATCTTGTTTATTAATATAATCTGTGGTGAAGATGTGATTAGTGCAGTATGTTCCACACAGGCCTTTGCATGATTTAAATACTCTAATTGGCATAGATTTATGCTTATATGAGCTTAATTTATTCTTAATTGAGTCTGTGGGTTTATTAAAGTGTAAATATTGCTGTTCTCTTGAGGCATTCATTATTATATTTGAGCATTAACTGCACATTATGGTGAGATCATTTTCTTCCTGTATTCTTTTCTTTGTCCTCAGTGTCTATTGGGAGGCGTGTTCAGGACCCTTTAGCAGAGCTTATTAAAATTGACCCCAAACACATTGGTATTGGCACCTACCAGGTGAGTCACATCCCCTCTTCAAAAGCATGCTAATAGTGGATTGTTAGTTCATTATTTAAGTGTTTTTATTGCAGTAATGTTTATTGTGTCTTTATTAAATGCACTGTCATCAGCTGAGAGTCGTTTCACATAATACTGTGTACATGATGTTGTGCCTGGCTCTGCTCTTGATGCAGTCGAATGTTCTAAGTGATTGTAGGCGCATTCCCAACTTTCTAAGCCAGGCTCTGATTTTTAGTTTTGAGTAATAGCAGTTTTAAACAGAAGTCAGCTGGACTAGTGAGCTAATCCTGTCTCTGACTGTTTGCTTTTGCAGTCTCATATTATGAGTAATCCATTTTTCTCATGAAATTAATTCTACTAAGATTCCCAGTAGCATCATTTGTTGACTCAAGGCTGGGCCTGATTTGAGTTTTTTTTTCTTTTCTTCTTTTCGCTCTTACTTTTCATCTTTCAGTTTTTCACTAGCTGTCCTGCATACTTGATTTCTCTCTCCTGCCCTCTGCTGCTCTTTTTTTATATCAAGATTTTTAACTCTGCAGAACCTCTTGTTGAAATAAATTATTTTATATGCACTACCAGTTTCCACAAAAATATTAAGCAGCACAACTGATTTCAACATTGATATACTTAAGACATGTTTCTTGATCAGCAAACCAGTATTTTAGAATGATTTTTGAAGGATCATGTGACTGAGGACTGGAGTAATGATGCTGAATATTCAGCTTTGCCATCACAGGAATAAGTAACATTTTAAAATAAATAAAAATAAAGCCCTTAATTTGGTAACACTTTGCAATAAGGTCTCATTTGTTGAAAGTGGTTAATGAATTAACTAACATAGATTAACAATGAGCAATATATTCTTACAGCATAATGTTAGTGAATACAAATGTTCAAGTTCATGTTAGTTCACAGTGCATTTAATAATGTTAACAGATCCAACTTCTGATCTTAAAAATGTATTAGTAAATGGTTAACATTAATTATAACAATTAACAATTTTCTACAGCATTTATTAATCAGTTCATCTTAACTGATGTAGCTAACTAATGTTAACAAATAAAAACTTCTTTTTTTTCTTCCCTACTGTGATGTATGAGTGAAACGGCTTTTTGAACAAGAAAAAATGTAGGGTGTGACTTGATTTTGTCCATCAGAAATTGATTTGATGGTTGTGGTTTGCTTTTGCTGTGATCTCATGTGAGTGTGATCCCGCCCTCACGCCAGTAAACGTCATCAGAGAAGATATATTGTTGCAAGAGTAAGGGGAAGCTATTTTTATTAGAGATTATGATGGGACATAAATTATTTTTTTTTTATATGCATGGATAAATCATTTAAAATAAATACTGAAATATTCCATAAAAAATAAGAATGTCAACTTTGATTTCATGGTGACTTTGGGCGTTTTCACACCTATAGATCGTTTGTTTTGTTCCGAAACAGTGACTTAATTTGTTACAATGTTGCATTTTCTTCTTTTCTTCAAGCGTACCAAAATGTATTTATGCAAGTCACATGTGAGTAAAAGTGTCCTCTTATCGGGCAGTTTCCTTTCCGTCATCCATCAAGATGATTGACAAGTTCGCTTCATGAGCTTATTGTGGCGCTTTATTTGTAACTGACAAGATAGACGCAAACAGTATACGAATGTTATAATGCAGCGAGAGCAGGATTTAAGTCTTCATCGGGCCAGCATTCTCGCACAGAGAAGCACAATTACAGCACATTTAAAGATAAAGAGATGCTCTTTTGGCTTTCAACTGTGATAACCAATGTACTCACTCACAGAATCAGACGCAACTACTTTTTATACAGGTCCTTCTCAAAAAATTAGCATATTGTGATAAAGTTAATTATTTTCCATAATGTAATGATAAAAATTAAACTTTCATATATTTTTGATTCATTGCACACCAACTGAGATATTTCAGGTCTTTTATTGTTTTAATACTGATGATTTTGGCATTCAGCTCATGAAAACCCAAAATTCCTATCTCAAAAAATTAGCATATTTCTTCCGACCAATAAAAGAAGTGTTTTTAGTACAAAAAAAGTCAACCTTCAAATAATTATGTTCAGTTATGCACTCAATACTTGGTCGGGAATCCTTTTGCTGAAATGACTGCTTCAATGCGGCGTGGGATGGAGGCAATCAGCCTGTGGCACTGCTGAGGTGTTATGGAGGCCCAGGATGCTTCGATAGCGGCCTTAAGCTCATCCAGAGTGTTGGGTCTTGCGTCTCTCAACTTTCTCTTCACAATATCCCACAGATTCTCTATGGGGTTCAGGTCAGGAGAGTTGGCAGGCCAATTGAGCACAGTAATACCATGGTCAGTAAACCATTTACCAGTGGTTTTGGCACTGTGAGCAGGTGCCAGGTCGTGCTGAAAAATGAAATCTTCATCTCCATAACGCATTCATCTCCATGCTCCAAAATCTCCTGATAGCTAGCTGCATTGACCCTGCCCTTGATAAAACACAGTGGACCAACACCAGCAGCTGACATGGCACCCCAGACCATCACTGACTGTGGGTACTTGAAACTGGACTTCAGGCATTTTGGCATTTCCTTCTCCCCAGTCTTCCTCCAGACTCTGGCACCTTGATTTCCGAATGACATGCAAAATTTGCTTTCATCCGAAAAAAGCTGCTTCTCTGTAGCCCAGGTCAGGTGCTTCTGCTGCTGTTTCTGGTTCAAAAGTGGCTTGACCTGGGGAATGCGGCACCTGTAGCCCATTTCCTGCACACGCCTGTGCACGGTGGCTCTGGATGTTTCTACTCCAGACTCAGTCCACTGCTTCCGCAGGTCCCCCGAGGTCTGGAATCGGTCCTTCTCCACAATCTTCCTCAGGGTCCGGTCACCTCTTCTCGTTGTGCAGCGTTTTTTGCCACACTTTTCCCTTCCCACAGACTTCCCACTGAGGTGCCTTGATACAGCACTCTGGGAACAGCCTATTTGTTCAGAAATTTCTTTCTGTATCTCACCCTCTTGCTTGAGGGTGTCAATGATGGCATTCTGGACAGCAGTCAGGTCGGCAGTCTTACCCATGATTGCGGTTTTGAATAATGAAACTTGCTGGGAGTTTTTAAAAGGCTCAGGAATCTTTTGCAGGTGTTTAGAGTTAATTAGTTGATTCAGATGATTAGGTTAATAGCTCGTTTAGAGAACCTTTTCATGATATGCTAATTTTTTGAGATAGGAATTTTGGGTTTTCATGAGCTGTATGCCAAAATCATCAGTATTAAAACAATAAAAGACCTGAAATACTTCAGTTGGTGTGCAATGAATCTAAAATATATGAAAGTTTAATTTTTATCATTACATTGTGGAAAATAATGAACTTTATCACAATATGCTAATTTTTTGAGAAGGACCTGTACAGCACATTTTCCATTATGAATTATAATACCATTTGGTTCATTTGTCCATTGGGACGGATTGCTTTCACACTTCAAGCGAACCATCCTGGAGTTCGTTTGCAGTCGGGCCGAGACCACCTCATTCAGGCGATCTCGGAGTGATTGTTTTGGTGCGGATCCGAGTGCGATTGCCGTGTTCACATGTTCTTAAATGAACCGAACCAAGGGAGAAAACGCACCAGGGTCCGAAACAAACGCCCTGGTGTGAAAGCACCCTAAATGTAGTTGTTGTTAAATCTGTGAGCGGGCAATTTAGATTAATAAAAAAACTGTACAAAGTAATTGTAAATCAATTCCACCACAACCTTGGAGCCATTTCCCAAATAAGGAGAGGAAAGAACATCTTGCGTCTTTGCAAAAGGATCAATATCAAGTATCACATACTTCTCACTGCCAACTTCTTGACCCAAAAAACATGCACATGTGCTGATGCTCAAAGGTTTAAGTTAGCAGAGGATCAGGGTCACCTCACCTTGCCCCTTGCACAGTGTGAGTGTTGTCTAGTGTGCATCACAGCGACCCCCTGCACGTCTGTCAGCACTTAGCGTTTATTTACCCTGCCACATAATCTGAGCAACACAAGATGCCTCTCCACCACACTGACATGCTGAGTGATAAGTGTGTGTGTGTGTGTGTGTGAGAGAGAGAGGGAGAGGGAGAGAGAGAGAGAGGGAGAGAGGGAGAGAGAGAGCGATAGAGAGATTGTTTGTATATCTATGTTGAGTAGACAAATACACTGGACCATGTATAGTGATCGTATTTTCTTATCTTAAGTATCTGAAGTTGGTCCGTAAGCACTATAATCATTGACGGGAGTTATCATATACCCACTTCCCTCAATCATGGATATGAGGTTATAATCTCTCATGTTTTGAGAGCTATTTAATTGTGACAGGAAAAAAAGGTATTTTGTATTGTTTCTGTAAGGTTTGTCTTTAGTGGGTGTTTCAGTTTAGAATTCAATTAAAAAGATATTTCTTACTTTAAAAATAAAAGGTTAAAGTTCACTTAAATATCTTTCAGCATTTATATCGATACCAATACGCCAATTATTAAATTCATGGGATTGATGATATTAAATTTCTAATATGCTACAAATGGTGATACAGTGTGAAAAATTTATATTTATTTTGAGATTTACTAATTATTAGTAATATTTATTAGTATTTTTATAATATATATATATATATATATATATATATATATATATATATATATATATATATATATATATATATATATATATATAGTTGACAGAACAGGCTATTTAAATATAAACATATGGGAAATGAGCATGTACAATTAAATATCTAATATTGTACAGTATATATAACATAGACCAATACAGAGAAAAACTCTAAAAACAAATATAGACCGATATATTAGTAGGGATGGGCAACGATTAAAATCGCATCCAAAATAAAAGTTTGTACTTACATAAAAAGTGTGTATAATTATTTTGTATATATAAATACACACACATGCATGTATATATTTAAGAAATATTTGCATGTGTATATACTGTATTTATATGTACTATATATATATATATATATATATATATATATATATATATAAATAATTTATATATTAACACATTTTTCTTAAATATATACATGCATGTGTGTGTATTTATATATACAAAATAATTATACTCGCTACACACACATACACACACACTTTTATTTTGGATGCAATTAATCGCGATTAATCGTTGCCCATCCCACATGAAATGTAAAATGCTAAAAGATAAGTAATACTGTGTAATGTGTGGGAACTGCTCGCTTAAAGATTTCACCTTCAAATTACTTTTGATTGCACAACGCCCTCTTTTGTTGCTTGTATTTTCATGACATGCCATTTAAGCAAAAGGGGTGGGACCTCTAGAGTTTAGCTTTATATAGTTAACTGTCAATCACTGAGACATAGGTGGAGTGTGTTCAGGTTTCCCAACTACTTAAAGGTCCCAGAGGGCACATTTTACCATTTTACCCAGCTGTGAGAGAAAACATCGTACAAACCCCCAGATATTAAGGAAACTGTCACTCTCCTTGGTGCACTTTCCTCTGTGTTTCTCAAGTCCAAACATTTAAACCAGCAATAAACTATTTTTATTATTATATTATGTTAATCAGTGTTTATCAAATATGTTTTTCAGGTCGCCTGCAGGAATATGCATATGTTAGGTTGTACTTTAATATTTAATTATAAAATAGGTTACATTTTAATGTTTGTTCACACAGGGACCAGTCTGATGGTTACATAGATATAGTAAATAATCTTATTTTTACACTGCTTATTGCGTGTTCAGAACACGCAATAAGCAATCTATTGGTTAAAAAAAGTTTTTGATGGTTTAGAAGGTAGTGTAAAGAAAAAGCACCAGTGATGTCACTCCATCTTTCTTTTTTTAATGAGCCTGCTGAGACTGTTCCCTCAGGGTAAAACGGAAGAGAGTGAATGAAGGTGTAAGTATTGACTGACAGGAAGCTGATTGACGATGATTGATAGCTGAGTCCAATTTCGCGTGGGAAAAAGGAAAAGTTGTGCTCTGCTGAACACATTTTCTCATTCTGATCATGTCTGATCTAGCTTTAATTTTTCCATCTTTTAACTTTATGACTTTTCCCTCTGCTGGGTAAAGTCAACAATTATTTTTACCTTTCTCGTCTTATGGCTGTTCACATTCGTTTGAAAGAAAACTAAAATAAGTGTGTGTGTTTTTTTTCTCATGACTTTAGTGGGTGAGTCCAGTAGTGCAGTGTGTGTGGGTGCAGCTCATGTTCTGTTTGACAGGTGTTTACTGACTCCAGACTTGGTCTTCAGGCTTCACCTGAGGTAAAGGAAAGATGGCGCAAAAGTGTAGGTGAGAAAAGTGTCAGAATTAGTCGTTAAAGTGTCAGCCCACTGCCAGGAAACTGCATCATCTTATTTGCTGCCAAAACGATTTTTTGAATTCATTCACAATGCTTTTAGTGGAGCGAAGCAAACTTTGAATAATTCTTATGTAGTTCACAACCTGGCAACCTGGAAACATCAGGGAATTGTAAATTATATATTTATTTATTTATTTATTTATTTCCTGGAAAAGTCATGGAATATTCTGTTGTGAATATATATATATATATATATATATATATATATATATATATATATATATATATATATATATGTGTGTGTGTGTGTGTGTGTGTGTGTGTGTGTGTGTGTGTGTGTGTATATATGTGTGTGTGTGTATATATGTGTATGTGTGTGTGTGTGTGTATGTATGTATAATTTTTTTATTTTTTTATTAATGCTGTACTCTAAAATATTTCATTGTCCAGATATTAAGCTTGTATAGACGTTTGTTATTTATATTTTTTTGTAGTCTATTCTTTAATCTGTCAAATCACTTCACACATTGATCTCATTGATTCATTAGCAAACCAGTCTGAATCGTAATAAAAATGCCTATTCAGTAATTAACAAATGACTGGAAAGATCCTGGAAAAGTCAAGAAAAAAATCAATGGTGAATATACACTACAGTTCAAAAGTTTGGGATATTATTTTTTATTTTAAAGAAATTAATATTTTTTTCGGGATGCATTCAATTGATTAAATGTGACAAAGACATTTTATAATGTACAAAAATATTTTCAAATAAATTCTGTTCTTTTGAACTTTCTATTCATCAACGAATCCTGAAATATAATAAGCAGCACAACTGTTTTCAACATTGATCATAATAAGAAATGTTTCTTGAGCAGCAAATAAGGACATTAAAATGATTTCTGAAGGATCATGTGACATTGAAGACTGGAGTAATGATGCTAAAAATTCAGCTTTGCCATCACAGGAATAAATTACATTTTAATAATGTAAATTTAATTGTAAATTGTAATTTTGTAGTATTAAGTATTTTTGTTCAAATAAATGCAACTCCCTGGTAAGCATAAGATACTTATAATCTGTAGACTGATTGGTCTCTGAATGATTCGTTAGTGAATTGGATTGAATCACAAGGATTTAAAAATTAATATTCCATAGTCAAAATAACTCTAAAGATCATGGAAAAGTCCTAAACATACGGTTTTCTATTAGTGCCTTATGAATCTGTCAAACTGGCTCAGACTGAATCAGAAAAAATATTTATTTTAAATGACTGGAAAGATGGAAATTCATTGGTCAAAAAGAGTGGGAACATATATGTGATCTTGCAGTTAAGACTGCTCTTTTGGAGCTTTTGTGTTTTGCTGAAAACCTATATCTGGTTACGCATGAGGCAGAGCTTTGGGAGGTATGTCAAGGAATCTCCTCAGTCAAACATCTCTGTGTGTTCAGCTCTCTGGGAAGTGTGTTTTCAGAGCCTGCAGCTGGTTAGATCTACATTTGGGTTATGAGGGTGGGGAAAGAAGAGAAGAACTGATTGACATCTCAGAGTGGCAGCATTTCGTAAAAAAAACAACCTGTTAACTGTGCTAAGTGTGGACAGAAATACTTTGTTCTGGCGCTGGGGCCTATCCAAACCAAACAGGACCTCGCACCTGAATTGAATCCAGCGGTTTGTGTGAGCCAGTATGTTTTTGTGCGTACGTGTGTGCATGGCTTGGGTCGGAAACCTCGCTGTGGCTCTGCTAGGCTTGGTGAGGCAATGTAAGTGTGTATTTGTGTTACCATTGTCCCGTCCCCTCCTCTATAACTGGTGTGTTAAGGTCTGGGATATGTGTGTTCAAACAGAGGGCAGGTTTAAAAACTATGTGAACTCCCACCACTTTTCTTCACCTATTCCCCAATGCTTAAATTGAGTTTTGGTTGTTTTGTCTTCAAGGTTACCACAGCGCTAAGCCATGTCAAAGCTCAGCTGTCAGCCACTCTTCCTACTGTGAACGAAGACCAGAGAGTGCAGCTTGTGCGCGTTTGAAGACAGATGGAAAGCTTAATATCGGCTTTAGGCGAGCATGGTCTTTCTCAGGCCCTCCTGGAGATGTTGGTTTTATTCTTAACGTATGCTCTACCAGATGCAGCTCAGTGCGTCTCAGTTTTGCACTAATTGAAATGGTTATGTAGTCTTTGATATATCCAGTAGGATTGACAGGAGATTGGAAAGATGATGTGGGTGAAAGCCGAAGCCTTTTTCAACTGCTACTACTGGAAAGATTTGAAATGTCTAGGCTGATTTTTCAAATCTGACCACAACAATCTCAACTTCGTGTTCAGCTTTGTTCAATTTGTCCACAGGCTTGAAATGTTTTTAAAGTCTTAAATTGATAGTTCACAAAAAAGATAAATCCAAACCTGTAGGGCTTTCTTTCTTCTTCAAAACACAAAAGATGATGTTTTGAAGAATGTTGATAACCAAAAAGTTTTGGTGAAAAATGTACTTCCATTGAATGGACAAGAAACCCTGATAATATCTTCTTTTATGTATGCTCTAGTATATACGCAGCTCAGTGCGTCTCAGCTTTACACTTACTAATTGAAATGGTTATGTAGTGTTCAATATATCCAGTAGGATTGACAGGAAATTAGAGAGATGATGTGAGTGAAAGCTGAAGCCTTTTTCAACAGCAACTACTGGAAAGAGTCTAGGCTGATATGTCCACAACCACATCAGCTTATATTTCATTTCAGCTTTGTTTGTACACAGTGATTGTTGTGTCTTCAAAGTCTTAGTGTTAGTTCACCCAAAAATTATTTCATTATTTGCTGACCTGCATGTCATTCCAAATTTTCTTTCTTTGCTGACATTTTCTCTTCTGCAGAACACAACGATATTTTGAAGAATGTTGGTAACCAAACCATTTTGATGACCATTGACTTCCTTTTATATGGACTCAAAAAAGAAAAGTAATATCTCAAAACATTGTCTTATGTTCTACATAAGAAAGTCATACAGGTTTGGGAAGACATGAGGGTAAGTAAATGATGACCAAATTAAAATTTTTGTGTGAACTATCCCTTTAATTCGCTCCCTCCTGACCCTCCAGTGCCAGACGGCCCGACAGTTGATACGGATCATTGGCTGCTCTCTTGTTCCATTAGATGCTGTTCATTTGACTTTTTCTCCCAGTATGTGAGTGCTAATTTCGCAGTGGTGGCGTCCCATGTCATAAAATAGTGTACCCGAGCACATAACTTCATGGAACATCCTTTAAAAATAGATCTGGGGGGGCTTGATGATTGATGGCTTTCTAATGAGTGCGCATTCCATCAGCAGATCTCAAAACCGCCTGGAGGCGACACTTTTTGGGTTTCTTTCTCTCTTAGCCTGCTCAAAGATTGTGAGAATTTTCGCTCCATCCACGCTCAAGGCGCTTTATACAGCCGACCGGCTGCCAAACACTCAAAAGCTAACCTTAGGGTTTGGGAGCAGCTACATGGGAACCTGTCCACACACTTCTCAGGTTGCATCCAGCTATTATGCAGTAGGTTTTTGTACAATAAAAATAAGGAGTTGTTCTTTGTGAGAAGTATCTTGAGCGTGCACTGATTTATTGATTATCAGCAAGCTGTTTGTTATTTTAGCATTATAATCTGTTTGCGTGTGTCAGTGATGTGTTGATAAATCTGATGAGTTACTGTTTTGAAATCACCATAAACATCACATGGAAAAATGCATTAAACTGTTTGCAAACTTGTGTGTGTCTGAGCAAATGAGGATCATTAGGAATGATTGGGCTGCTGTTGAATATCTCAGCTTCTGCCTTCAGGCTCTCATGTTTGTTTAGATTTCACGTTTCATTTCTACACAGGCCTTCCAATAGCGTACAGCATTTTCACACCTCTCTAGGGTTACAAAGTAGAGGTATAAGAGATTTTGACAATTTTACAGCCGATAATGTTCTCCCACATAAAGGCTGTTTTTGTGCAATAAATGTCTTATATTACAGTTGGTTTTCCAGCTTTTGTGTATCACTAGCTATATTTAGGAGGTGATATTAAAATAAAATCCTTTTTTAGTTTTTTTGCCAGTTGCAATGAATCGCATTAACCACTAGGGGCAAATGAATGTATGACTTGTGAGAGTTTTAACTGTCATTTTTCACACTAACACTTGCTCCCAGGGGATGTTTAGTGATCAAGATCTCAATGTCGCTACTGTTGTTAAAACCATTACCATTGATGTTTATTAAAAGTTTAAGAAAATGCACAACCTGGTGCAGAATTATAACTAGGTATTGCAATATAAGGATTTTTTTTTTAGTCTGTGATTAATGATTTTATGTCTTTGCTTGGATAAGATTACTCCATTGAATACAGCCTGGCAGCATTTATCACACAGATATCCTTGTTCCAGTGGCAGTCATCCGGATCTTGTCAGGTCAAAACATGCATTCTTCTCTTTGCTTTAACCCGCACAGCTCACCCACTCCACTAGCAGTCACTCAATATCTCTTTCAACCTTAACCCACTGAGATGTTACCATTGTGCTGGTGTAATCCATGTCTATTTATCTTCACTCAGTTGTATCTAATACGATACTATTCCATCACTCTGTTTGACATTGAAGGACTAAGCATCAAAACCTCATCACCATTGCTCTGCAAGAAAACATGGACCCTTTAAGATGTACCTTTATAAGAGATACCCTGCCTTGCAGGAGTACAATTAATTTGTTGTTTTAATGGTATTTATTTTATTATTTTATTCACTTTTTACCTTTATACTTGGCTTTTATTTTTATTTCAACTTTTATTTTTTAATTATGTTAACTGTTTATTCATTTTTTAGAATCAACCCACAAAATTAATTCTGCCATCAAAGAGGTGGAAAATGTTCTTATCTCGTAGTATATCCTATCACACCTTTTCTCAGAGTGCTTTGGTGCCTGCTCTCAACGGACATATGTTTTGTGGACAAGCAGGCAGATCTACTAATGAGTTTACAAGATCAGATTTCTCTCAGTAACAACATTTGTGTGTTTTGTGTGTTGAACATCTTGTGTTTTGTGTGTTGAACATCTGCTTCTCAGAGCTCTTTGACATTCTCATTGTTTTCTTAGCCACATTTTCCCAGTCTGAATGTACTGTATTTTCTTACATTGGATAACAGTTCTTCAGCTGGCACATTGTGTTGCTTTGTTTAATGTGAAACATGATTGTCATGGAAGGATTCTAACAGTCAGTATTTATTGATTGACTAGTATCCACCATACATGTATGTAGATATAGGAACCAAAGAAAAGGATATCTTTAATGTCATCCTCTAAAAAACGTTTGTTTAATACCACCTAAATTGGTCTGTTGAAGCAAGTTCATTTATAATATGTCAGAGAATGGTTAAAGCAAAAGATATTAGTATCCCAATCCACACCATCTCAGACCCAGCTTTTACTTTTTCCCCATTTGTTGTGCAACTTCAAACACTAACACTCTCTGAAAGTAAACCACTGTGTCCAAATATGAGAGAAATATATCTTCTATGTCTTTGTTTATTATTTCTGCCTGTTCTTGCGTTAGTGTGTGACTGTGGGTAGGTTGAGTGTGCATATTGAGTTAGTTTTAAGAGGCTTGTGGGATTCTTGAATTGTTTTATATACTGAATTTGTATTCACACAAACACTAGAACACAATAGCGCACGCAAAACAACTCGAAAGTATTAGATCTTACTTGCACTGTAAATTTACACACGGAAAAGTGTGTAAAGTTCTGAGTGTGAAAATTAGAGAATACAGTATTCTGAGCTCTTCATGTTTCTCATCACTCTTTTAAAATGGGCAGGTGATTCAAGTCACATGCTCAACAATTCATCAAAAGAGCTTTGAATCTATTTCGATTGTAGATGGAATTGAAGTCAATGAGCTTTTTCAGTAGTTTAACTACATTTGTGTTTTCCAGTATGTTGACCTCAAAAGAAAAGGTTTAAATGTAAGGTCATGTACAGTATGAAGTTTACATTTTGCTGCTTCTTTTTTTTACCTACATGATGCTGTTTCATATTGAATGACTAGGCAGATTAGCCCTCTTAAATCCAGAATAAAATGAAAAATATAATTTTCAATTGCATGATATTGATCTTATTGTGATTCATCCATGCATGTTTAACTTTTTAAACATTTTAATAAAGTTTATTCCGACTTTATTTTATTCAGTCTTTAAGTTTATTCAGTCTGTTTAAGCTCGCATTCAGACGATTTTTTTTCTTTTTTAATAATCTGTTTCTCTCTGATGTTCTTCACAATATGGAAGAAAAGTTTCGCTACTTCGGTTTTATCACAACTTTCAATTTGAGTGAAATTTTCCTGTTTCCCCCCAAGCCACCATGGTCGACTTTAACTAGTACATGCAGATCTTGTTCTACGTGGGGAAGGTGTTCATCGTTATGAGTTCTCCCAAATGAAGTATTGCACAATTGTCTTACAATGGTATAACTTCTTCCATATGTATATGGGTCCCAATGCAAGACAGACAAAGGCTTGTCAGAATTCCCTGCTTGCTCCTAATTTTGGTCAGTTTTGGATTTGGCCTTGAGGTTTTCTTTGCTTTGAATTCCATCTCCATTTTAGAAAACCGCCTCCAAAGTGTGAAAAGTTCGGCTGGATTAACTTTATCAATTCCCTGCACTTAATGGAAAACCCCTGTGAGAGGACTTTGAAGTGTCACAGATGCTTTCCAATGAAAACAGCCTCAGACCTTCTCTCCGTGTCTCTTGAGGCAAAGCGATCCACTGGCTGCCTTTCTATTCAGCCGTCTCTTTTTTCCCCCTCATACCAGCATGAACACCGCAAAGTATTTAGGGTTACCGTTTGATTGCCAGTGACACAACATTGGCCTTGTGAAATGGCTTGTTTTTGGAAAGTGACTGAGACAGCATGATTTGTTGCTTAGATATCTAATAGATGTAGATTTTCTTGACATTTCAGAAGACGCAGAGTAAAAAGTTTAAATTATTTTCAAAGTAACCGTAGCGATTTAGTGAACTGTGAATGTACATCAAAATTGCGTTTCAGAATCAATTCAACATACTAGATTAAACATCCTTCAAGGTGTTTTTCAAGGTGTAATTTCAGAGCCCTGGTCAAATACAGAGCCCTTCCTTCTCCTTTCTTAAACAAACACACATTCTAAGACTGATCACTCTTTCCAGCACGACGTGTCGCAGAGTTTGCTGAGGGCAGCGTTGGACGGGGTGGTGCAGGAGTGTGTGAGCTTCGTGGGAGTGGACATCAACATCTGTTCAGAGACGCTGATGAGGTAGAGACCAAATACTTTCCAGCAGGAGTCACAACATGGCAACTTCTCACTCGCCTCCCCACTATTGCTTAGGACTCTGTTTAGTCTGACACCCTACACGTTGTGCACGCGCGCACACACACACTCAGTCGCACAAACTCAGTCGCGCAAACTGTAACATCTTTTCACTTCCCCACTACACACAAACATTGTGATCTACATACACAAACATTGCTGTTCCCTAACATATACACAAATTGAGATATATAGCCTTGAATATTAGTCACATAAACTTACAGAAACACTGAAATGTACACATTCATTATATCCATTCGCTCTGTCTAATACCTTGTAGGATTTCGTGAGTAATTGCAAATTGTTTGCACTATGGAAAAAGGTGGCTTGGAATAATATGTTTCCAGAATACAATAAGAATCATGTCTACATGCCCCTCGACGTGCCTTAGAAAAGTTTGCTTTCATTTAAACAGCTTATTCTTGAAAAAAAAAAACTTTCAACACTAGAGTGGTTAGTATGTGTACTTAAGCGAGTTTAAAAAAATATTTTTATGAAAGCAGGTAGACTTTCACATTTCATCAATACACTAAATTTAGATGCATGTAAGCATTATAATGAAACAGGCACACATTTCTCAGATCAGATTGCTATATTTAATTCTGTAGGCGTATGCCTATGACTTATACTGTACTTAGACACACATACATCACTATTCTGAGCTAGAAAGCTATATGATCCCATTATGAGGCAGGGTTAAATGCTCGTGAGGTAGGCTGGGAACAGGTCATCTGTTTACCTGACTTTAAATGAGCTCTCAGTACCAGAACTCCAGACGATATGTTCGTGGCTCCAGTACTATTCGCCCGTTATTTATAAGTGATGAAATACAATGTTTACATAGCTGCTTTTAGGGGAGCTGCCACTTCGAATTGGCCATACCAGGTCACAAAAAAAACTTCTCAATGTCTTTCTGTTTTGTATGAAAAGGTCAGATAGATTATGAGATCTTAGGCAGCAGCCATTTGGTAATTCTGTTGGAAAATGTTCTCAATATTTTGCTAATATCTGACTTCTTGTTTGTGAATATGTAGGGATTACATAAGTATGAAAAATAATTTCCATAGCCTTGGGTGGACTTCTAAGGTGAAGTTCTTAATACAGGATGTGTGGTTAATACTGGGTATTGACATGAAGCAATGACTAATTCTTTTTATTATTATTATTATTATTTTTTTTTTATTGGAACAAAGAACACAAAGTTATCATGGATGGATGCTACAATATCAGACAGTATCACAAAATAATTCCAACATCTTGATATACAATATCACACTTTCCTCAATGGTTAACATAATCCATTTTTCCCAAAACTTGTTACATTTGTCAAATTTGAGCCTTAATATAAATGTAAGCCTCTACATACTGTATATTTCATTTACGATCCCTAGCCATTGATCCTTAGTTGGAGGGTCCACCTGCAACCATTTACGGGTTATTGATTTCCTTCTGCTTGCTAACAATATATTTAATAAATATTTATCCTTGTCTAAAACATTTCCTGGTATTTTACCTAAATATATAGTAGCGAATGAAAAATCCACCTCTACTCCCATAATGCAATGACTAATTCTAAAAACAAACTGTAATTGAACTGGGCGTTTAAGCAGGAAGTTGTGAGAGATTAAATGTAGGCTTTTCAAACTAAATATCTGGAATATCTGACAGATTAAACTTCATTGTGACAGATACAATATATTTTAGGATGCCATTTCTGAATGCCAGAGAAAAATAGCAATACTAGCTAGTCAAGCCCATCAGGACAAAAAGTAAAAAAAAAAATGAAAAAAAAATGAATGTGTTTTGTTTTATCAGGCACATAGCAGGTCTGAATGCAGGGCGAGCACGCAATATCATGGAGTGGAAAGAAAAGAACGGACCTTTTCTCAATAGAGAGCAGCTAAAACTGGTCAAAGGCCTCGGTCCTAAGAGCTTTCAGCAGTGTGCCGGCTTCATCAGGATCAACCCAGAGACAGTACCCAGGTACAAGGCTGGGCCACGCCACTTCTACTTCTACATGCTTTTGGACCAAGCTACCTTTATATCCTGTAGGAGAGAATGGCATAAAATATGTCACCCCTCAAAACAAAAAAATTATGCATTATTTTTCTCACCATACAGTATATTTATAAACATAAAGGCTTGTGGATAAAGTGATGTCAACTATTTGTCTAAACATTAGCCATGAATTATTAAATAAAAAATGTTCATGTGTCTTATGCTTCAGTTAAGATGTGCCAGTGGCTAATAGTGATGATGACCTCTAAATGCTATGAAATTAAAATACTGTTGCTAACAGCATTAATATCACAAATGCTATTAGATAATGTAAAAAAAAAAAAACTTTCACTACATAAACATTTTCTGAATATTAAACCTTTTTCTGGCTGATTGATAAAAATACAAAAAATGTGCAGCACAAAAGATTTTGGAAAGTGATTGTTTAGTGAATTATTTTACTTATTTTCTCAGTTAGATTCATTTATTTGGGGCAAAGTGGGTTAAGTTGTCTCACTGGACCATTTTTTTTTTTTACTTTTAATTTTATGGTATTTTGTTATAGACAGTCGATAATCTTCTAATCTCATCCTTATGTGTTATAATGATGTCATCAGAAACATCTTATTTCTCCTTTTTGAAAGCAAGTAAATAGTGGCACATCTTACCCCAATCTACCTTTTTACTCTAATATTTTTGTAATTGTGCGTCATACAGTATCTGCTCTAGAGGGAACAAAGACCTTGAGGTTCCTCAGAAACAGACAGCTAAGAAGAGAAAAGTCAAGGGATCTGATAGCATCTCTAGCGGGTTTAACCCTCTGGACCAAACCTGCATCCACCCTGAATCATACAGCATCGCTTTGAGGTGAGAACAGAGCATGCCACTGAACTTTACTGTACTATAGCAGATGATCTGCAATAATCATTGGATCTGCTTAAGGATAGACCCAAGTGGTAGCGAGTGTTTACCTCAAGTGGGAGCATCTGGGTTGTTCAGTGTGAGAGTTGTGCGAGCTGCTGCCGCTCGTATGAAAAGCACATTCAGCGTGTGCTCAGCACTCTGGTAGTGAATGACGCTCTCTCCACAGCTGTGCTGCTCAAGTCTGTTTAGACTACTCCAATCTGACACTTGTGCCTGTTGCTTCCAGAAGATGTGTGCACGGATGCCCTGTGGTTTGGATGTGCTTGCGTGCATGACAGCTGCAAGTTAAATCAAAATCAGTGCATGCATGTGAAAGAGTTTTTTTTTAAATTTAATATGAACCGTGGGCATGGCATCCTAGCGCTGTGGAATTTTGAGGATTTATTGGTGAATGGCAACTATAATTTAGAAACAAGACATTCATTCACTGCCTATTACTCACTTTTTTAATTTCCTCCATAGCTGATGTCGTACTTTGGCATTAGGTGTAGCACAGTGTGTGTACTACTAGTGCAATTACACTTTGTTTGTGTATGTGTGCATTTGCGTAATGAGACCACATTGAAAATCTGGGATTGTTTTTTTTAAACCTGGACATAAAGAAAATAATAACAAATAAAGTTATGACTTAAAAAATATACCTTTTTTATCTATATTGTCATTCTTTTTTAATTCTATTACAGATATCTTATTTTATCTTCGTAATTCATTTAACATGCTTTCATTACAAATTATATTGTATAATAATAAATATAATAAATAAATAGATTTAGGATAGACGTATTTTCACTGGTGGTCTGAGACTTGTGGACCCCACTGTATATGCATGTGTGACTCGTGTGTGAGTGAATGTCCGTCCACTGTTTCTCTGCCTGATCTGTCATCAGAGGCGCCTTTTAGGGTCAGAGGTCTAATAAAGCCACTTAGGGGTATGGAGTGGGGGAATAATCACCCTGTCATATCCTCCCTCCTCTCCTCCTCTTCTGTTTGTTTTTATTTCTCTCCGTTAGGCTTCATTTCCGACTAAACCAGGCAGAAAAGCCTCCCTTTGCAGTCCCTTGTATTATCACCATTCTCTATCGTTACCAAATGCTGTGCTAATGGAAGTTTCTCCACTCCAATTGTCATCATGAGCCCAAGCATATTTTTCTTGGAGTAAAAGGATTTGATTAAACATGGCCACCAGCAGTGCTGAGTTGATAATGTAGCGCCCAGCTAATGTACCGGACTTTAAACAAGGGTTTCTAGGGGGCTTAGGAGGAATTCTGGGTATTGCTAATAAATTGTATCAAATATGTTGCGAGCTTCAGCCAGGGCTGGACTCATAAGACTAATGATGCGAGCAGAACCGTATGAGCGATGGCTTTATAATGATGATGACAAGCTTGACATATTCCCAACAATCTGTAACCCATTTCTGTACTGGGTTCATCACTCTTGTCCTCTGTTTCACCAGCTCATTCGCTTTCGCATTGCGAATTATTGGACATCTCTTTTTCACTTCCTCTCTCATTCTCATTCACGGCCCTGTTTATATAATAATCCAGCAGTTAATGAGAATAGAAATTAAATGAAAATGCATCCCTCTCAGCATCAGTAACTGGTTTGCACTTAATATTTGTGAAGTCGGGAGTGGAGGTGGCTTAAATCAGTCACACATTGTGCTTGTGAAAACATGCAGCTTGTCTTCCTCCATTTTGTGAGTGATTTTGTTCCACGTTGGGCGCTTTGTGAAGCGTGGGCCAGCGGACGGTAATGGCGGATCATGTTGCTCTAATGTGATGAACTTGATACCCTTAGCCCCACCACTTCCCACTCATACACACACACACACACACACACACACACACACACACACACACACACACACACACACACACACACACACACTCACACACACACACACAAACACACACAAACACACAAAACTCATACACTATGTAGTGCTGACCCCCTGATTGACCATCTATATATGTAGTATTTATGTATTAGCTGTGAAACAAAGTTTAAAGCTAGCTCTTATTGGAGACTCTTTGGATATGGAAATTATAACAAAATAAGCTCTGACTTTACTCTTGACTGGTTAATGCTTGATATTTATGTTATGAGGGCTTACTTAGTTTTTCAACATTTTGCGAGAGCATGTAGAGGAATTTAGTGATTTGGGCTGCCACAAAACACTGGTTTTGGCAATAATAACCATGATAATTGAAAAATCAAACAATGATGTCTTAATACTACACCTATGGTAAAATTGTAAATAATCCATCGCCAGAAATCTGGTGACACTTCTACATTACCTTAATGCAGGTTGCCAACTGGTTTAAAGTGGGGAAAAAAGTGGCAGTGTGTAGCTAATACTGCCGCACAAAATAGTTTCAGAGGAGATAACATATGAAAGTGAGACGCACCAAAAATAAATTAGCTCGCAAGTGGGAGTTTATTTTTTTGGATTACGTAAAAAAGACACCCCAGTCCTCAGGAAGTGCTTATCAACAGCAAGTTCTTTTTGTACATTTTTTTTATACATTTAAATCCTGTTCACACCAAACAATTGTTTTGAAATTGATTCCTATCACATCATTCCTTTGTGTCATTAGTGGCTAAGCACAGAATGTATGTAGGCACCTATTGTATCTGTTCCCGTTCCTATTATTATTATTATTATTATTATTATTCATTTTCCCGACTCTATAGCAGCCTAAAGAACCGCTTGTGCAAGCTTGCGCTTGCGAACTGATTTTATTAGTTATAAAATCATAACTAATTTCAAAATTATGAAATTTGGCACACTGATAGAGGAAAGTCTGAAAAGTAAACATAGCAAATTTTGAGTCTCCAAATCAATTCCTCTAGCGCCACCAACTGTCCAAAGGTTCACTCATGTTTATGCTAATAACTTTTGAACCTTAAGGGCTAGAAACAAAATTCCTTTCCCCGCTGATTCCTGAGCTCATGACGATTCGATTGCACCCTACTACTACTTCATTTTCCCTCTTAAAAATGTCCGCCATTTTGAATTGTCCAAAAAAAAATAATACTTTTTCTAACTCGGTTTTTCAACTAGACGGTTGCTCCGATTTTCATGAAATTTGAACAAGATCATCTCCAGACCCATGCCGACAAAAAGTTATTGAATTCATGTTGATTCGTCAAACCGTTCTCGAATACTGCGCAAACTAATTTTAATTAGCACTTGCGAAAACAGACATAAGGCTGTATCTCCGCAACACTTCATCGTATTCAGACCAAACTTGGTACATGTCATCACAAGCATGTTCTGAGGCGACATGCAGCGTTTCGGCGCAGCGCTACCTACTGGTCCGGAGATATGAAAAATGGCTAATTTTGCTTAACTTATGAACGGTTTGTCGAAAAATCATAAAAGCTGTCTCGTTAGATTCAGGGCATCATGCCGAGTCGACTGATATCCAATTTATCCATATCGACCATTTTAGGTGTCGGCCATTTTGAATTTTTTACCAAAATGCTGTATTTTCTGAACGCATAAACGTATCGTTATGAAACTCGGTATGGGTCATCAGTACAATACCCTGAAGGAGCCTTAGAAGTTTCGACCAGCGCCAGAGCAGCGCCACCTAGTGGTAAAATTAAATGTTTAAATGATTTGAACTCTGGTTGTGGTCAACTGGTTTTCACGGGAGTCATCTCCTTGGTTTCCTGAATCCTTGCCGAGTCCAACGATACCACCCATGCTAGGTTTTCCCTTACGGTGTGTGTAGCGTTGTGATTTAGCGCTTAAAAAACATTTGCCAATATCTTCGAAACCGTTAGACCGATCGAGACGAAACCACCATCAGAAGTTTGGAAACATGGGTTGTTGGCTTTATTTTAATACTCTGTCAAAATATTGATAGTAAGGGCTTGTAAAATCCAATCAAAGTCAGGTGTCACTCATTTTTTTATGTTTCTTCATATAAATGTCTATAACTCAGAAGCGAATTGAGATATTTTCACCAAAATTGACACACAGCTGTATGGGCTCACTCTGAGGACACATAAAAACAATGGTGTGATTGAGCCTCTTGGTGGCGCTATAATAGAACAAAACATGAAATTGCCTTTGACTTCAATACAGTTCTATACAGTTCAATACAAATGCTATACTTAACAAATGCATTGCTGTAACATTACGAAACTCAGTATGTGCCATTAGCACCCTGCCCTGAGGGTACTTTAAAGATTTCGAGACAGCGCCGCCTGTTGGTCAAAAGTTATAATAAAATTTATAAAATATAAATGTATAAAATATAATAAAATAAAATTTATTTCCTAAAATGCTAATAACTTTTAAATAAATCTGCCTATTGTAATGATACTGGTCTTAATAGATTCCTTGGGTTATGACGAGAACATAGATAGCAAGTTTGCCGTATTTGGCCGAACTTCCTGTCCCATCTTGATTCCTGTCCCATCTTGATTTTCATTCAATACCTGCTTTTTCCAACTCCTCCGAAAAATGTGTCCAATTTTCACCAAAATCGAATCGTATCATCTCCAGACTGTAACGACTAAAAGTTATGGATTTCATGTCGATAGACAAAACCGTTTTCGTATACCGCAGCAGCAAAGTTGAGGCATGATGCCAATATGACTATTCAGCCTTTATATATGCAATGCCTTGACATATTGACACCAAACTTTGGTCACTTCCCTCTGACCACATCACATCGATTTCGTTTCGATTTCGACCTATTTTTCGAAAGTGATAATCCATTAAATCATTTTTAATTACTTTTTATATGATTTTTCAGCCATTTCGCCTAAAATCCTCTTCAAATGTCTTTAATTGCTCCTTGCTCCAGTTGGTCTGATATATTCAGCCATGTTGGCATGTCCTGTCATTTGCTTGCGTTTGGCCCCGCTTGTTGCTGCTTGCAGATATATTTATCATTATATTTGTGGTGTGGACTTTCCTATTTTCATAGTATTAGAATAATTATTAAAACTCAGCACTAGAAGTGATGTATTGCAACAGTTCACCCAAATATAAAAATGTTGTCATCATTTCCTCACCCTCATGTCATTTCAAAGCCCTATCACTTTCTTCTGTGGAACACAAAAGAAGATATTTTGAAGAATATCCTGGGCACTCTTTTTCATATAATAAAAGTAAATGAGGACAGATGCTGTCAAGCTCCAAATTTATAAAAAATTAAATGAAAAAAAAAAACATAAAAGTGCTCCATATGACTGTTGCACAGCGTTCCAAGTTTTCTGAAGTCATATGATAGCTTTGTGTGAAAAACATACCTCTGAAAATCTATAGCAAATGTGTTGCAGTTAGATATTGCATTAGGTTTAACGTAAATTATGGCCGTTTTCGTTTTGTGAACTATTCCTTTGAGTACTTTTCTGTCTTCAACAACCAAGCAACACACAGATCCATTTTGCCGTTATGAGTATTGCCAAGATGAGTCTGAAGAAGTGAATAGCTCTTCTTCATCTTCTTCAATGTAGCATTAGTAACTTATTTTTCTCAGTCACTGAATCATCTGAGGGTTGATATCATATTTCTCACATTCACTGATGATAAAGAATTAACTTCAGGGTTATTGCTAAGGGGACCACACACTAAAGCAGCCTCATTGTGTCTGGATAGCCTCTATCATTGGGCCCACCCAGTAGCTTACGATGTGGGGAACAGAGGCCTCATCCACAATGCTCCTTGGCAGAGCTGCTTTTCATTATGCCCGGAGAATAAGGCCGACTCTACTCTTCTGGATCCAAAAGAGCAGAAGCCCTGGTACCCCTTAACACTAACACACCAGAGGGAAACATAAGCCCAGCTGAGACCCCCTCTAGAAACCTGAGCCCTTGGGCCAATCGCCCACCACCGCCACACTCACACTGTAACTGGTCATAAATCACTCAGAGTTCAGCACTGCACCCTCCTCTCTCTCTCTTCATCTCCAATCTGTCTTTGTGCCAACTCTGGCATTCCAGAGGGACAGCTGGAGGGAAGCACAGTGTCCCTGACTAACATCACGGAAATCTGTAAAGTACTAGTGGAGGATGATGGGTAGTTGCCATTGGGCAATATGAGTGCTTGAGTAATTTGTTGAAATTGGTACAAGTACAGGGCACAGGTATGCGTGTGAAGTCCTTTACAAGCAGGTGTTGTCAGGGCACTTGATTCTGAATTATCAATTAATTTTTCGTTAGAAATTTAGTTTTTTTTTTAATGTATGGGTTTTAACATTGAGCAAAAATCATACCGACTTAAAACTTTTAAACAGTAGTGTATATAAATTCTATGAAATTTAATGGTCAAAGTTTGACCATTAGTGCTGTTGTTGCTCTGGACTTGAGGCTGCAGAACATGCAATGCCACATGCAATACCACATGAATAACTGTTCTGCAGTTCTTTGATCAAACCTTTTACTTAAGAGACAAGCTGGAATTCATCCACAGTGTGTGTTCGTGTCTGTTACGCTTTGCATTTTCATCACCTCATTACTCAAAGGCCCAAAAGAGTCTATTATTATTTTTTTGTTTCACTAGATCTAGTTCTGCTCTAGAACTGTTTCAAAGGTGTTTCAAAGTGAACATGAAAGGCTTCTTTTGGCACTAAACTTCTGTCAGACTTCACAGGTCAGTATTGAAAATATATGGCCTGCAATTTTTAGGTTTTGGGTTCTTTCTTAGCAGGTTTAACTCTTAGTATACCTTGGTGCATAACTCATACCACACTGTTTGTGCTAAGCCATGATAACTAAAAGCTTGTTAAAGAAAGCTAAACATATGATTTTTGCCTGGTGGACGATAAAACAGGCGTAAAATCCTATAGACGTACAGAAGTCATCTTGAGCTATATCTAGATCATATTTTTGGGGGTTGGATGCTTTTGGACTTAGGAACACCCAAAAAACTACCTAGAACACCCTTGCAACTTCATAGCAATGCCTTTGCAACGATGTAAAGTTCCCTAGCAACACCCTGGCAACCATCCTATCATTGGGTATCATTCACTAATAATTGTGTAGATAGACATGTGCATACACATGGATTTGTTCTTAACCTTCTCCTAATATTAATGAATTTGGAATATTCTTCTAATTTAAAGAACTTGTGCCAACAGCCCCAAACCATCTCCATATTCTGCACAACCTTTCGCCACTCTCAACAAACATTCAGTATGATGCTCTCTACACAGTCTAAAATTGCATGCTATCAGCATCCTTCCTGTCAGTCATAAACTTTTTTTTTTAAGGAGGGTGAGTTGAAAAGGAGCAATGATCTGTATGTATGAGTATTGGTGTTGTATATCTGTGTGCGAATTGTGAAATTGTCTGAGTACATACAAAAGGAGGAGTGTGGGTAGATTTGCCCGTCACTGTTGCTGTCAAGCCCTCTATCTGCAGCAGGAAATGGGTGGGGCTTGAACCCACCTGCCCTGCCCAGTCAAACAGAGGACAGCTGCGCTGGCGTCAGGCTGTCACGACGATGGCCATCCATCAGCAAGCTGGCTCAGCAGGTCCGCCCCCTCCTCTTGCCAAAACTCACATTCCAGTAATGCCCAGGACCCCAGTATTCCACAGCCACCTCTGGACAGCTTGACCCCCTGCTACAGGCTTGTTGCACACTCCAGGATGTGTGTCCCTGTAGAGATTATACAGCTCATTTGCATCGTGCTCTAAGAGAGCAGTATTCATGCACTTGGTGGTTGTATGAAGGGAATATGAGGAATTATGGACTGACCTTTTTTTAGTATGCGTAATTTTACATATAAATCAATAATGAAATGAAAAATACTTAGGTGACATTAGAATGTTGTAATGACTAAATTCACTTTATTCCATTTGGTATTTGTTTTATTTAAAAAAAAAATGTTTTGACAACATTGTATAGAATTTTACTATCGACCATTTATTGGTTAATGGCCGTAACACAAACATAATCAGTATTAGCCACAATTTTAATGTGGAAACATTTCTTATGGTTATGAATTACCTTAAATTATTTTGCATTGATGCATAAAAATGTTTAATGTTCAAATTGATTGATTGAAAAAGTATACATAGGACAAAACAATGAAGATAATTTTTATGAGATCTGAAAATTCTGGCACTATAATTTTTTAAATCACAAATTTTTTAGTTACAGATTGTTCCTGTTTCTTCGGCATGTATCTTTTAGTGATCAATATAAGCAGAGCTGTGATTTTAAATCTGTTAAGCATGTTCTGTAAATTATCTAATAATATTTGTTAATACTGTTATATATAGGTTCCCTTTGAACCACAAACAAATTTTAAAATCAACAGTATTTGAGCTTTCAGTACTGACAGATGTGTTACAGTTTTTTGAATGCACACACCCTCAAACTTAAAACAAACTCTAAAACCTGAGAAATATGGCGTTAAAAAAAAAGCCATATCAAAGTTCCCAAACAAAACTTTTGTTCATTTTCTGCTTAATTTCAGCAAAGCACTAATCCAGAACCTTTAGAACCTGAAAGTGTCGCCACTGGGCATTTATTTGTAATCAATTATTTCAATGCAACTCCCTAAACCAAATCATGATGTGCCTAAAGATTCACACCCATACATATGTTGTGCATTTACACACAAGCAGTTTTCTATTTAGAGTATGGCCTAATAACAGACTGACCTACTATGCAACACAGTATAAAGCTGAAGTTTGAGCACTGTCTCCGTGTTGCAGTTCATGATCACATTATGAAAATATTGGCTCATCCTGAGCCAGAGATTATGGGTTGTGCCAAGTAATAGGCCATGTCTGGATCGTTTTCGCTGGCTGTGTTTGGTCTGTGTTCCTGCTTCACTGCTACTAACCTTTTCCTTTAATGTATGGCGCTCACAAGGCAGTTAGATTTATGAAGGGAGACAGAGTCTTCATCTCTGGGACTCTAGAAATCAAGATTTAGGGCATAATTAGTCTCACCTCCCCTCCCATATCTACCTCCTCTCCCAGTCTTTGCTCTCCTCCACTCCGTGTGTCGACCTTCAGGCTCCTTGCTGGTGTTTGGGGAGTTCCTCCACGTGTGCTGGGCTCTGGGAAGGGCTATTAAAAAGCCATTCATTAAGACACCACCTCCCATGGACCTCAACAAACCCCACTGCCTTAACGCAATATCTGAATCAAGTGTGTGTGTTCCTATGTGGACTGTTTCTGAATAAGATTACAGGTTTTATATGAAATGTCCTTAAAATGCACGTAATTTATTTCTTCACTTGTCAAGAGAGTAATTATCAGATCTTGCTCTCTTCATTCAGGTTCTTGTCTCAAATAGGGGGCAGTTTGGATCAGATGGGCAGTGCTGTTCTCAGGCAGAGTGTTGAGAGCAGTGTTCAGAGCAGTGGTCTGGATGTCTTGGCCAAATTTCTGGACACCACACCTGAGACTCTACAGCTCATTGTGGACGGACTCATTCAGCCACCTGGCTTTGACATTCGTCAGGGTAAGAATCAATCTGTGACGTGCCCATACTGTTCCCCCTCTATAGAGGACAGTATAACCTGTCTCTAAAGATATTTGCAGGGCTAAAAAAAAAAGATTACCCACTGGCCCAGCAAGTTAACGTAACTGTCACTTGCCCTTTCTGGGTCAGTGCTGTGTTGCCACAGTCACATTCATTGATCGTGTACATTCATTTGTTATGTCTTGAAAACTGCCAATTTGTCACCTAGATAATGTTATCTCACTAACTTAGATGAGGTTTTGTTGAAATTGTGAAAAATACTTAAAGTTTTTAGTAAAATTGCTGAAAACTACAAACCAAATAGTTGGTTGTTCAAAATATGTTTTTATGAAGTTTGACATTTATGGAGTTAAATTATAGCTGTGAAATGCCCTGCATTTTGCAAATTGCAAATTAAAAAAATGTAGTGAAAAAAAGAATAAACATTTCTAGCAAATATATAAATACATCTCTAAAATAAAAATGTATCATTCTTTTGTGTTGGGTTCAGTAACTACTTGTTCAAAGTAGTATCAAAGTACTTTCTCAATATGGCCGCTATGCAGATCATAGACAACGCTGGCATCTCGTTCTCTTTTCCTCCTTCCCATCTAACAATTTCCCTCCCGTCTCCCCTGAGTCCGTCTCTTGTCTGTGAGATGGTTGGGCGGCGCTCCAGGCTTTTGAAGTCTTGCCGCGTAATTTGGGGGAAGACCCGCATTATTAAAGCAGACCTGCCGACAGATATATCATTAATGAGAGAGAAAGCTGCGTAAAGAGGAAAGCAGAGTAGCCTTGATCCCAGCGCTAAAATCCCCTAGTGACCCCTAGAGTGAATAAAAGCGACCGAACAACAAATGCTCTTCTGGTTTTTATGTTAAGTTCAGACACCTGAGAAGACATTGTTTTCCTTCTGCGGGTGTTGATATTAAATGTTATGTTTCATTAAAGGTGACAGGATTATAATTGAGATGAATGTCTTAACGTGTTTTCAGGGTAGGGGAACAAAGTTCATTATATTCAGAGAAAGGTTTTCTTTGGAAAGGGGAGGAGGTTTTATTTCAGTACTTGAAAAGATGATGGCAATGTTCGTTGAATTTGAATTAAGACTCTGCGGGAGGAAAATCTATTTGTAGATCTTTTAGAAATAAATGAACCTGAATATATAAAATAAATGTGTGTATATATATATATATATATATATATATATATATATATATATATATATATATATATATATATATAAACTTTCGCTTTTATCTTAAGTATTTTTTAACGTTATTGATCGAGAGACCATTAGTGTGGGATACTCCAGATGATATGTCATCTCGTCTGTGTCGTGCACTAGATGGGACACTAGCTTTCTCATTAGAAGGCTTGCAGGCTCACTTCCGCTGGTTGGAAGCCTGATGGGTTCTGCTCTGTAGCCAGCTGTATAAATAACTGCCATGTGAGCGGTGCTTTAGGTAAGGTGGCCCGGATAAGAATAATCAGAGATGAATGTTTCCTGGACTGCAGAGCCTGCTGAGAGGCCATGTTTATGTAAAAAGCTCCTCCCAAAGAAAATCACCCCAAAAAACAGACAAAATGGGCTTGGAAAGAAGTGGTTTGAGAGGCTTGGTAATATTATTTGTTTTAAATTATTAACCAAAGCTTGTTTCTAATGTCTAGCTTAAGGCCCGGTCCGTCACACCAAGGACGATAACGATAAAGATGCAGTTCTAAAAATCGTTCTCAATATTAAAGAATAGCAGAGTTTACACCGCAGCTGTAACAATAACGACACAGAGAAACAATATCGTTGGGATCGGTTTCAGACAGATTTTATCCAGCTGATGAGCGATTAAAACATTGACAGCCAATCAGAATCCATCCTGCTGTAACAAGCTTGAGCATTTAAGGCGGCAGACAAGCACACACTTAGAATAAACACAATGGTATCGTCCGCTGGTGTGGACGCTAATAGTTTAAATCTGTTTAAATATTCTCTCTCCTGAATTTCATCTTTGTTTCTAACGGGGCAGTTATATTTACTGTTGCTCTGCGGAATTTCGAAAAATCCAGGAATCTAAGTGATCAAGTGTTCCGCGTGAGGGCGAAAAAGTTCCCTATAAAGTTGTTCGCTTGGTTTGACTTCTGTATGAACTGTGCATCGTTCTTTTTTTACCCATGAAATTTCAGTAATGTGACTACAACTTACCCTAATTATTTTCTTTTTTTTGCCCTCAATAGATTTTGAGCAGGCAGACTTCAAGCGAGAAATTGTGTCCATGAATGACCTGCACAATGGCATGGTGCTGACGGGCCGTGTAACAAACACTGCTTTATTTGGAGCCTTTGTGGACATCGGAGTAGGCCGTTCTGGTCTCATCCCAAAGCGGTTCATCACACCGGAAAAACTTCCTGTTGACCAGAGGCGAAGAAGCCTAGCTCTCGGCCCAGGTGAGCGGGTAGAGGTACGGGTCATGGATGTGGATCTTCAGAGGAACCGGATCAGTCTGGACCTCATTAGGGTTCTCAGATAGGAACTATAATTGAGGATTTACTGTAGTCAAGTGTAGTTAACTGTTTTCATGTGGAATAATGTGTTTATGGGAAATAAAAATTGAAAATTGTGTTGACTGCTGAATGAGAAAGTGTTTTAGAAAATATTTTTATTTGCACATTAGCAAGTTTCTTAATCAGTCTGCAAATAATAATATTATATTGTTTTTCATGTCTTGTACAAAAATTCTGTTTTTTTTTTTATTTTATTTTTTACCTGCGGTTACTATAGTTTTCAAAACCTTCAATAAAATAGATGTTATGTTTCATGAAACATGACAGGATTATTGATATTCCCAAATATGATGATTCCATCTGCAAGGGACACCTAAAATATAAAGGCAGTTATATATTTAACAAAATATATTAGGGATAATAAAGAGGCATGTTGTTTTCCAAATTAAATTGGTGTTTGCATTATCATTGAACTAAAGCCAAAGCATATATTATCTGGAGAATATTGACTTAATTTTAAGCTGACAAGTTAAGTAAGTAAAAATATAATGAAAACTTTTCCTTTTCTTTCTCAATTTTAAAATTTAGTTTAAAGTTTAAAAACTTGTGGTATACTGGATCTGAATTTCTTCTGCAGTTAATAATTATAATAATAATAATATTTAATATAATACTAAAGTTACAACTGAAATATTATCGATATTGCTCTTTTTTTACATAACTTTTATACTGTAGTTGTTTTCTAGTGCAACATGATTCATGACTGAAGAGAGCGTTTCAGAGGACAGAGATCCAGACACTATTATAGCAACTGGATGCTGTTGCTATGACCCACTCAGGATGCAGCCGCAGTCACAGATGTTGCCAAACCCAGGTCTGTTTGATTGACAGCCACTTATCAGGCCGAAAATGGGCAAGGGGGGGTGTAAAAGCAGCTGCCACATTGCAATATGACTAGAGGCCGTGGGGAAAAACGAAAGCTAATTATCCTAGACTAGCCACGTGCTAATGAGCCCCTTCAAAATTAATCCCACGCTCCCTCGTCTCTATTATCTAATCTGTTTGTGTTTATATGACACAAATTAAAAAAATGGATAAATAAGAAACTTGAGGTGCCCTGAGCACTTAAAACAAACCACAGGGACCGAATTCCAAATGAGTGTGTGATATTTGCATTGGGGACGTTGCTTTGTATTACAGTGAAGTTTCATCAGAACTGAGCTGCAGTGGAAGGATTGAAGCATCAGTGTATGATCAGGTGTAGTGGATTTTACATTGTTTTTATTCAATAATTATGCCTCAATCTAACTCTAAAACCCTCTAATATTGGGCAACATTTAATTCCTTTTCACTATCATTTTTTAACTGGTTCACTAAAAAATTATGTTTTATAAATGTATGTAATGAATGAATCCACTGGAGGCAAGCTGGTAGGAAACCCAAATGCAACTTTACTTCAAAACATAATCAAACATAAAACAAGGGCATGGTAAGGCATGAAACTCAAACCAAGAACCTGGACAAACATTCATTACTAGACAAAGACACAGGGTGAATATGAGGGCTTAAATACACAGACTAATTACAAGACAAATTGTATATATATATTAATAAAAATGACATCACATAACCCATATCCACTGTCAGAGAGTTTATTCAGACATAATGTATACACATAAAACATAATACCAGAGTTTTAAAATCAAACATTTTAGAAGAGAACAAAACATCATGGTTGTTTAAACCACTGAGCATTAAGCTGTGTCGGCAAGTCGTTTCCCATCATGGTTTTGATCAGCGCAGTCGGTGGAGAGCAACTGCGCGCGACTGCAGAATCCGACACGTGCGCCTTGCGGTCGCGAGAGTTTTTTGACATACGTCAGCATGACATCAGAGCAAGGCAGACCAATCTCGGACACATTTCTAACCGGCATACATCTCGCTGTGATCACCGCTGATCGGTTCTGCGCAGATTTTGCTCATCTCAAACATGCCTATTGACAAGTACAAGAAACAAAACCCAAACCGTGACAATGTATTAATTAGATTAAAAAAAAGTATGGATTTATGTGTACGTGCTGCACTTTATTTGTTAAAATATTTCTCAGTCTTCCTCAGTGTATCTCAATCTTTTTTTTAGCTGAATTAAGAAAAGCATAGGGCTAAGATGCAATTAAAAAAAAAAAATAACCACACAATGTCTTCGGCGATGATTATATGTGGAGAACAGGTTATGAAACTTGAAATTAATAACGTGATGAATGCAAAAACCCAGGACAAATACCGCTGGACCAAGCCCACGTACAATGGAGAGTTTTGGGAGTGACATTAGAATTTAAATGCGGAAGTGAATCCCCTAATCAGTGGTTCCTTAGTCAGGTTGCAGTCTATGGGGGGTCAGAAAGCTCTCGGATTACATAAAAAAAATCTTTATTTGTGTTCCGAAGATGAACAAAGGGCTTACTGGTTTGAAACAACATGAGGGTGAGTAGTCAATAACAGAAATGTCATTTTTGGGTGAACTAACCCTTTAATCTTTATCCAGTAAATCACAAACAACTGAAAAAGTCATGGTGCTATCTAATATGGGGCCTATGAGATTGAGAACTATTGATCTGAATTATCATTTAGAGTGTGAACAGAGTTCTGGAGTCATTCCTGAAACTGCAATGATTGACTTATTGGTAATGGTAACCATAGCAAACTTAGTATCTCTCAGGTGTGAACAAGTAACTTGCATGCCAGCAGTTAAACCTCTTTGGTATCTGCTCTTTTTTAGGAAAGAAATGTTATTATTGTGTTTATTGGCTCTTTAAGATGAGCTTGTTGTATTGCTCAATTGTAAGTCACTTTGGATAAGAGTGTCTACTAAATGAAAACATGTAAATGTAAATGCCTGAGTAGAATTGAACTTTGAACATCCTAAACTTTGGACTTGGATTTGTAGGATTTTAATCCACACAGGAGAATGAGAACCATTTAAATAGACGTGTCAAAGAGACTCATACTGTTTAACTGCATACCAGCTCCTCCAGCCACTTCTCTCTTTTTCAGTAAATCAAAGACATATCCCACAACTTCCACAACCACACACAACCTCCGTACTTGAAAAGTGTTCCAACTGCACCCGCTGCTGCCGTCATGACATGCAGTGGGTGTACAAGCAAATGACCGTACAACTTCATGATTGAATCATTGAAATCCTGTTCTGCACACTTGTAAAAGCTTCATATTAGTTGTGTGGATTTCCCATGAAGCCAATATTGCTGTATGGCTGTAGTAAAATCTAATTAGCCTTCCATCCTACGGAAGAAAAACACCAAGAGTGGAACTGGAATTTTACTGCAAAAGTACTTTGTGTTGGCCATGAGGAGCGAGTTTATATGTCCCTTTAGAGAGCTCGCTATGTTCCCACTGTTAGTTTTTGCATGAGTTTCCATCACTCCATTGGGGGAAAGATGGTTTGTACTTGTTTAGTTTTGTAAATGGGAGTGGGTGGCCATAAACTTGTATATGTGGTGCCTTCAATGATAATAGGTTTTAGGTTGTTGAAAGTGTGGACAGTGAAGAGTAAATGATGAGTCTCCTGATGAAAGGGGAGTAAGGGATATAATATTATATATATATATAATATAATATATCCACAGAGTATTTAGCGAGGTAGCACACACACACACACACACACACACACACGGTAGCTAATAGTCATTTTCTAATTAAATCTTCTTAATGAAGTTAACCCTTAACTATCCTGGCATAAGATTATGTAGTCAGTTTATAATTATTATTATATGCATTTAGTATTATTTTTCCCTGCTGTCCCATAGAGTAATTATAAAAAATACTTCAAGTGCTTTGTCCACACAGACCATTAAAACAACTTCATTCTCTCAGACCCAGTTTGTACTCATTCGCTCTTCTCTGGATGCCTAAGGGCAAGTGAATGGCTGTTTGCATTAGGCTGCACCTTGTCAACAGAGCTTATAAAAACTGTTGTCCCCAAATGAGAGTGATATCAAAACCTCAACGCAAGCATTCGATTAGCCGGCCCATGAGAAGCCCCTGTCTCCCCAGAGCCCCCCTGCCCTCCAACCCAACTGAAAGTCATCTTGCTCCCTCTTTGGCGGCCATTAGACTAACTGTGTTACCCAGCCCTGGTATCCCCTGCAGCCCCTCAGCTCATCTCCACTAAGTGGATAATGTCTTTAGACTGATTATGAGAGTGAAGGATGCTATTGAGATGGGGCCCTGAAGCAGTGAGTCCTTTACAGGCCAAATATTTTCACAGCGGTCCAGGTGTTTCATTCTCAGGAGGCGGAGGGTATAAAAGGGGGCTCACTAACGTGATTTACGCAAATCTGAGGAGAGACATTTCACTTAGAATGTTAGCTTACCTTCTATATTCATCTTAAGGTTGATTTTTTTTTTTTTTTTAACTTATTTTAATACAGTACATATATACACACACACACATATACAAACACACACACACACACACACTGATGGCACTGATGTATATCAGTGTATCGTTGATATCAAATTATCATTGATATCAATGTATATCAAATTACAGTTACTGTAAATCCGGCCTCTAGTTCATAAACGCCAGAGGAGAACTGGCCCCCGACTGAGCCTGGGTTCTCCCAAGGTTTTTTTTTTTCTCTCCATTAGGTCGACTGATGGAGTTTTAGGACACCAGTAGGTCACTTGATGGAGTTTTTCGGTTCCTTGCCACTGTTGCCTTTGGCTTGCTCAGTTGGGGATATTCAAATGAATTAACCAAGCATTAATACCATTGATCAGCCCTACCAAACGTGGATGTTTTTTTCCACTAAGAAACAAACATTGTTATGTTATTTGATTGATATTGTGAAGCTGCTTTGATGCAATTTATATTGTGAAAAGCGCTATATAAATACACTTGACTTGACTTGACATGTAGACTTAACCTTAATTCTTCCACCATCACAAATCGTTTAAAGTTTGGTTGATTCAGGCCTCTTGGCCTTCAGTATTATTTACCAGGCTTTCTCTTTCCTCCTAACAATACTGTGAAATCCCCCATCAGAAATATTTGTGGACTCAGTAGACCTCTTCCTTTTCTTGGGTCATCAGTGTAGGCCCCTTGCTCACTGTGATTGACAGGCCTGAGTAGGAAGTTGTGTTTCCACTCGCCCTCACCTCACTGGTCCCCTGATATGCGAAACCTTTATCAGTGAGACTTTCTTGTAGACCTTCTGACTTTTTCACGTCTCTCAACTCATATGCATATTTCATATCCACGGATCAATTTCACCCACCGGAAGGAAAAGAGGTGCACATGAGGGGGAAACCCCTATAATGGCCAGAGAAACATGCAATATTGTGGTCTAAAGTTGAACATACCATTGCAACCATAACAACGGAAAATAAAAGACCAACCTATTGTTTTATTGTTGTTCTAATACATCTTTGTTTCTAACTTATTGAATCTACTTTGATTAAACTGCTCTTCTAAGTAAACAAGTACATTTTAAACAATCTGAAAAAATTACGTCAATACTTTTACATTACCGTTAAAAAGGTTAGTACAATAGTTTTTAAGGAGATTAATATTTTTATTCAGCAAGGATGCATTATATGTATTAAAAATGATAGCAAGTGTATACTGTTAAAAAAAATCCATTTCAAATAAATGTTCTGTTTTCTGTTCATCAAAGAATTGTATCACGGTTTCCACTAACATTGATAATAATAATAAGAAATTATTTTTTAAGCACCAAATCAGCATATTAGAATAATTTCGGAAGGATCATGTGACACTGAAGACTCAAGCAATGACTGCTGAAAATTCAGCTTTAAAATCAAATTAATAAATTACATTTAAAAATGTATAAAAATAGAAAGGTATTCATTTTAATCAAATAACAGTAGGTGTCTTATTGTTACATAATAGGGTAACACTTTATTTCGATAGTCCACTTTAGACATTCTACTTACTATTAGTAACTTTGCAGCTACATGTCAACTAACTGTCATTAGAGTATTAGTAGACTGTATGCTTAATATTTGCTAATACTTTATTTTGTTGGTCCAGACTATAAATAACTTGGAAACTACAAGTCAACTTATTCTCCTTATTAGAACCCTAACACCTAACCTAACCATAACCTACCAGTCCACTGACAGTCTACTGCAATCTACTAATACTATAATGACCGTTAGTTGACATGTAGTTGCAAAGTTACTTATAGTTAGTAATGTCTAAAGTGGACTATCTAAATAAATTGTAACCCATAATAGTTTTCATCATTTACCATTATGAGAGAGGCCTTAAGGAGATTTATGTTGAATCAAGATAAAAAAGATCATGTATTTTGTTTGATGTTAATGGCCTAAAAGCATGTTTGATTCACTCCTAACAAATTGACAATCACATACAAATTCATATTTAACTTTATTCTAAAATGACTGTTAATCAACACTTTAAATTTCCTTAAAGACCTAGTTGAGACCTGATTTATTAAAGTCACCGCTATAATATTTTGTAAGATTATTTGATGTACTTTTCACATGACATTGTTTAATAAGTCCTGTGTAGCCAGTGAGCTTCGTTGCAAGCATTGGTAATGACAGGGGAGGACATGTCCTGACGTGTCTGAGATGCTGATGGTGGCTGCCAGGACATAAACCTGTTGAGTAATTACCTTTCATTTAAGATATTCGACTTCTAAACAATGAGTAGTAATAATACCTTATCAATGTCAGACTGATTTGTCACATTATGACAGATTTACTGTTAAAACAATACCACTGGCTCTCGAAAGCAGACCTGCCCTGAGACGAGCCGTCTGCACTCTTCCAATGCTGTCACTACATCACACTGCACACTCCCACCCATGTCACACTTCCACAAAACCTCATAATGCACTGTTCTTAAATAAAATAAGTCTTAAAGCATTTATTACTGTTTCATTTTAAATTTGAGGACAGGATGAAAGCTCTTTGACACCCACAATAAACTCCATTTTGATTTGGTTAAATGTTAAATTTGATACTGTTTTCCTAACAGTTTGGGAAGCTTTTAGATTCATTTGTTGATTTATGTCTGCTAAGAACATTATATATTATTTGAAATTCTTAGTGTGGGTGTGTATGTGGGTTGGTGTCTGTGTCTCTGTGTGATCATTTAGGGAAGTAGGAAGGAAGGAGGTAGTCTATTAACTGTAGTGCTACTTGGCCCTGACACCTTTAAAACAGCTGATGATAATCTATTTTTCCCAATGGCCAGCAATTCAGGAACAAGAGGAGACAGGCCTGTCATCGAAAGCTTTCAGTCAGTTTGACAATTAGCTGTGCAACTGGTTTAAGAAAGTGTTTTTTTTTTTTTTTTTTTGCAAGTGTTGGTTCTTCTGCTTTGTGAAACTGATGCAAGATGTCAGATTTTGGCAGTGGACTCTTGCCTTTCAAAGCAAGTGACATCAAAAGTATGTACTATATCAGCAGTCACATGATTTACATGCCTTGTTTTCATTTCATTTTGTTGAAAGGGTCTTTCAGGCATAATAGCCTATAGCATTTTTGTGGGGATCAGAGTTCAGGCTGAATGTGACACTTCAAGGTGTGATGAACAACATGCTGACCCCTTTGGCCAAAAAAAAAAAAACTCTTACTCAAGTCCAAACATGTTTCAAGTACAGGTCTATAGTTTTTATCCGTGTTGTCTTCTTTTAATGAGAAATGTTCAGACTTTGACATTTGTTCAGTTATTTGTTGATTAATGGTCCAAAAGGAAAACCACTAATATATTTTTTAGCCTACTGTAATGAATATTGTAGTTATTATGTTTCAAGCAAATTGAAAACACAAACTTGATGAGACCTTTTATGACTTAAGGCAAAGTCCTTTTAGGCAAGTCATGCCACTCGGCCGCCATCTTGGCAACGCCTCCGGGCAGCTATTTCGGACTAACAAGACCAGGCTCCTATCTAAATGAATGGGCAGAGAGTCAGAACTGCATTTTCACTGGTCACCGGAATATAAAAACTGCATGTATAGAAACGGCAGTAAAATATGATAAAAATCGCTGAAAAAGTTTGATGACTTTGCCCCAAAATAAGGTTTAAAATGCCTTTTCCCCCACAGGTTATTCTTTTACTACGCATGTGCAAGGGTTCTCGTCTCCGCTGCCGCAAACCTCAACTGTGCGCATGCGTCAGTGGAAGCAGACGATAGGCTTAAATGTTTCCCGGCTTGACTGTTAAAAGCAGACGATTGGCTTTCCAGCGGGAGGGGCGGGACATGTGCATATAACCGCCATCTTTGGCGTTACGGGTTTTCCCTATGTAGTTGTATTGAGGATTGAGGAAGTGGCATGTCTCTATATAAAATGTCTCTGCTCAAGGTCAGTGTTGGGGTAACGCATCACGTAATCAGATTACTTTTTTTATGCATCATGCAAAGTAATGCATGTTTACATGTATCGTTAATTTGCTTAATTTTTTTTTAAACTACTGAATAAAAATCCTTTCTCTTTTCCATAAGTCATGCGCACTCAATCATGCAAGTGAACACTAAAAATAAACTAATACAATTAAAATTGTTACAAAACACATTCATTTCAACTTTCAATAAAGTTTTATAGTTGTACAATTAAAATAGTATAACCTGTAATATTAAGTGATGTTTTGTATGGGTAACATTGCATAGCAATATTCTAAATGTAAATTTCAAAAGAACATTAAGGTTTATGTTATATAAGCTTTGTTGTTAAATGCATTGGTGTGTTAAAAACTAGCAAAAAAAACTTCTCAGTAAAAAAAAAAACCTCCTGCAAGGCTTGGAAGAAAGCCAGGTGAGAAGTAAAGAACAAAATGAGTTCCTTTTTAGGAAGTAATGCAATTTTGTAATGCATTACTTTTTAAAAGTAACTTCACCAACTCTGATTAAGGCTGGAATACAATACATACATTTTGCGCAGATTTTTGTTGTGATTTACAGTTTGGATAAGTCAATGCTAATAGCCAAAAGTCAAGTGTATGAAGGGCACAGACTCATATTTTTCAGGCTATTCCATCCATTTGTTCGATATCAAACATTTTGAGCTGATTTTAGAACACTTTTTTTTCCAGGCGTCTTGCAACAAGGTTCATGTTTTTTTATGTGAGTTTGTTGTGTTCATAAAAACTTGAAAGTATGTTAGTGTGTTATCATCAGTCATTTATGTATTATGTATGATTTACCGTTTTTATCTGTAACAATTTACTAACCAGTTGGCAAATGTATGATAAAATCATATTTCCAAAGTGGTGTAGTGTATTCCAGTCTTTAGTTTTGATATAATTTTAATATATGAACATACAAAAATATTATTGTACTGGTTTGTTGATAGTTCTCAAGTGAAAGGTTAATGTTGTTTAAAAGTCATTTAACAGAAGACATTGTGAGTTGTACTGAGTTCAGGTTATTTTTGCCTGTCATGGTGACAAAGATTCTTGTATTTGCTTGGGTCCTGTGTCTGTGTCCTTCTATATCCTGGCTTGTTCCATCAACATGGCCAAGTAATGACACCTCAGAAACTCCACGCACCACTCACTAGGTTCTGTATGATGGCCATGCTCTTCAGGACCGAAGACAGAGCCTTCAACAGAGCTCTGAGTGAGCCAGAGTTTTACACTAAACGCGTATAGCTGATTTTGTCCCGGGCCAAGCACAACACTGTAATGCATCTTAAAAGCATGACATGTTCAAAAAAACTGCAAAGCCGTAGGGTGACTCATTGGGGCCTTTTCAAGGGGGCCAATATTAAGATATTAAGACTCAACAGCAGGAGGTTTAAAGTAGGCAAGGCTAGGCAAGTTTATTTATATAGCACATTTCATACACTATGGTAATTCAAAGTGGTTTACAGAAAGGAATTAAAATAATCACAAAATAAAAGCAAGGAAAATTATAATGGTTATAAAATGAATTAAAAGCGTAAAAAGATACATAGATAAACTTCTCATCTGGCAAAACACCTGTGTATCATATTTTTCACAACTCCCAGTTTTACTCAGAGATTTTCATGGTGATTACACTGTCTGTGGTGTTCTTTTGGCACGCCTAAGAAATCTATTGGACGTCTCCGATGGATCCAATTTGGTGTAACTGGTGTAAACTTGCAATTGCAAGGCTGGACTGGAACGATTCATAGTCTGAAGATAAAATATTACAGTAAGTGCCCATCATACACTATGCAATTTTATGTAAAATCCATCGACTCAAATCTGCAGACTTCTGAGTCAGTGGCTACAATGTAAAAATAAAGTTATAAATTGTCGGGGTAAGAAAATACTATTTTAGTCTTTCTAATTTCTAATGTCATGTTTAATTCAACGCGTTACTCGCTAATTCCGAGTGAAAATTGTTTAAAAGTATTTTTTTTCCTGTGTATATCCACAATACTGTGAGGACCACTATCGTCAAATACGATTGACAGTTATCATACAGTTTGGATTGGCAGTATGGTTCTGTTCAGAGCAAGAACTGGAACTCAAGAACCATGCAGCCTAGCATGGATAAGAGCTGCAATTACGCCTCTTTGGGTAAACAGAACAGAACCAACATGAATGTATTGCAGATATCATTAATTCAAGATTTTAATGTACAACGTAATTCGAGAATTTATTCTGATTCAAGGGGAATCAGAATCCCGAGCTTGACTAATGTGAACTGCCAGAACTAACACTATGCTTAATAATATTTTTTTTCTTTTGTTTTTAAGCAGGAGTGACTGTCAAACTGTCCTGTTTGCACAGCAGCTGACATATTATTACTTTACACTACTTTCAATCCTTTCTGTTGCTAGCCTTAAATATCACTTGGAACTAGAGGTCTACATGGAGCACCCGGAGACCCGGGATCCAAGCCGGGACCCGTACGTGTTCGGGTCTATATTTTAAATGGTCGTCGGGTCAGGTGCCAATCTATTACTTCGGGTCCCTGGTCTGTTTAAGATTGTGCGTAATACCCATGTCGATCGGTCTGGGAGAACACCCGGCTTTGATCAGAGTCAGTCAGCACAGCTTGTGTGTTTGTTTTTTTTTTGTTGTTTTTTGTAACTAGCAACTTGTAAAATTAGGATAAGATAAGTGTGAGCCGGGAAATAAGGTTAAAAAACAACAAATTGCGCTAAAAGCTCTTCAGGTTCGGGCAGCTAAAGCGAATTTTGCTGTTTTACTTAAAAAGGCGGGACTTATTCCTCCAAGCCGCGCTTTGCACTTTCTCCCATTTTTATAATAATATGAATGAACCGTCTTGTTTACTCGTAAAGTTTTGTTGGTCAGACAGAGCACAGAGATGATAGCAAATAAATAATGCTGCTAAGGTCAGCGGCCATGGCACTGAACGAGCAATCGTTATAGTTCAAAAGGGCAAACAGTCAGTTATTATGCGAGTTAACTCGAGTCAAAATGCAAATCTGCAAAGTCGCATTTGTCATCCGTCACCGTGACATAAAGTGGACTTTTGAAGCTGAAAAAATGAGTGGATTGCTTGGAATAACGAGAGGAATAACAAGGGTATAAGTTTCTTGTCGGAGGATTGTAATGCATCACAGTCAGTTTATTTTTTGGTTTATTGACTTGTTAATAGTAATTTAGTGTGGAATATCTGACAGTCGGGTCTGTGTCTTCCCGCCGGGTTCGGGTCCAGCTTTCAAATAATAGAAGGGTCCAGGTCGGTACCGGGTAATGTTACATGTATGGCATTTCTAGGATCTGCACGGTCCATGTCCAGCTCTTGAAATATTGGACGACTTTTTGGACCCGTGTAGACATCTACTTGTAACCTAGAGTGACTAAGGCCCTGTTTACACGAGAACGATTACGGGTGAAAACGTAAAAATATTTTATCGGATGTGCCTTTCGTTTACACGGCGACGGCATTTTTGGGGCTTAAAAACGCAAAAAAGTGAAACCACCCTCCAGAGTGGAAATCTTAAAAACGCTCCACCGTCGCGTTCCCGTCTAAACGGTAAAAACGCAAATCTGCTCACGGTGGCTCTCGTCGCGTAGGCGTTTACATCACAGGCATGCGCCAGTAAAATAACAACCAACATGGTCACCATATGCACGCGGATCGTCTAAACGCAGAATAAAAAGTGATAACGCAACGCCACTTTCGCGTCTTCTCTTCAAATAATTTCCGTGTAAACATAGCCTAAGTGTGCGTTTTCACAACAACAATGTACTAAAACCAAAAAAAAGATGTTTCGTTTTTCGTGTACAGACGACAACGTTGTCAAAACGATCCCGTTCACACAGATCCAGGAAAACGTCTAAAAACGCCTCTTAAGTGAATATCAAAGATGGCGTCCATATCAATGGAAAGTTGACGCAGCAAGACAGCAGCTTTCACTTCTGTGTGAATCACAAAGAGTGCAGCATTTGATTTGGGCAAAAAATGCCAAGGCTATGCACGCTGCGGTTTTGTCATCTGCCGTTTTAAATGGCCCAGTTCTGAAAGGGATTCCAACTATAGCGTTTTCCGGTGCCGTTATCGTTATAACTGTGCATGGTGTGGGAGTGGAATGACTTTTATAACTATATAACTATATAGCCTATTTATCTTTATAGTTATCGTTTTTGGTGTGAATGGGCCAAGTTACTGAAACGCACACAAGACAAGCGTGTGTGAATCTCAGAGACTGTATGAAGTGGCAGACAACAAATTCCCTACTATTAGTTTCACACAGTATGTTTTCATAGAGAATGAGCCGTGAAAATTCTCTAATTTACGGGTGTGAGTTCGGTAGTAGAATGCTGTTGTCACTCTTCTAAGAGCTGACAACCATTTTCTATGGAGCTGAAGTATCTCAATTTATTTATTGACAACATATGATTCACATTCATGCATAAACTATGTAATGATCATAAAAAGCTTCATATATTTGCAAATGGCAATTCTCAAATTCAATTAATTATTGTACATGAGACACAAATCTGTCATGTTTTTTATTGCCATTTTACCAATTTGTTTCCCATTTCCTTTTGCCATTTTCTTTTAAATTACTTAATTTTCCCATGGAAAACGTGCAGTCTTGGAGAGAACAGGTTTCTCAAGCTTTCAACGTGCACAGGACATTCGAGATAAAAACAAATATTGCTGCATACAATATTTAATATTGGGTAATTTGTTTACCTCATGACTATTTCCAGATGTTTTTGTTTGTCCTCTTGATTCCTGTGAAATGGCAAAGAATACCAGGAATTTAAATTTAATTTTTTTGATGTAAGGGCCATGTTCAAATATTGAAATCGATGTTCAAATATTGCTCTATTTAAGCAAAACTTCTTAAATACAAAGAACAAACAAGGCAGTATCCCATAAAGCTATAATTTCATTAAATATAATTGCAGTGCTTGCTCTTAGCAAATTGAAGGATGCCCACACAAAGTATAAACTGTAATGTGAGATATTGATAGCTGATCATTTCTCACATGAGTAGAATCTATTGGGTGTGTATTTGCTCTCTGTTCAATGTAGAGCACAGTAGTTCTGTATATCAGGAGCCCATCATTTCCTGCATTTCCCCTGGTACTTTGCTGGAGACACAGCTGGCCTACGGGTCTGACGTGCATCTCAGCCATTGTTTCTGCAAAGGATCAGCTCCCAGCTGAACTCACATCCTGCCTGCGAAGGAAGCAAAAGGGGCAACACAAAAATGTCTGCGCAGAAGGCTTTTTTTTTCCAGAACAGGAGAGTTTAATGAAGATCTATGAGAGTCCAAAGTGGATTTGACTGTTCTGTTAAAAGAGCGAGGCTGTTTGCATTCCTTTACAGCAACAGATTCCCAAAGTTGGCTCAGGTCATACTTAGAACTTGTTTGCATCACCTGTTTGGAAGCAATGTATATGTTTGGATTTTGTTACACACAGCTATTGTGCATGGAATTGGTTTCAAAATTTAGATCAATAGTGCTGTTAACATGACCATAAAGTCCCTCTATCTGCTCCAAATTTATGTGCGATGACAAAACGTAATGGATCAAAAGGCAACTGTTTTGCTCTCAATTCGCTGAAAATAATTTAGAGCATGCAAAACACAAGTAACCCCCAAGAGTTCTGTGGTCTACACACTTTAGAACAAGAGTACGAAATGAGCATATTTCATATGGCTTCCAATGCAAACAAGGACAGAATTTTGGCAGCGGCCTCTGTGCTTTGCTGATACTGTTAATTGACCTATAAGAGACCTGATGAAATCCTGATGATGTGCGGTCCTGCTTCTTGCGATAGTACAGGCAAGGAGGCTGAATAGCAGTTTTTGGCACACGTGGGATCAGGTATAATGATGTCTTTGGCTGCTGGTACACTGTAAATGAACTCAAAGCGTTTGTGTTTATGAGTGATCTGGCTGCTTGGGGACAGATCAGATGCAGGCCCGTAGCTTAAGCTAGAGTTACGTTATATTTTTAGTCAACTGATCTCATATTTTCAACTAAAATTATATAAAAAGGAATGTCAAAACCGACCAAGCAGTGAAGGATCTATCAGAAGAGTTGAGCCTAGTGATGATAGGAATTGTAGGACCTCTGAGGAATTTTGCAGACTTGAACAACACAAAAAGCACCACATACTCCGGAGTATGTCACGATTTGTGTGATGAGGGAAATTCCGCATGGTAACTCTGTACACGTGTAGCCTAGGATTTTTAGTTATGTTGAGGACTTGTTCACATTTAGACGTCTTAGAATACACCGTTGTTTCACTGTTTTCTCGCCATTGCTATTTTTCTTCCTTCTGATATATTTTTCCTAAAATAACAAGCGAGAGCTGCAGATTTGAGTCTTATTTCTAATAGTCCAGATTAATGTTTTGTGGACCCTTGTGAAGAAACTTAGGAAATTGTGGCATTTATAAAAAGCATGTGAGATGGAGTGAAAAGACTGAGAGTGAGAAAGGAAAAAGACAAAAAAAAGAATAAGGGAAAGAGAGACGGGTGGTTTTTGTCATCGTATCTCCATAGCCTCAGTTCTACATTAGACATCATGGAAAACTACTTAGAACTCCAGACGTGCTAGTCTTGCCAGAATCAGCTTCCATTCCAAAAGGAATTAATATTAATATTAGAGAGAGTCGACCCTGACATGTGCAATTTAGGCCAGAACCCGTATAAATCTATCCCAGAAGCCCTCGCTTCCGGTTGGCCGAGACCTGGAAAGCTGGAACTTCGAGAGCTGAGCGTCTGAAATATCCATCGGCCAATTATCTCCCTCGCCCCGCTCGGGCTCGGAGCTCCATAAAAACTTGTCTGAGATGGACTCTGAGGCATTTCTGTTCCTCGTGTGGATAGGGCTCTGTGCCTCATATACCATCTGACAAGCACTTAAATGTGAAGGACAAAAAGAATTCTGCAGTTCATCTATCACCTGTTACAGATCTGGCCTGTAGCTGAAAAGTAATAGTGTAGTGTTACCCGCAGCTAGAAAGAGATCCATGAAGTCTATTACTGAAATGTTCCTAGTGTCGTCCTGCAAGTGGTTCAGTGTTTACACATATGGTTAGACGTATATAGCCTTTATACTTGTGGTGAGTTTGAATTGAAATGGAATTGGCCATGACCCACAGGAAGTTGAATTGGATACACAGGAAGTATAATTAACTGAATTACAATTTTCATAAAGAAAAAATTTAATAAAACATAATTCTATAGGAGACATTTCTATAAACCTTCAAACTTCAAGACTTTTTAAACTTCCTTAAGGTTTAAATGATGGTTTGACAAAGCCTTGTCTGAAAAATTTTCTTCTTTCTAATAAAAAACACACTGCAGTTACATGAAATTTCTTTAAATCTGTTCATTTTAGTTCTACTTCCTTAAATTGGAAAAAAAAAGAATTTAATATCAATTAAATTATCATTGGCTTTAATACTATTTTAATAGAATAGTAAATGTTATTGGCTTTAATAGATTTTGCGCAGTTAGTCACTTGTCTTTATGATTTTTTTTTTGACCAAACTATGCTTGGAGAGATGAAACATATTATTTCTTTGCAATGGATGGTTAGTAAGTAATGCGCTGTGCAGTCAATGAATCGCTTCTTGTAGACTCCCATGAGAGACTTTATAAATGGAACATCTAGCTGTTGGAATTACAGTTAAAAAATCCATTTCCACTGGAGTGTTTCCAGATTTATCGAACTTAATAGATAATATTCGGAACTTATTATACAGTACATCTACAAAATCACTTGAATAAGCCACTAATGTTAGTAATTACAGAGCTCCTGCAAGACCCTACTGTTGTCGGGCCTTGTTCCACCCACAGCCTCTCTGCAGGTTCAGTGTGTAGCCAATGCTAATATTCTCAGCACCTGTGTAATGTGTGCTAGAGATTTGACTGCTTAAGTTAGCCGTGTCTGTCATGCTAGCTGTTTTCATCTTGCCGTTAATTTATTTCTCTTTGCCTTTGGCAGGCAACTGCTCGTGATGGAGAAAAGTTGAGGGTGTTAATGTTTTTTTTCTTTTGTGCAGCAGAACTGGCTGGCAGGGAGGAGAGCTGTCCGCCTTAAAACTCAAAATGACTAAGTATGACAAAGTGAATCAAGTGAGCTAATAGTTGAACTTTTTTGAGCCATGATGAATTGACTGTCCAACACTGAGAAATATCTTCATAATATTTACTCAAATACTCCAGGAAATGAATGCCTCCAAATGGCAGTTTCAATTTACACCCTCTAAAAAGTTTCCTTTGCTCCCACACGCTCTTCCCTTTACATCATGTTTTCGTTATATCTTTTTACTTTTCATATAAAAGGGAATGCTAGATTGTGGGATTGTGCGGATACTTACAGTGCCACAGCATAGTATTGTTGACATATTTGAGTATAGATGACAGAGAACCATATAAAACAGGTGAGAAATTCTGAAAGAGGGAGCAGTTTAAATGTTCAATATAATATAATATAATATAGTTTACTAATACCTGAGTTTTCCCTGAAAATGTCTAAAAACAGAATACATTTATACATAGAGAGTTTTCACAGAACATCACTTGAATTTTGAGTGTAGTAATCTAATGGATTTGTATCTCATGAATGTTTTTTTATATTCATGAATACAGTTTCAGATACTCAGTATAAACTACATTATGCAACTGTTTGGCAGTTGGAAATACCCAGAGTATATGAAACATAAAAATTACTTATAGTACTATAGTTTTTTTTCTTCTTCTGTCAGTCCAAATTTGATGTTTATGCTTAGGCTATCCAATTGAAATCTGGTCATATTTAACAAGTGTGAATAGCAAAAAATCACATGAAATGCAGTTTTTAAAAAGCCATTTTGAGCTACATTCATATGTGGTTTGAAATCCTTTTCAATTTGCTTTTCTGGAAATCCTTTCAATGTCTGACCGCTCAAATCGGATTTTGTGTGGTTTATGTCACTTTCTCACACCACCTAATACCTAAACATGATTGTGGCGAACAGGACGGCCGAGGGACGTGAGAGAACGGCGCGAGGCCGGTGGTGTGATTGCTAATGAGCAACACCTGTGAAGCACACCGGTCTCGCATCTCTCACGGAGGAGCGGAAGCATAAAGGAGGAGCGACGACGTTGATGATCGAGAGAGGAACAGGCCTGTATTTTAGTTGTTTTGTTTTTTGTATTTTACTTTAGCCAGCAGTCGTCCGTGAGGGGCTGCTGGCAGTTATATTTATTTTCGGTAGCCAGCAGTCGTCCGCGAGGGGCTGCTGGCGGTATTTTCGTTTGTTTGTTTTATTTAAATAAATTATATTTTGATTGTTCGCCGGTTCCCGCCTCCTTCTTCCCTGAACATTGCTACACTGGTGCCGAAACCCGGGAAGAGGGAGGAACGCGCTGTCAGAGAGTCCTCGCCGGTGTGGGGAATCCGCGGTGCCATCGAGCATGGTGCGCGAGTCGCCGCCGCTCGCCGTGGGCCGGAGCCTGCTGCCATCCGCCGAGCGAGCGGAGGAGCAGGGAGCGGGGGACTCGCGGCCACGGACGCTCGAGGCGGGGCGCTGGAGTGAGTTGCCGGTGGGACGGTCGAGCTCGCTGCCGGCCGCCTGGGTATTGGAGGGGCGGCTGCCATCCGGGAGGGAGAGGAGGAGTCGCCGCCGCTCGCCGGAGCCTGCCGCCGTCCACCAGTGAAGGGGAGGAGCAGGGAGCGGGGGACTCCTGCCGTCTGCCCAAGGCACCCGAGGAGCCGTCGCCGTCCACCGGGCGGCGGAGGAGCGTCGAGCCGTCCACCGAGGGCTACCCAGCGTCACCGCCAGGCACCGCGGAGGAGATCGCCTAGCTGGTGGGGGACCAGATGGCAGCGCGTTGTGGGAACCGGACCAAGTTTTTGTTTTTTTTTGTTTTTCCTCTCTCCCCTCTCTCGATCTGTCGCTCCTCATGCTTCCGTCTCCGTTTCCCTCGTTTTGTCTGTCCATACTCCCCAGGGATCGCCGCCGCCGGGGGGGGGGAGTAGGCACAGGCTCGTGGGTACCCCCCGGCCTGTGAGGGGCGATGGGGGTATGTGGCGAACAGGACGGCCGAGGGACGTGAGAGAACGGCGCGAGGCCGGTGGTGTGATTGCTAATGAGCAACACCTGTGAAGCACACCGGTCTCGCATCTCTCACGGAGGAGCGGAAGCATAAAGGAGGAGCGACGACGTTGATGATCGAGAGAGGAACAGGCCTGTATTTTAGTTGTTTTGTTTCTTGTATTTTACTCTAGCCAGCAGTCGTCCGCGAGGAGCTGCTGGCGGTATTTTCGTTTGTTTGTTTTATTTAAATAAATTATATTTTGATTGTTCGCCGGTTCCCGCCTCCTTCTTCCCTGAACATTGCTACAATGATGTTGTTAAAGGAAACAAGTCGGAAGTTGAGGGTTGTTCTGTTGCAAACTGCCGGTCGAACGGAAAATGACAATTTAATTACATTCACTTAGGCTGTTTACACGGAAACGATCTGAAGAGAAAACGCGAAAGTGGCGTTGCGTTATCACTTTTTATTCTGCGTTTAGACGAGCGTTATGGGGGGGGGGGGGATCCGCGTGCAAATGGTGACGCAAAAGTGTGTGAAATTCGATGTAATGTGCACTCCAGGTGGCGATGTGAAGCACTGACACACAATAACACCAATATCTGAGAATATTTTGTACAACCGCTGAAAAGACTCTTGTACGTTTATCAGAGCTGCGAGGGCAACTTGAAGGTCCGACGTATGGAAATATTCCGACACGTTGTTTGTTATTTTCCTGTACCGGCGCATGCCTGTGACGTAAACGCGTTCGCGACGAGAGCCACCGAGAGCAGATTTGCGTTTTTACCGATTAGACGGGAACGCGGCGGTGGAGCGTTTTTAAGATTTCCACTCTGGAGGGTGGTTTCACTTTTTTGCGTTTTTAAGCCCCAAAAATAGCGTCGCCGCGTAAACGAAAGGCTCATCCGATACAATATTTTTACGTCTTCACCCGCGAGCGTTCTCGTGTAATCAGGTTCTCATACTTCATCTGTTTTTATTGTGAAGCGTTGTGTAGACTGTATTTGTCAAACCTGACGAGTCAACACTGTTATCAAAATTATTGCAAGAAAAATCATCAAATAGCCTATATCAGTAAATCTAAACTAACATGTGGGCCTAAATCTAAACTAACTAAATCTGCAACCCTGTTACCCATTCTGCTGTGATTTTTTAAAATGTTATTAGAATATTTTACACATAAAAAAACATTAATAGGCTATGTTTTATTCAATTTTCATGTTAATTTAATGTTTATTGTGAGAAATAATTAGATTACACTGTTTTAATCTAGACATGTTGCTATATTTTGGTAACAGGGTTGTAAATATATCCTAAAATAAATAAAAAATTGCTTATTTAGCTTGACCTCCTGAGGTGGACAAACACCATCTCAGTATCAGTGTTGGCTGAACCCCAAAACAAATAAAAACCTAAAACACTGAAGATTATTTTTCTACTTAATGAAATAGTGTATCACAAAGAACCTTTAGTATTTTGTGTAAAAAGGAAAAATATTTTTTTATGAGATGTCAAACATGCTGTCATATATAAATATGCCTGGTATGACATTGCGTTGTGTGCTGTGTGTTTATCAGACATTTAGTGTAAAAATGTTGTATGGCTTTGTGCTGTATACTGAGTGGTTTTAGTCTAAAACACTATTATTTAACATGTATGCTGTGTACCATGAGTTGGAGTACAGTTTGTAGTGATCGTTGTTTCGGCTCAAGGCAGAGGAACGGATCCAGAGCAGAAATGATGTGGTTTTAACTGAACGTGTAACCTTGAGAGTTCGGGTAGAATTACAGGTGTACTTCCTTTCCCAGGCTCAAAAGAGGGAGTGTAAATCTTTGTGACTGAGGAGAGATGCAGCCAGGCCTGCTATTGTCATACACACATTCACGCACAATGAGTCAGGCAGGTGAGCGAGTGGGTCTTGAGATTTGGCGTGAGTGAGGGAGAAAGAAAGAGAAGTGAAACCAAAGGCGCCTTGCCGAGGAGCTCACCTGGGGATGGAGCGGCGTTCAGGCTTATTCAGGTGTGAGGAGGGGTGTGCTGCCACACCTTCACGCACACACAGATACATGATACTTCCTCTGGTCCCACATCCCCACATGCCTCATTTCGCATGAACACCATCTTGCCAAAACATCAGTGCATGGATTAGCTCTACTCAGACGCATGTATTTATAGTTAAAGATATTATTTGGCACAGGTTTAAAGGGGAGAGTTCACACAGAAATGAAAATGCAGCCACGTCATTCCAAATGTGTATGACTTTATTTATTCTGTGGAACACAAAATATGTTTTGAATAAAATGTCTGTAGGCTACTTCTTTCTTTTTTTTTAATCCATGCAATGAAAGTCCATGGGGTCCAGTGTTGTTATGGACCCCATTTGCTTTCATTTATTGGATAAAAACAGTTTTTTTTTCTTATTAATATATTCTTTTGTGCTCTGAAGAAGAAAGTAAGTCATGCAGGTTTGAAATGACATAAGGGTGAATAAATTATGGCAATTTTCCTTTTTAGAGACCGATTTGCATAACTATTATATAAAAATGTAACTTATACTGACAATATACTGTAAACGTTTTTCTTTAGCTGAATTTACTTGAGCCTTTAATATTTACGTAATTGACTCTCAATGTCAGTAATTATGTTTTATTTATTTGTTATCTTTATTACATTTTAATTGAGAGACAATGAGATCACAAACGCTTGCATATTCAGGCAATCTTGATTTCATGTTATTTTTTTGCATAAAAAAAGTACATGATGCTTTATACAAATTCTCCACTAAGCTAAACCCTTTGTGATCATCTTCTGGCTGCTGTTTGCAGTCTTTATGTGGATTGATTTCAGAAGAAACATGATTATCCTCATCACTTTAGCGTCCACAGCCTCTGCGAGGCAGCTTCCTGTTTCTCAGCGCTGCAACCCTACACCAATATAGCTAGAGTTTATTTCACCCGTTTATTTTTACTAGCAAATCTCTTCCTTCTCTATTCCTCCCACTTGTTAGACTTCCATTGTTGGAGAGGAAGAACGGAGAGGATGAGAGTTTGCTAAACATGTGCGCTGTTGGAATAGTGGCTTCCCTTTCCCTAAAACTATAGTTTTCTTTCTCGTCAAACATGTTGAACACAACAAAACATTTTTTTTTAATCATGTAAAGTAAATTGGGTGAAATGTAGTGATTTAAGTCACTAGCCTATCTTCTTAGCTCATTTCATAGTTGGCCTATGTATTTGAATGAGCACTCAAATCATAGCTGTTTTCAGTATGTTTCATTCATTGTGTGGTAATGTCAATAACATTTGACTTAATATTTTTCCCTGAAAAGTGTTTCAGCAGGCCCATATGTGCGAGCTGTGGATTTTTATCACATTTTCTGTTAAATTCGGTAGAATGGATTTAAATAAATTTTTCACATTTTAGTTCATTCTACTGGACAAAAGTTTGTGGTAAGATTTTTATTTATTTATTATTCATTTAATTTAATTGATCAAAATTGATAGTAATAATGTTACAAAGAGGTTAGGCTATATTTTAAATAAATGCTTTTCTTTTGAACTATTAATTAAAGAGTCTTGGAAAAAATGCATCTACCCAGACAGGAACATAGTGTTGACCCAGATCCGGCCCACATCTGGTAGCCTACACGTGGATTACACACAGCCCGATCTGGGCCGACAGTCCAAAACTATGTTGATGTCTGGGTAGTTGCATCATATTAAGCAGCACGACTGTTTTCAAAATTCATAATAATGTTTCTTGATCACCAAATCAGCATATTAAAATTATTTCTAAGGGATCATGTGATATTGAAGACTGGAGTAATGATGCTGAAAATTCAGATTTGCCATCATGTGAATAAACATATTAAAATAGAAGACAGTTCTTTAAAATTGTAACAGTATTTCTACTATTTCTATAACTATTTTTTATGTGTCTTGTAACAAACAAAAGCAGCTTTGGTGAGCATAAGAGACTTCTTTTAAAAACATTTGTAACATTTTAATTCCAAAGAATTCAGCAAATTTTCCCATAGGAATTAAACTTATTACCGTGCAGTTTCTAGTGTGATGCTCCGCTGTTTAAGCTACAGAAATGCTTTTGCTACATGCTTTATGCTATTCTGCACATTTTTCACCTGTATGATGATGTTTGGGTTGGCCAGGAGTTGATGTGTTCGATTTTTTGTTGGTTTGAATCGTACATTTGATATTTCTAGGCAATGCAGATGATATTTAGCAAAAACAAAATGCTTTCAGTGGCTGTACAAATAGAACAATTTATTGGAGATGATTGTGTCAGTGTTTTGCTTTGTCACCAGTTCAGGGAGATGAAGAAAGCAGTCTCTACGGAGTTCAACAACACACTGTATGTGCTAAAGTGAGAAGTGTCAATTAAAGGTCACTTGTTCTTCATTGAACTAGAGGCCTTTGAGAAAATAAGTTGCTGGAGGTCAGCGCTATGTGTTTGGGAACTAGATGTCCTGTTGGGCACCTGAAAGACGGCATGACGAGAGGGGTGTGATGTTTCCTGCAACAGAGTGTGTTCAGACTTGACTCTTCTGGCAGCTTTTCTCATCGGCTTGGATGAACTCTTGCTGACATTAGTCTGAGTGTAACGTCTATCATGACTGCATCCTTATTCACACACACACACACACACACACACACACACACACACACACACACACACACACACACACACACACACACACGACCAGTGACTGACTGAAGGCAGGCGAGAGGAGAGCCTGAAGGTGGATCGTTTTGAGTTAAGATGAACAAAAGGCAACCAATTTTTAATAAGACCGAGCCAGCAAAGCCTGCAAGACCTGTTAGACCTAACTGTCATGATTAGGAACAAGAGACAGAGTGTTTCCTTTTTGTCAAACCAAATCATTTAAAGAGCGCATGTATGTCTGGATACACATATTTGTACAATGAAGGTACTGTGTGTACATGCTGTTCTCAGGTTTCCCAGTCAAATTATTCAAACCCGGTGTCTGTTTCGTTGCAAGAGACAATGTCTACATGAGATTAATAATAATGTCTTTGTTTGGCTTGTATCTGAGTTTTCAAAGATGTTTGGCACAAATGATTGGCATATTAAATGTTTTCGTTGAACATGCACAATGGCAACATAATGTTTCGAGAGTAGATAAAAAAACACGATAGGTTTATCTAATTAACTTGCCATATGTCTACAAAAGTTTCACTCGGGATTAGAAGCACTTGATCTCAGAGTTTAAAGAGGCTAAGAGAGCTTTTAGGCTCCCGTATTAAGGGTGTTGACAGGCCGGAGCTCTGTCGTGTGTTGGAGTGATCGCGAGAAGTTAATGACTACCTGTTCAGGTGAGAACAGCACCCACTGTGAAACCAGTCTGAAGACTCTCATTGACAGCTTCTCATGGGAGGGTGGGCAGAGGCTGATAGGCCAGAACTTCCTCTGAAAGACAAGGTAAACAGCAGGGTGAGGATGACAGCACAGGAATGTGAAAAATGCACTTTAATGGATCCTCTAGTGTTTTGCAGGGCAGGTGAGTGAGGGAGAATAGAGACGTGAAAGTGATGGGCTGAGTCTTTGGAAGAACTAGAAAAAGGGAGGATGGAGGGGCGTGATGAGAGACTGGCAGATTGTCAAACGCATCTACAGATGTAGGTGAGAAAGGAGGGACCCGCTATATGTACCAGAGACGGGACTCTCTACACAGTTACTTATTGTTCAAAGGGAAACGGCTTTCAGTCACACAGTCATGCTCGCTTTGCACTGCTGACAGATTTATCTTGGAGGACGTTAGCGAAAGGCTTAAGCTTTTGAACTCTGCTCTTGTGCCAAAAATATTACTCAGCTATGGCATTACATCATTAGGACTTTGTATTTTTAGGTGGTTGCAATGACTATGTTGGCAACTTATTTAGGAACATGTTACAAAAAAATATGCTTGAATTTAGCATGAACTTGCTTATATTTTTACTTGTTATGTAAAGACTTAATGTGATTGAAATTTGGCTCAAGAATAACAGCCTTATTCTGTGATTAACTATAAACATTTCAGTCGGAATTTTGGTGTAATTCTGATAAACAGAAAGATTGTTGAAATGCAGTTTAAGGTGATTCATTCATTCATAAACAAGTTTAATATAACAGTTTGCTGAAATCTTTGAATTCTCGGTTCTAATCCAAGCAGATCTGTTATTATTGTTAGAAATGTGATTTTAGTTGTTGACAGTTGTGCTTAACCGCCCCAGGATATCCCATGTTAATGGGGTGTTAATGGGTTTCTTTATTACTAGCGTAATACCATGGGTCTTTTTGTGTTCAGTGTGACACTTTAAAGAGACAAAGTGGAACTATTATGTACTAATTCTTAAATTACATAGATTCCTAGGTGGCATAAAGCAAGACTTGCAAGACTATTTGATGGGTTTACAGAGTAATTGGTGTAACTGGTTTTGGTTTCTCTGACCTTTGACCTTTGACCACAGGGCTAAGATGCACCTGCAAATGTGTGTCACGACCCATGTAACCTCAGTCACATAAGCTTCCCTTCCACTTGAGAATACTGGTCAAGACAGCAGATGGATCCTAAAACAAAAATAGCTTTTAATGATTTACTCATTCCTCTGTCTATAACGCCATGTATAAAAGTATATAGCAGACCACAAAGGGTGCATTACTGATTGGAAAACCAGCAAAATACATAAAATTGAAAATGACTTTAAAAATCTAATAAAGCTTTATTACGGTCCTGCTCTTGCTTATCCATTTAATGGAAGAGAATAGTGACTTTAATAAAGTTTTTTAAAAGAGGATACAAACATGTCATATAATAATTGTATATTCCAAGTGTTCTGAAGGCAAACGGTAGGGTTTGGTGAGAATTTATAATTCATTTATAATTAAGCGCAAATCTTAACCTCGGCCGTTGGACTCCTGTACATTCATGCGAGTGTGCAGCAGTTCCTCCCAGTGTGCCCAGGAAAAGAACACAAATGCATTATTTTAAGATATTAATTATAATTCATTTGAATAAAACACGAAACGAAACATGAGGCCTATATCTCAGTTGAGTCAGAATGACAGTTCTCGTGAGAAAGAGTTAGGGCAAATAATGTAGGCCCCTAGACCTAGTATACCTAACTGAACATACTATTGTTTTCTAACTGTGCCTTTATTTAAAAAAAACAACTAATTTAATCATTTGTATCTTGATTCAATTTGTTATTTATGATGAATTCTTCAGTATTGATGTGTTTTAGTGTTTATGTGAAGGATCAGGGGATGTGAACAGAGAGTGTGAGAGGTATTGGTTGATATTTCCATGTGTGTGAGTGTTTGTGTGGAGAGAGAGAGAAGCGAGATGTGGAAGTTGATGTTTCCCTCAGGGATGTGACATCCCTGCAGAGGAACAAAACCAATGCAGTATTAGTAACAGGATACGCCGCTAGCGCAAACTGGAAACTTGTACCTCCTTATCTAGAGGGCAAGTGAGTCGCTTTGTATCGTTTTCCCATACATACCTGATCCACCCAATAAGGTCCTGTTTGTGTCTGTGAGCTCTCAATTTACCAAAAATTCCCCAACGATCAGCCAGCACACAAGGAAACAATATGACTTTTAGTCTTACACAGACAATAACAACTGTTTGTGTAATTGAAATCATTATCAATACCAGGCAGATTGCTACTTTAAAGGACAACTCCGGCGCAAAATGAACCTTTGGTCTAATTACACATTGGTACATAGTCAACCGTTTTCTGAGATTTATTTTCATGATTATTGAATGTAAAGAGTTTTATCTCTAAAAACTGTTTAACTTATATCGCTAGTATATAGGGCATAGAGTAATGAAAATAAAAATCGCTAGTTAATACCACTAACAAGGCTCAAAATAGCCCAACACTAACACGGTAGGATAATGAGGGTCCCTACCTGCAAACTGAAGCCATGAGAACGTTGTAAGTGTACAGACAGTTTAATAAGAAGATATTTTATAAAGACAGTCCTCTTCGTGTATACAGGCAGGATCCATCTTTGGAAAACAGTCTCCACCAGTCGAATCATGAATGCCGAGCCAAGTGCGCTGAACTGTCTTGGAATCTCATATGGTTTAGTACACTTGGCTCAGCGTTCATGATTCTGTCATGATTCTGCCATCATGTTCTTGATTTTCTTAGTCTTGTGGCAGGATCATGGCAGAACCATGTTTTGTGTACAAGCGCATGGCCGGTTGTTTGGTCCATGTGCTTGTGTTGTCTCGTTACTATACTCCGCCCCCTTGTTATCCTCGTCTTGTCATTATTACCTAGTCTGTGTCACCTGTCATGTCATGATTAGTCCTCTTATTTAATCCCCTTGTGTTTGCTGTCTTGTTCGGTTCATTGCCAAACGTTACTTGTGAGTATCCTGTGTAAGTCTTGTCATTGAAAGTCTAGTCATTGTTAGTATCTCTCGTAGTGTTGTTTTGTTTTCTAGTATTTTGTCAGTGTTGTTGTCTAGTTAGTAACCATATAGTCCTGTCTTGTTTTGCCCCCTCGTGGGTTTTGTTTTCCTGTTTTTGTACCAATAAATCCTGTGTTATTTGCATCTGTTGTCTGCACCTGGGTTCTCATCCGCCACTCACATGACAGAATGAACCGACCAAAACCGAACCCAGCAGACTGTATGTCTTCTCCTGCTATTCGTCAGTCGACTGGCCAGGAATTATGGTGGCAGTCGGCTATCACCGACAGCAAGTTGGGCAAGCTTCCTTTCCCTCCCCAGGGAGAGAGGTCCCTGAGGAGATATGCCCAGGCCGTGGAAGCAAGGAGGCTTTTCTTACCTGAGGTCCTCGTCAACCGTTACCTCATCGCGGGTCTCAATGTTCCCCCTCCTCTGGCCGAACGGGAGAGGCTGGTCCACCGCCCGTTCCGGGACATGGTGGACTGTTTATCTCGAAAGGAGCCGCAGGGTCCCACCGTGTCGTCACCTCCTTCTTCCACGCTACCAGTTATCCGGGAGGGTCGAATGATAGGCGTCGCGACGCTTGAGGACCAGGCTGGTTCTCCCACGACTCCAGAGGCATCTTCCACACCCATTTACCTCCATGGTAAACGAGGGAGACGGGCTTCTTGGGATTCCCCCTCGGAGTCATCGTCGTCTGAGCTCACCCTACCAGAAGTTGTCGTCCCAGTCCCTGTTTTGTCTTCCGCTGAGCCCGTCCAGCCGATCACGAGTCCTGCTGTGACCGTTGCTTCCCGATCTAGGAGGAAGAGGGGAGCCTTCCATCCTCCAGCTAGCGCCGTCCCAGAGCCCGCTCCAGCTAGCGCCGTCCCAGAGCCCGCTCCAGCTGGCGACGCCCCAGAGCCCGTTACTGCTGGCACTGTCCCAGAGCCCGCTACAGCCGAAGGTACCGTTCCTGAATCGGTCGCTGAGGGCGCGGCTCCAGGTTCTGCAGCGGTAAGGGTTTTTCCCAAGCCTACAGTCATGAGTGCTGCAGAGAGGGAGGCGGCCGATTCAGCTGCTGAGGCTGTCGTACGCTCTGTTTCAGCAAAGCAAGAGATGCCGGTCGTTATTGCTGCAAGAACCATGTCGGAGTACTTGTCTCATCTAATCAAGATTTTTGAAGTTCCTGTTCGCCCTGTCTTGTCTTCAGTCCCTGTATCTGCCGCCGAGAGCGCTGCACCCGCGCCTGCCGCCGAGAGCGCAGCACCCACGCCAGCTACTGTGAGCGCGTCACCCGATCCTGTCCCTTTGAGCGCTGCATCCAGTCCTGCTCCTTCGCCTGCCATGTCCCCCGTCAGGAGTCCCGTTTCCTCATCCTCTGTGTCCTCTATGTCTGAGTCTGTTGCTGCTGCCACCAATGCAGAGTCCCAGTCTGTCATACCTGTCTCCACTAATTCCCGGTCTGTTTCCCCATCCGTCCCTGTCTCCACCAGCTCCCGGACTGTTTCTTCGTTTGTCCCTGTCGCCACTAGTCCCCGGACTGTTTCCCCGTTTGTCCCTGTTTCCACTAGTCCCCGGACTGTTTCCCCGTTTGTCCCTGTCACCACCAGTTCTCGGACTGTTTTCCCTGTCTCCACTAACCCCCGGACTGTTTCCCCCAAGACCTCTCCTCGTGTTTCTCCGTCTAAACCTGCCCGGAGTCCTTGTCCTCAGCCCTCGTCCCGTGGACCCAAGACCCCCTGTCTTCCCATCTTCCCTGGACCTTCCCCCATGAACTCTGTGTTTCCTCCACCTCCTCTGCCGTGTATGTTGTTTTTGATGTTTCACCCTAATCCTGTTATTGTTTATTCATGTATGCCGTTATTAGTGTTTTCCATGTTTTGTTGGTTTTTGTCGATGTCTCGTTCTGTCTTGTCTTGTGCTTGGTGTCCCTTTTAGGAGCGTCTGGAAGCCGCTCCTTAAGGTGGGGGTTATGTCATGATTCTGCCATCATGTTCTTGATTTTCTTAGTCTTGTGGCAGGATCATGGCAGAACCATGTTTTGTGTACAAGCGCATGGCCTGTTGTTTGGGCCATGTGCTTGTGTTGTCTCGTTACTATACCCCCCACCTTGTTATCCTCGTCTTGTCATTATTACCTAGTCTGTGTCACCTGTTCTCGTCTTGTCATTACCTAGTCTGTATCACCTGTCATGATTAGTCCTCTTATTTAATCCCCTTGTGTTTGCTGTCTTGTTCGGTTCATTGCCAAACGTTACTTGTGATTATCCTGTGAAAGTCTTGTCATTGAAAGTCTAGTCATTGTTAGTATCTCTCGTAGTGTTTTGTTTTCTAGTATTTTGTCAGTGTTGTCTAGTCAGTAACCATATAGTCCTGTCTTGTTTTGCCCCCTCGTGGGTTTTGTTTTCCTGTTTTTGTACCAATAAATCCTGTGTTATTTGCATCTGTTGTCTGCACCTGGGTTCTCATCCGCCACTCACATGACAGATTCGACTGGTGGAGACTGTTTTCCAAAGATGGCTCCTGCCTGTATACGCGAAGTGGACTGTCTGTATAAAATATCTTATTAACCTTATTAAACTTATTAAACTAAACCAATGTGTAATTAGACCAAAGGTTCATTTTGCGCCGTAGTTGTCCTTTAATAGTGTTTGCACAAATAACACAATGAAATTCTATGTGAATACTAATGTGAATATTCTTTCTAATTTCTCACATTTTTTTTTTAAACTAGTGTTTCTTGACATAGCAGGTTTAACCTGACAGTCAGCTGTGTGTGGACATGATCGTGTCTATCTGCGTGTTTACCAAGGCTGTTTCAGTTGCACTTTCTTGATTTCTATTCTTTTGTTTAAAATAAATAATGGTAATTTTATGTTTTTTTTCCCCGACAGAATAATGGATCAGTGAAGTGTAAGAATCTCCATAATGAAGAAAACAAAAAATATTAATGTTTAGTTCAAATGACGTGCCAGTTCTCTTTGTATTCGTTTTTTTCACTTTATACCATTTTCAAAAAGTTGCAATTTAATGTCATGTGGTGTAACCATCAAATAAAAAGTAACATTGTATCTACTCTACACCTTAAATATAAGAGATCATTAATATCTTAAACTCATAATTTTGTAATAAATTAATTTAACTTTCAAATTTCATTGTTTTTGGGAAGCCACATCCCATGTTTCCAACCTGAACAATTTATCTGATATTTTAGGAGACTTCAAACTTAATATATAATTTCCTGTATAGCTTTTTTTAGTGTATAGAGTTTCTTGCACCATTACTTTTTTGTTGCAGCACATGACTTACATTTTTTTTTATACATATATATACATACATGCATTGGTGTGTGTGTGTGTGTAAATATACATATACACACATATATATTTATATATAGATATAATAAATATCATACATATATTAAATATACATATATCATACACGTATATACAAAATCACATATTATATAGACAAAAACTTTTATGTTAGATACAATTAATCATGATTAATCGATTTGACAGCCCTTGTTAACTCTACAATAAGTAAATCGACTTCACCAGCTAATTGCTCTTCGACTCTTCAATATATACAGAGCTACCACAAAAATGGAAGTTCAAACAAAAAATTCTACAAATGGCAGCGCACTTGTTTCTCTGGGGCATGAATGCTATAGAAGAGGTGTTTTCAAGTTATTGGATGTTTGACTTGGACTTTAATAGATCAGAGAAAAAAATGAGCATCATATCATTGACCCTAATTCTGTGCTACACTGAAATTACATCAGCTCAAGGTCTTCAGCGTTAAGCTTAAGGTGGATGTTGCTATAGATTATGATAATAGCAACCAGACGTTAGCAGGGAAGGTCTGTGGTGAGACACAAATTAAGACACAATTGAGAGTTGTATTTGTTACCTCGCCTGAGGTTATACTGCTCAACATGACATCTTTGTTCACCCTTTCTCATCAGCTCTCACTGCCTTCGTCCGTTTCTGTTTCACACCGAGTTCCGAAGGGTCTTTGGTTGCGTGTTTTTTTCACCCTCTTTCCTGAAAAAGTAAGGCGATCTGATCTGGCTTTCACTTTTTTTTTCTCCCAGAACAATTGCAAAAGGTCTCTGCAAGTGCAGACGGTGGAAAGAGACAATGAAAGAGTTCAGGGCTTGCAGCCTCATCTGTAAAATCTCCCTCCTCTGGAGGATGTCCATCTGCCTAGTATCTGGTTGCAGAATGGAGATACACATTTTGTCATTTTTGACAGGGAATTTCACTTAAAGTTAATAGTAAATGTGTGTTCGGTCAACTAGAGCCTCGTGGTCCAACCCTGAATTCAAGACATGCTTCCTCAGAACTCAAACCCTTGGGTGCTCTCTTATGACTTTGTCATGGTTCAGTTTAATTTCATGTATCATTCACAACTCTTCAGTTTGTCCGCTCCTGAGGATATCATGCTTTTTTGTTTGCGAAGTGATTTTGTGACACACACACACACACACACACACACACACACACACACACACACACACACACAAAACTTCCATTTTTTTGGTAGCTCTGTATATTTCATCGACATCGAAGAGTCGAAGAGCAATTAGCTGGTGATTTACTTATTGTAGAGTTAACAAGTGCTGTCAAGTCGATTAATCGTAATTAATTGCATCTAACATAAAAGTTTTTGTCTATATAATATGTGTATATTTATTATATCTATATATATAAATCTATATGTGTGTATATGTATATATACACACACACATACATATTAGTGCTGTCAATCAATTAAAATAAAGAAATAATCACAATTAATCGGAAAATATTTTATAGTGTAATCTTATATTTATATATATATTTTTATCTTTCTTTCTTTGGCTACTCAAAATTGAAATATATTAATATGTGTATAAAACAAGTCGTTATACCACTGTTTTTTTTCATGTTATATTTTAAGTAAATACAAATGTGTTGGCAACCATGGCAACATATTTGCCAAATATAAAATCTTCATCTTCTTAAATTAAACTTTTCTGTCATTACAAATATCAACTGTTACATATCTTGTTTGACCTTTTTTTTTTTCTTTGAGGAATGTTCTCCGTTTGATGAATGTTCATTTGACCCAGAGTTTTCTTTAAATCTGAGCACATTTAAAGGAAGCGTGTCAAAAGGAGATTGATTTCTGTGCATTTGACTCCAGTCTGCTGTGTTTATATCAAGTACACCCCAATCCCTACACAGTGGCCGTGCGAGGACTCTCATAGATTTGGATAGGCTAAATGGCAGTACTCTGTTAGTGAATGAAGCAGTGGTTAGCTTCATGATAAAATATAAGCCCCCTTTGGCCAGCTTGCAGGCAACATAGACAGACAGCCATGACTCATTGCTACTGGAGCCAACCTGTCTGCAAAAGTACTCAGAACCTGGACCCTGGGTCAGACGCCCCCCTCTGCCTTCTCCTCTGTCCCCCAGCTGCTGGCCCTTGACAGGACCACAGGCGGCCCCGTACATGGGGTGTTATATGGGCTGTTTGATCGCCCCAGTTTCGTGTGTGTGTGTGTGTGTGTGTGTGTGTTTGTGTGAAACAGAAAGTAGGTGTGATAAAGATACCTGATGTAATTTGCTCCACAATCTCCTGTTTTCCCCCCCTTCTCCTATGTTTTTATAATGACGGTCTAAAGATTTTTTAAAACCCTTTCCCCATGGCATTTCTTTAGTGCAGTAGAAGAAGGGTGTTGGGTCACAAACCACCATGTCCAATGCAGTCATGAGTAATGTTTCTATTTTAAACCACAGCTATAAACAACATGCATATTTTCTTACAGTGAAAACAAATAGACCAAGTTGCTGAGAAGCCATTAGCTATCAATAAACAGTGAGTGGCAATTTTTTTATTTATTTTTTTACTTTTAGCTGTAAAACCATTGCAGCAGCCTGCTATCATTTCATCAATCAATCCTCAATCAAACCAATAAGAACCTGTTCCTCATCTAAAGTTATATTTGTCTGTTTGATTTTTCTAACCAAAGTAATTTAGTTGGAAAAAGCAATTGGCTATCTAAAAAAATCAGGGATGTATTTATATTTCACCCATGGAATTAGCACTCACAGAATATTAGCATAATTATACTTTATTCTAGTTTAATTTGGATGGCATTGTTTGAAAATAATTGGGAAAGAGAGAAAATTCATATTACTTAAGATGGTCTATTACTAGTAAATCAGAAATCTTTTGAAGACCCAGGCTAGTTGTCAAACTTTTTACGACTTTTTAATATTCATCAGGGTACAGGGCTCGACATCAAGGCTTGTCCGCTTGTCCGGGACAAGTGGATTTTTTGTAGGACAAGTAGAAGAGAAAATTAGTTGTCCGACCGGACAAGTTAAATTTCAAACAAAATAAAATGCCATGTTACTTCACGTTATGTGCCACTCATTACGTCTATTTTACAGATTTAATTTAATCGATTTGAAATCAACACATTTTTTAATAAACACAAGATTATGACGCATATCCAAGGGTTTGCGCGGAGTGTGGAGCGCGCACTGCATGGAACAGAGGCGCGGGCGCGAAGTCCGCGAACACTTGCGTTTTCCTATCAACAGTGGAAACAACTTAAATACTCTATCATTTCTGGTCATACTGAAAATAATAATACATAATTTGCAACTACTTTTATTTGTGCAAACTCACAATAACAAGAAAACGTGCTTTTGCAAAATAAAATAAAACAATCAGGCGCGCTTTCATGGTCTCCGTGAACTGAAACTGAACTGAAACAAAATATAGTCTATGTAACGTTAGGCTGAAGCTTGAAATGTCCACTTTTAAAGAACCAATTCGAATCGAAAGAAAATAGCCTAACGTTACCGTCTGATTATGCAATCCATATGAATTTCTCTCTAAAGGCGGATCCGCTTTACATCGGAGATGGAGGTATATTTCCAGCAAACACTGATTTAGAAAACATTAAAATGCCTCGTTATTTTTCCAGGTTATAAACAGACTGTTTATAAATCACCTATAGCCTAAATTACCTCTCTGTATATGGTTCGAGAGTATGGCTCTTCTCATTCAGCACTGCGGGGAAAAATATCATTACCGGGTTTGGCCAATTCTCGCGGTTTTTGACGAGGTTAGGGGCTGGAAAACCTTGCTGGCAGCAGTGGTGGAGAGTTATGCTTCTTCAGGCTCCGCGGACCGGCCAAGCGCCAGGAAAAGCTCCAAAAACAAGAAGTCACCTTAAACCAACAACATACGAATTAAAACGGGAACGAATTTTTTTAACCAAATGGAAAGATGAATTCGACTGGGTTATTTATGAAGACGGAGTAATGTTCTGTGGCGTCTGTCAGGCGCAACCCAACCTGGCTGACAAGTAAGTGACGTTAGCTAGCTAACTTAGCGTCGGCAGCTGTGTAGCTACTGTAAGCAAGCATTAAAGCATTAGTTCACCTCAAAATGAAAATTCCATCTAATTTTCTCCTCCAACTTCAAAATCCTCCGACATCTTTGTTTTATTTTATAATTATTAATAAAAAAAATAATATTTCGTGACGTTTCCAACGTTGCAGACCAGCACAAGACCAACAATTGTGGTTATAAAAAGTATAATTTTTTTTTTTTTTTTTTTTTAGAAAATGAACGACCGTTTCGCTAGATAAAGGCCCAATTCCTCAGCTGGGAACGTGCACAGCCCTTTGAAGCACTTCAATGACCTTTTAAACTGCATCGATTTGGACTTCAAGGTGTTGGTTGCACTTGAAGTCCATTGTGTGGAGAATGGATGTTTTTGGATGAAAATGTTTTCCTCAAAAAACTTAATTTCTTTTCCACTGAAGAAAGAAAGACATTAACATCCTGGATGACATTGGTTTCAATGGTTTGTTCGAATTCTGCATTAGCAAAACACACACACAAAAAATGAAATTATAAATCTTTACCCTGGCAAGTGACTTTATTGCAAGGACAAATGAAACATAAATTTACTTGTCCAAAGGACAAGTGCCTCAAAAAGTTAATGTCAAGCCCTGGGGTACCTAACTTTAACGAGTTAACTGATCGACTCCTGTCTGAAATTGTCAGATTGTCTGTGTGATTTTTGTGTTGATTAGACAACAGATATAACAAGTCTCTGATGATACTGGAATTTTAGTTCTGAGAACATAATCTAAAAAAAATCTATTTTAAGAAGGGTTTAAAATAGATGTTTGAATCCAACATACAAAACCATTGCTAGAGAAACACTTTTGCCTTAAAACCATATAGTTTTTGAGATACAGCACTTTGGACAACTTTTGTGACAACTAGTCTCTGTCACCCCAATATGTGTAAATGTGGAGGATATTTGCTTACAAAGATATGACCATGACTTTTCTCCATTTGCTCCTGCTGCTCTGAACCAGTCGGGGAAACTTGTCACAGCATTTCTAGTTTATAAAAAAAAACACACACACATTTAATAACTGTTAATTATCACAATGAAGCTATGCGAGAGTTGTAAAAACATGCATTAGAGTAGCATCAGCTGCATACTTTGTGAAATTAAGGAGTCTCAAGGCGGTAGTGAAAAGAGTGCTAAAATCTCTCTTTTTTTCTCCTTTATTTTCTCCTTTACCCTGCATTAGAAATTCCAGGCTGGAAAATCTGAACATAATCCGAAAACATGAAAAGGAAATGAGTGTGAAAGTGAGACGGTGAATAAACAGGCTTGGTATATTTCCATAGAGTTCTACATTGCTTGCTGTGTGGAGCAACTGGGTCCAGGCCACATATGTCAGGAATAATTAAGGCTCCGTCTCTCAGTCCACTGCGTCTGTCTTCCCTTCTGTAACAGAGCTGATAGCCATGCCTCTCATGGTGTCCCTGATCATGACCTTTGGCCCATACCTGACCTCTTACCTCCACAAGCTATATCAGGTATTCAATAGCCTACCCTGTGACTTCTGTTGGTCTCTGACCTTAGCTGGCACATAACCCTGATAAGCATCACTATTATGACAGCTTGATGATTTAGATACAGCAGTACTTAGTAGGCTACAACATTTATGCATACTGATGGTAAAAAATGCATCGTCTCGGAATAACTTGACTCTTCCTTGATACACAATAAAATGGGTCACTATATAATTTTAAAACAGACATTTGTAAAATATGTATTTTGTTAAACATTTTTTGAATACATGTAAATGTACGTTATAGGTGCATTTCCGTTTAAAAGTTAAACAGATAAAAAGCAGTAATATTTTGGAATATTACAATTTAACATAATTAAAAATGTTTCACATGATCCTTCAGAAATCATACTAATATGCTGATTTGCTGCTCAATTATTAATAATTGTGCTTATAATTATGTTGCTGCTTCATAACTTTCTAGAAATCGTGCGAAGTTAAAAAAAATATTTATTTGAAATCCATTTTTTGTCAAATTATAAGTCTTTACTGTCACTTTTGAGCAATTTAATGCAAATAAAAGTTTTTTTTTTAAATTCATGCAAATCTTTTGAGTAATAGTGTATCACGGTTTACAGAAAAACATTAAGCAGCAATAATTTTTCAACATTGATAATAATAATGAATTGTTCTTGCAGCAAATTAACAGAAAACAGTTTGTTATAATTAATATTTCAAATTATTCATGTTTTTACTGTATTACTGTTATTACTGTATTATTACTATATTATTATTTATCAAATAAATGCAGCCATGGTGAACATGAGAGGTTTTCAAGAAGATTGAAAAAATATTAATTGTTCCAAATCTTTGACCCTGATGTTCTGATATTTTAAGGGATTTATTGACTGACCGTCATTGACTACTTGACTTTTTCTTTTCAAGAATTTCATTCTTTTAAATAAGGCTTGTTTTCTTCATTATAATATGCAGAACATTTGGACCACCCTAACTATTTTTTTTAATCCTAACCATTACTTTTATGCCCTCCAAAAAATATCAAAATTAATTTTAATTCAGAAATTTAAAATATACTCGTCATAGAAGAGGTATAGAAATTATCTTTATAAATATCATTTTAATACGTTTATAAATCAGTTCATAGAGAAGACAAAAAAAACGAGTCTCATCGACACAGTTGTCACTGTTGCGAACTTGCGACACTACAAAATATTTTGTGGGCTTACTTTGATATTTTATTTTCACTTACCTCTTTATCCCTCTCTTTAAAAAAAAACAACAGCAACCCCAATGTACTACTCACTGATGTCAGAAGATTGACTTTGACATTAGATAGTAAAGGCCTGAAACAGCCTCAGCACATACAAACATTTTGCTCATATAAGAAACATGCTGAAACATCATGTAGATGATGGGATCTCGTCAACAGTACATTGCTGTGCCCGCTCATTCCATGCAACCCGTCAACGAGGTTATTGCATCACTGAGTCCTGGAAGACCCATCAGCCTCCTGGCTCTGGGAATAGTGGGGGCTTCCCTCTCACTGGCAACAAGCAACCTGATCAGCAGGCATTATCACCTCATAATTACAGTCCTTTTAGACATATTAGCGTAGGCGCTGTGATCCGGTTTCTATGCGGAACCCAATTCCTCAACACATTCCCCACCTCTCCAGTTTTTTTACAGATGCCTTTCCAACAAACAAGCCTTGTATAAAAATATCCCCGGCAGTAATAGTTCTCTGATGCGGTTGGCCAGAGCGTTAGGTTACCTGAGTGGGGCATGATGATTTTGCCTGGCCATGGTATTTATATCAGCAGTGAAAGTGTCATGGCAGAAAGGTCAGAGGCTTGAGTAAACACATGGGTCTGCCGTATCAGAGAGAAATCTGCTTGTGAAATGTGCAAGGCCTGTGTGAACACATTTACACAGAGTACATACTCCTAGCGCTTGTGGTTTTCTCATATCAAGAGGCCTGTCTGACTCGATGAGATCACTCAAAGAGAAATCGAGAGTTACATTTCCCCACTTCTTTATAGCACAATTTATGTCGATTGAAATTGAGTGGAACCAAAATCAAATGTACTGAGTCTGACTGAGGTGATAAAGTGCATATTTCCCCAGTGTAGTAATATGGTAGAGTTTCTTTCACACTTTCTCACACACATACACACTTGTCTAACAAGTCACACATGCAAATCTCTGACCTGCAGAGCGAGGATAAAATAAAAGCCATGAGAAATAGCAGGTTATCATCGTGCTCTCTATGGGGTTCGCATTTACTTTCTGTGTGCTTCCCTTGCGTATCAGTTTCAAATGACAACATTGGTGTAATTGCACCATTCCAATGTGTGATAGATGAAACCCTTATGCCTTCCCCCGGTTATATGATGTGAAGAAAGAAAAACCTGTGTTTATTTTCTCCCGGCAGCTTCTTGCTGTCTCAAATGGAAACTATTACCTGAAGCTGTGTTGGGCCAAACAAATATTAAAGCGGAATAATAAAACAAACTAACGTAGGCTGTGAACAAAATATTTGAGCACTAAACACTAGTTCTGAACTCTAGATTTATGTAATGTTTGACTCAAAAACAGACTTTTGCTTCCAAAGCTGAGAAAGCCTGAATCTCTGCAGATTGTGAACAATCGCCTCCTTTTAAAACTAATTGCCACAATCTATATCTAAAAGCAGGAGATTTATTGATGTTATTACCTATATTTTCAGGCATAAATCATGAGTGGGTTTTCGAGCTTTAACGAGTTAACCGATTCAAGTTTCCTTGCCCTCCTTTCATATCATTCCATAGATGGCTTTCATATTTGTCGAGTTAAACGCGTCAATCCTCATTCAAGCTCTTGGACTCAAAGTAACTGTGGGCCTCAGGACACCTGTGTTGACCATATCAAATGTACCACTCAGCCTGTCTAATACACATACTGTACACATATGCACACTCACTTACTAAGACAAGCTTGTATGTGTGTATGACTGAACTATATAGTTCAGTCACATTCACTTTTTCTTAGTCAGCTTTTATTTATTTATTTGTATTCTCGCTATTTTTTTTGTCATAGTTTGCTTTTTAGTGGTTATATTGAGTCGCAAGTCTCTTGTCAGACAAACCACAGGCATAGTTCATTACATGAACTATAAACATATTTCAAACATTTGACTAAATAATTATTTTGATTTTAGGGTTTGTGAAACATTTTGCACGAAAACAGTGCTTTGTGTTTTCTTTCAAATAAATGGCACATGGATTGATATATTTTGTAAATGAATGCGCAGCATTTTTCCTTGCAAGATAATCAAAATGCATATGGGTTATCCTAAATCAATTGTAAGTGGGTCTCTGTTTCAGTTTGCAAAAATTAATTTGGGTTTTATTTTATTTGAGAACTTAAATGAATCTGAAACAGACTAGTGGCTTAGTAGCTTAAAGGCAGAGTGGGATGCCATATCAGTTGACATGCACCCCACTGGTGATGTAAATTGTTCTGATAGTGTTTTGGTAGGTGCCCAAATTTTGTATTTTGTAACCACTCAAGAGTTTGTTAATGACTCTTCCTTCACTCAGGCAAAATTTTATGGTGCTAGTCTGTATATTTAGCAATTATACTGTAACAGATCTTTATTTGTGGTGGTAAAATATACCATTTAACATGTGCTTTGTAAAGTGTGCTAGAATTTTAACTCCTGAAGGATAAAGCTTTCAAATCCAGAGAAACTATTTTTCTTAGAGGCGGACAAATAAAGCTGTCTCCAGCCCACAGTAAAAGCTCCCATTAAAGAGTGCGACTAACTCATCTTAATGGAGTGTTATTTTTCTGTTCCGTCTCTCTTGGAAACATCATAACATTTTCCTTTTCCTCCCACAAATGTGAGCCCTGCCGTTGACATGGTATTAGTCAAGGCTCGCTGTCAGAGTCTAGCTGTGCAAATTCAGACGCAGGTCTTCGGCACCTGTCAATCAATGCTGCAGCACTGTCCCATCCCAGTCCAGCCACAACAGTATTTGCACACCATCTCTGCAGCTGCTTTGGCCTCTTCCACCTCACCAACCCCACCCTTCGCAAATGCTCACTTTTTATTAGCAAAATAAGCACTTTCAGCCAGTTCGCTGATATTTCTGTTACCTCAAAACAGCAGAAGTCAGGTGATAAGTTCATGTTAATGTGAAGTTTGAAGTTCATCTGTGGGATATGAAAGCGATAAAGCTATTTTTGTTTTTTCTTTTAGTGCTGAGTGAGTGGACACAGGAGTATAATCGCTCCATAAGGCGGTATATATATTATGCCGACCTGCGTATTCCACATTGTGTAGTTGCTCCCCCGTCGCTCACCTCTGGGTTGCAAATGTGCTTTTACTACTTAAATAGTTCATTCTCCTCCCAAAAAACATCCCATATGGTGCCCCCATTGTTTCGACTGCCCTACTCCCTGGTGTCATGTTTTGTCACTGTTATTATAGGCTTACACTCACAAGACGCTGTGATTTGTTGTACTCCTCTGGCTTTGAAGATCTAAAGAGTTGTGCAGTGTAAGATGAAGATGAAGTCGACAGCCGTGGCCTTTCCCTGAAACTCGTACGGCCGCACACATAAACACACGACGGAGCATGACTATACACAAACTCTGACAACCCCGAGTCAGGAGGCATGGGTCAAGTTACGATTTCCCCTTTGTGTCTTTAAAAATCCGCAGATGACAATTACGGCAGATTTGATTAACTGAGAGGGCGGCGCAGATAGTCCGGCTTTTTTACTAAGGGTCGGCGGCTCTGGTTTCACTAGCTGTCATTTATACGGCCAGAGAAAGGCAGGGGGAGTCCCTTTACTGCTGAGCTGGGGCCTGGGCCCAGACTTCAAACACTACTCTCCATAGCTCTTCACTTTTATAATGCGCAGGGAATAAGAGAACGCGCATACACAGCACTTAAAATGCTACATTTGGGGAGTTTTGAGGGTTTCTGAACTACTGAAGCACTTGTGCTTTACTTGAACCAAGTGTCAATTCTTGAAACCTATCCATGTGACTGCTTTCGTCGTAATCCAGTATAGTATAGATGTTTATTTTATTTGTTTTTCTATTCATTTTTTTTCTTTTCATAGCATGTTTCTTGTGCTCTGTATTTTTGCTTTATTTTTTTTTTATCATACAAAATGACCTTTGCTTTTAGAAAGACCCTATTTATTATAATCATTAATATTATTAATAATAATAATAAGGAAATCTATAATAATAATAATAATAATCATCGTACATTATTATTATTATTATTTATTTTATTTTATTTATATAACACCTTTCAAAAATAGTTATTTTTTGGAATAAGTATTCTTTTTTAAATGATGATGATAAATATGATGATGATGATGATGATGATGATGATTAATCTTTATAATACATTTTCTTTCATGGAAGTCTCATGACCAAAAAATGTTCATCCATTTTCACCCTACCTGCCTGTCAATACTGTATTTTAATACCTCCGCACACCCTGCTAGCGAAGACATCACACATCATCAGTGCGTTCTATAAGGCAATGCAGAGACGGACAGTCACAGAGTTCAACAAACAAACAGCGGCTGCCTTTTAGTTTCTCCTGAACCAAAACAACGAGCTTATGCTGCATTCACGCATGTTGTCACCATATTTATGAGATAAAAACTTGTGACGTTCTACCTGAAGATGTTTGCGTCATTAAACTCGGATATCAATGCCCAAATAAATCTGCAGCACTCAGGTGGTACAGCTAGAGTACAACTAAGTTGTTTACATTTATTATTATTGTAATGTTATGTGCTTTGAGACATGAGGTAATTTAACGATGTCTCTCGTGACACTTTGCAGACTCTGCTCTGGCTGTGCACGTTCATGTTTTAGAGGAAGCGTGGCTTTGAAGACGCTCTGAAGTGAGGGTGGGATCTTGTTCTTTCAAAGCTAGTTTACTATTGCTAGCCTCTGAAATTGACAACTCTACCTTTAAGATCAAAGGATTTCCGTACTTCCTTCTAATCAGCAATCAGCAAACAGCAAATCCAATCTCTTCTTAAAGCCCCTTTTCTCCTCTCTCTAAACCAAAACCCCCTTTTGCCAGACCGTCGGTGACAAAGGCTGCCTGTAGTCGCTTGCGTTCGGTCACGAATGGATTGGGCCCACTTGTTTTTACAAGCACCCCATGTCAATGGTCTAGTTTATTGAGACAGGTCTCCCCTTGGCATGTGAGGCGCTCAGCCGATGGACAGCACGGATGAGTTACCCTTGTGTATAAATAGCTTCCTTCATTAAATCAGTTGTTCTCTTAATTGAACTTAAATAAAGAATGACTTATGCCGGCCAGCTGGTTTTAATAGACCAGACGGGCTTGTGGTGTATAAGAGGAGCATTATTTCAGTGCACCGGGCCAATTGCAGGGTGTACTGGGTGTTATCAAAATAGAAGGTGAAAACAGGAGATGCCACCAGCCAGCCTAATGCATTCTGAGGTTTCATTGGTTTATTTTCCTGACAATGAAATAAATGGTTTGGTAATTAAATATTCGCCACTGGCTTTGGACCTAATGGGAATCTGTGACAAGTGTTAATGGTGAAGAGGCTGAAGGGTTTGACACGAAACACGCTGTCTTCATTTCATACTCTTACACTTTTCTCTATCGTCTTCTAAACCTGCAAGCAATTTCGCCATGGAAGGCCAATCAAACTCCTCTGCCAGGGCACAGTTTGCATAAATCTGCTAACCTAATGCACCGAGCTCACTCAGCTGCACTGTGATACTTTTCTCCAGCCATCTTTTTTTTCTCTCAGTCTTTCTCCTCCCTGAGACAAGAATTCTTGAAGTGAGCCGTTGTTTGAAAGCGTTTTGTGGTCTCTGGCAGCAGCAGTTGATGGAAATTTGCTGAGTTGGAGCCCTGAAATGTTGCAGCTGTCTCAGAAGAGCTCGGCCACAGCTCTGAGTCTCGCTGCTTGGCCGCTGGTCAAACGAAGGGAAAGCATTGATTGACTTCCTCCCCTCCTCTCTTGATTATTCTCTTTCTTGGTATCCCTTTTACGCCCCATCCCACTTTATCATATAACACTTTCTGTGTCTTTTTTACTTTCACGTTTTCAGACCCCCAGTCTAGTCCAGCTTGTAAAAGCTGGACTAGTAAAGCTATTACCTCATCCGTGGGTCAACAAATGATGAAGATTCCTTCCGCCGCCTCGTATGGTGGAAATCGAATAAGGTTGCATTTCTTTACCCCATGTTAACAGGACCTCCTGAGCCACAGGAGGAAATGGATAGCCATTTCTTGACCATAAATTACTCCAGAGAGATTTAGAGTTTAGGGGGAGATGCTCCAAAATAGTGTGAACTCATTTGTATGTGTGCTGTGCTCCACTTAGAGGAAAACAGCCACTTGTCGTCTGGAGAGATTGAGTAATGCAATCCTTCACAGCCCAGCAGCACCACTGCCACATACCTCACTAATAGCAGGTTGATTATCAACAAGACTGTCCTTTAACACATTCCCGACATCTGCTTTCTGTCTAAGCGTCGAGGGTGGATACACATAGACGTTGCAGAACACTCGCACACACCACTTCCATTGTAAGTGAATTGAAAAAACACCTTCTGGTTCATAAAATATATATACACACATTTAATGCATGTTTGTAAAATTGTGCACACATTTACACTCAAACACTTTCATGTGCTTAAATTTAAGTAGCCTATTTAGACTCAAACGCTGCTTCTGCTGTAAAAGACACACATACACACTCATTCTATTTCATCCATCTATAACACACTCTCAGTGATATCCTGTAGACATTGTTTGACCATTTTGATTGAGAGAGTTTTAGACGTGCAGATAACGTGCCATATCCTCTCACTGATGAGCTCTGAGTTTTGTTAGTGCTACTTAAGGGGTAGAATTTATAAACTTTAGAACTGTCCTGGAAGACCCTTTGGTTTAAGAGCAGTTATTGCAATTGATGGGATTGAAGTCTTTTTTTGTGTCTTTTTTTTTTGGTCCAATGTCTCGGTGAAGGACTGCATCCAGTATAACATAAATTCACTCAGGCTAAAACATGTATATAATCATGAACACACACACAAACTTTGTATATCATTATGTAGACTTTCCTTAGATACAATGCTGTATACTGTAAAGACTGTATATTCTATCCCCTAACCCTACCCATCACAGAAAGCTTTCTGCATTTTTACATTTTCACACACACAAAAAATATCATTTAGTATTATCTAGAAGCATGGGGCATGACCAAATGGCTTCAAAATGTCAACAATTTCAGGTTTTACTGTTTTTTTGGGGACATTTGGTCCTCACAGTGTAGATTAAACAAGCACAGGCGCGCGCACACACACACACACACACACAAACACACACACACACCCACACACGCACGCACTTGTATCACTATATTAGTATATTAGTGAAGACATTGCATAGACGTCCATTGATTTTAAATCAGGTTAATGATTTTTTCTTATATATTGTGTAACCCAACCCCTGCATCACAGACTGTATATACAATCTGTGTATTTATTAATATATATTAATGCATATAATTTGCTTTTTAAACTCTGACATTATCAGTCCCTTATTTTGTTACTTCAGACTCAACAAAATGGCAAAGCAATTTGGATTGTTTTTTTATTTTTTTAAACAGGGACAATTCACAAGTTAACATTAATCTTGTTTAAAAACAAGGAGAGATGCATTGTGCCATGTTGTAGCACAAGTGCTATTTTCCGCCCGTAGTCCCTTGGCAGGTCAGTAACACAATGTAAGTGAAATACAAAATCTTAAAATATACAATTTTACAACCACAGTCACACTTCATTTACAATTAAATCTATCATGTGCTCAATTTTTTCCCGCTTCCTAAAACCAACCCCACCCCACACCAACAAAGCTACACACACACACACACACACACACACACACACACACACACACACACACACACACACACACACACACACACACACACACACACTTCATAATTGTGTACAGTTTTGTTGTGACAATAACCATGCTTTTGTCAAACTTGAAAAGGTTTGAAGATCTGTACATGTAATAAGGGGTGTGGGGAGAGTATTCCGCTGAGTTATGGCCACAAAAGAAAAGGCTGATTTGCCAAATGAAGTTTTGCGATTGGGAATATTGCACTCTCCTCTAGTGGCCGACCGAGTAGCTCTTTTTTGAGCACAATATATCTGAGTTGAGCACAATACATTTTTTTTAGACGCATTATGAATGAAAATATTTTAAATGTTAAATATTATACTTTGTAATTATTTTGCAGTGGTGATATTGATGTGTTTTTTTTTAAGAGAGTTTCTTATATGTCTGAAATTTATAAGATTAAATTTCAGTACATTACTCAGTTTTTTACTGATATATTACTTCATTTATATATAAAGCAGCGGCCCTAAGATTGACCCTTGCGGGACCCCCATGGTACATCTTCTCAATGGGGATAATGTATTATTCATCCGCACGCAGTGATGTTGTCCACTCAGGTAAAATTTAAACCAGTTGTGTGTATTTATTGATAGATTGTATTGTGCCAATTTGCTTAATAGTATCTCATGATTAACTGTATCAAAAGCCTTGCTTAAATCAAGAAAATCTGCTCCCACCAGTCCACCTTGATCTATATTTGTTTTAATTTGTTCAAGGAAGTAGCAGCATGCTGTTTCAGTTGAGTGTTTTTTCCTGAATCCAAATTGCATAGGGTGTAAAAAGGCCTTAGAGTCAAGGTGAGCAATTAGTTGTTCTGCTACAACCTTTTCAATGACCTTTGAGATGACGGGAAGGATGCTAATAGGTCGGTAATTGCTAACCTCTTGTTTGTCACCAGCTTTATACACCGGGGTCACAATAGCAAGCTTTAAGACACTTGGAAAGGTGCTTTCATTAATATATTTATTTAATACTTTTTAATTGTATTCATTTGTTTGCATCTAATACACATCAACAATGATATCAGACTATTCTTGCACTTTACCCTGCAGAAGTTCTATGTAGACTTCCCCCCCCCCCTTACCCATCATAATTTTGTCTAATGCGTTATGTTAGCCAAAACTGCCATTGGTGTCCCATCCAACAAACAAAAACAAATAGTGCAAGATGCCCCTGGTCTTATGGTATTAGTGACAGTACAATATTAGTGCAGCAGAGCATCTCTGTTTTGCTTTAATGATGGCTTAAAAGCCTTACTACTGATTTACTGGTTCCCCACAAACCCACATCCGTTTGATTGACACTTGCCTCCCTGGTTGTTGGGACATGTTGCTGATTGAGGCATGGCATGCGATTTCCCACTGAACCCCATCTCTGATTTTCACTCATTACAAAGCTCTCTGAAAGTCCACAGTGTCTCCTCTCAGAACTGATTTCTTCAGCTTCTCGGTTTTCCTCTCGTATGGCTCCTGCGGCCGAGGCCAGTTGCTTGGGCAGGCAACAAATGGAATCAATTTATACCCCTGGAGCAAGGTGGTTTTGATGACATTTAAAATGTTCACAACGTAAACTCTGGATATAAACATTTCAGGTCAGGAAGAGTTTAGAAATGTCTTTCATAAACATACACAAGGAAGATTTTTGACTTGTTTTTGATAGATGGCCAGTCGTGTGTTCAAAATGTAATTCAATTTGTCATCCTATGTCCTGACAGAGAGAGAAAGAGAGAGAGCAAAGGTATGGAAGATGCAGGAATAAATCGGGACTTATTAGATCTGACCAGAAGTGTGTGTGTTTGGAAAATTAAAGCAGATTGTGATATCTGCCTTTAGAGAAACTCAAATACACTTTAAATAATGGAATCATTATCTAAAGTCAAAGAGAACATATATATGCTCAAATAGAGGTTGAAAAATACAGAACCCTATAGATGAAGGGAATAGTATTGTTCAGTAAATGAATCTTTCAGTGAAAATATGAATGTTTATTTAGCAATGTAGCCTACTGCGACTCTGACAATTTAGAAACACTCCATAGATTTATTTTAATTTAATTTGTTGTCCAAGTTTTCTCTGATACAATGTTTAAAGTGTTTAATTTTATTTCAGTGTAATGAAAATGGAAATGAAATAACTTTTATATTTTAAATCTATAAACTAACTCTTATATTATGCAAGCTACTCTGTAATAAGTTGATCATAAATTCAGAATATAGTACATTAGTTGCTTATGTCACTAGGGGTGTGTGTGTGTGTGTGTGTGTATACAAAACATAATTTTAGGGATAAAAATGGCATAGTTTTTATTTACATTGTAACAATTTAAATAAAGTTTTCTGTTAGGGTGTATACAGTTAGGGAATAGAATACTGTATACAGTTTATACAGTATAAAAGACCATTGTCTCCATATAACATGAAAACCCAAGTGTGTGTGTGTTTCTGTGTGTGTAAAAGCAGCATATTGTCACTTTTATTCTGTACTAAAGCATGTAGGAACTTTCCTTCACCGCTTGCTTTTATATTCTTATACAAACAAATATACTATATCTTATCAAATATCTTATAGGTTTTTTTTTTTTACTGTTACAGATCATAAGATATTGGTGATGCATTGGAATTACAACTAGGCTTAATTTTCCAGCCTTGTGGTTTTAGCGTTAGTGTTAAAAGACAAGGTTATTGTTAAAACCCTACACTGTAAAAGTCTCTTTCTGCAGCTTGACCATCTTAATTGATCCTCCATTAGTGCTTTATAGACACTGTGTCCTTCGTCCTGTGCCTCTTTTATAGATACTAATAAAATGTTCAAAGTCCCTGTGCACCTCCTTATCATGCAGCAGTGTTTTTATGCCCTGCTTACACCGGGAGTGTGACTCTGTCTCTCTACTGTACAGTCTGATGATGAGGGTACGGTTTCACGGGCCCTGCCTTCATGTCGCAGCCTGGCACCATTTTATGACTGGAAAAAGAGAAAGAGGAAAAGAGAGAGGCGTTAAAAAAGAGATATATAAAGACGGGATGTGGTGGGGGGATGCAGGTAAAAATAAGCAAACTTTATTTTCTAATTGGTACAAATATGTTTTATGCTAAAGAATTTTATTAAATACACACATTTCACACAAGCATTTACCGTTTTCTCAAAGTTATATAAATAAAGCCTATTTCATATATGGCTTACTCTGGTTCCTTGGCCAAGCAGCGCACTGGGGGAAATAGTGATTATAATGACAGGCCTCTGATTTCAGTCTGTGCGCATTGAGTTTCTTGTTGTTATTGGTTTAAATCATATATTTCCGTTTCTAGTTGGAAAAAAAACTGTTGGATTTAGGAATGTGAAATTAGTGGAATTCTAGTAGGAACTCTAAAAGGATATGATGAGCAATTCCTGTATGTACACGACTGTAAATGATAAAAGCGGACCTTGTCCTATCAGTATCTCCAGTGCTGCTGCAGGGAATGATGAAATTTTGTCTCAGTTATGACAGACTAAGAATAAGAACATAGAACATCATTATATCACATTTATTTATTTATATATTTTCAATGCGCAGCTGCATGATGACAATGTTCACAATGAAGCAAACTGATTATACCATTTTGCTTGAATGTTTTTGCAGATGGTGAGACTTGTTTTTTATAGTAGGTCAGGAAGTTTGTTCACAATGAGAAATGCGTTGTAGATCACTGAAAGTTATGGATTTGTTATTATTTTTTATTATTCATTTATTTATTCATTGTGAGAATGCACTAGCAGTGGCTGGTTGCATAAACTGCTTATACTGGTTTTACGAGAGAGTCATCTAATATTTTTCTTCAAGACTGGTCATACATTTTAATACTCAATAACAGAAAAATGTAGATTGGTCTAATTTGAATCTGAAAAGTTAGACTTATTATCATTAACCAACTGCTATTTCTAAGTCATAGTCTTAACATGTTTATGCAAATGGACCCAGAAAAGCAAATTGTGTGGAAGCAAATATGTGTTAACAGTTTTAACTGTTGAATGGTGAAGATGCCTGTAAAAAATGTAAAAAGCTTGTAGACCTTTTTACAGTTTAATTTGTGTTTGCATAGAACAACTGTTCCTGTGATTTTTGTAGAAGTTACAATGTTTATCTATTTTGTTTATAAATAATATTTATGCAGTGTTCATGCATGGGGGAAAGAATGGATGAGAAAGTGTTTGTTGGTTTGCATACAGCTGTGTGAGTGTGTAAATATGGTGCATCGGGTGGAATACTTTGAATTTCTATTTATTAAACCAATCTCCTTTGTTATATTAACTTGGATTTTTAATTTCAATGAACTTGAAATTTTAAGGCAACCAGGTAACTTTAAGTTTAACCAACAATACAATTTTTAAAGTGTAGTTTTCTGATTTGATCCACAATCCAACAACCTGGTAGCAGCCCTGTAGTACATATAGCATCAGAATATATTATCTTGACGTAGTCTTGCTTTCCAAGAAGAGATGCAAGAACAACTAAACCTAAGTGAATAATTTGCTGAAACACCTTAAGCCCCTTTCAAACTAAATTACAAAATCAAAGTAGCACTTACAAATAATTGTGCTTGTGTTTTTGAATCAGGGTTCGAAGGAAAACAACAATTAACAGTGAAAGTTCCCTCATTCACTAACTTTATCGACTCGCTCTGATAGGAGAGGAAGTATCTGTTTACTTTGTGATTACGACAATTTTGCTGTCGCGAGGCAGCAAATTCAAACCAGTCGCGAGGCTAGATTACTCCAGACAACATGAAGCCCGTACGGCTGCGCACATCCAGGCCTCCGCCATCGGCTGTGATTTCTTCAAAGTAAAATAAACCTTTATACATAATTACATAGAATTCTGTATATTTTTCTGTCCGTTCCCCTCTAACAAAAAGGGTATATTTTAAGGGCCAAGCATGTCACGCTTAACCACCGGCCTACAAAGTAGATCACACATCGGAGGACCTGACCCGAGTCTCTTGTTTATTCAGAGCAAATTCTAGAGAGAGGGTAAAAGGAGCCTTATTCAGTGCACATTCCAAATCGCATGGACTGTCATATTTAGACAGTTCATATATCCCCGCTTCAGAGTTGCCATGTCGTGAAAACATTATCAAAGTAAATATTATGACTGTAGACAGGTTCTTTTATGCAAACAGCGCTAGTATGAAGTTGAGTCCAATCTTCAGGCCTTGGGCTAGAGAAGGTGAGGCGGCTGTGAACATGAAAGCACTGAGGTTCCTTAAAAGCATAACTGAGTTATCAGCCGGGTCTTGATTACCTTATTATTGTGTGCTACTGTTTTTCTTATCAGTCAGTCAACATTTTATGTCAGGAAACAAGCTGGAGAGATTTGCTCGCGTTTGGCTGTGTGCCACGTAGAATGAGATCTGGACAGTGTCCCCGTGACCAGAGATGTGAACAATTACCAATTCTCAAAACACTACTTTAACGTAGTTAAATATATTACACGCCTTACACCAGCGGATGCGGCCCTCTCTCGCTGCAGCCTGGGATACGTGAACCTTACAGAAATCCAGCCACCTTCAACAGGCACAGTCTACTGCAATTAACCAATCATCATAATCATCATCATCATCATTACCATCATCATAATCATAAACTCACTGAACGTGCTTTGTTCAAGCTGCTTCGCACTAATTTGCAAGCCAATGTTGGTTTTGTTTTATTTTCACTTCTCTTATTGGGAGAGAATTTTTATAAATGAAAATATCCAAACACCGGTTTGGTTTTACAGACAGTAACAGATTTAGAGCAGTATCGTAAAAGGTCAAATATTTTATAACAAGGTAATACTATCTTGCTTATAGTTTGATTTGACCTATTAATGGATGTTCAATTATAACATCATCCTTTATATTTAAATGTTAAAAAAAACTAGAAATATCACGGCTGAGCAGACGGAGAGAGTTGTAACATTATGTAAGTTTACTGGACACACTGAGATTGCACAAAGTGTGTTTGTGCATAAACTACATTTGACAGAGCTGTGAGAGTGACTAATACACACACACACACACACACACACACACACACATTGGCTGTTATGTATGCCTATATTTTAGAGTTGTTAGCCTGTTTATGTATTTGCATGTATTTTATTACGGTATTTAATTTTTGCTGATTTGGGATAGTTGAACCAAAAATTCAGTTTGTATCATTTACTAACCCTCATGTTGTTCCAAACCTGTATGACTGTCTTTCTACTATATGGAACACAAAAGAAGATATTTTGAAGAACGATTCAGCTGTTTTTGTCCAATGAAAGTCATTAGACCCATTTTGACTTTTTGACTTAAAGGTCAAGAAAAGACGTTTTTATGAAAGAAAACTATACAAGATTTAAATCATTACAGAATTGTCATTTTTGGGTGAACTCCCTGTAATTTAGGCTACTTATTTACTTTATGGGGATGTGGAGGACATAAAAAGTATACAAGTGATTGCCACAATAAATGAAAGCACAAAATGTATTTGTCTATCATTTCCAATTAGTGTGAACAACCCAGTGTTGTAACACAGCACTCTATGCTAATTTAAACAGTTTAGAAATATGCAGTAGATTTCTAAAATAGGCCTAGTTTAATTTGTAACAAGCAAATAGGAAAATTACATTAAAGTTTGACGCATAACACCACACATTGAAACATCACCCAATCCCCAATATTCTACTATATTGTTCGCAACTGCATCTGCGTGTGGTAGACATGCCAAATGCACATACAACCTCTGCACTGAGTCCGCATGAAATAGACACAATCCCTCCGGCCATGTGGGTGTCCAACTTTAATCCCAAACAAACTGATCCACTCCGTATTCAATATGGGGAGTAATTGGCCCTCAATGCGAGGAAATGCGCAGCGCTGCACAGGCCCCAGTGACACTCGGTGCTGTAGCACTGGAAAAGGCGGAACTCGCTCATTTTGATCCTGGATTTAAGAGATGAAACTAATCCTGATTGCCACAAATCAAAACCTGGACTGTAGCCTAATTAGAGGTGCGGATATGGCTCCATGCATCAGAGACAAGTTAAACAAACAATCAGAACCGCTTCTCGGAAGCTCAAGTTAAACCGTCGTCTGACACACGCACATTAATAAAGCTAATTTACTGAAGCTGTCAGACGCAATAAGAAACGAAACGCAGCAGTGTTTATTGCGATTTTTGGTGATGAAAATAGGCGCATTTGGGAATAGAATGCACATTTAAATGACAACAAACAAACACTGAAAATAAATGGTTTTAATCTGGTAAATGCTCTGAAAATAATAATAAATTGTAAAAAAAAGCAAATTGTTTAATGATAGGCATACTAGTAGGAGGCTAATAATAATGAAATAACAATAATTTAAAATAATAGCTAATAGTCTATATAATTATTAGGCTATTCGGCATTTATCCTACATTTAGCCTATTTAATAGGCTATTGTTCTTATTATTATTGCATTTTTTTTTTGTTTACGTATAGGTTGGACGTAATTTTAGAAACATTTTCTATCTAACAGATCTCTCAGGTTTAAATGTGGGCATTTTAAATGGTCGCAATCTGAGGTCGTTTCTGATTTATGGACATGCAACGGGATTGCGGGCGCCGTGTCCACTCAATCACTAGTGCAGCTCCTCCGACAGCACGCTAAACCGAGGGCATAATGTGTCCACTTGGGCTAAAAGCCGGTGTACGGTTGCATCGCAGTAGCATCTGCCTAATAGATATTGCAGAGACTGAACACAAATGGGCTTATACGCTATCACTTCACACCGCTCACAGGTAGAGTCTGTCTGTATAAATGCTTTATCTTAAGTTATCTCTAAATGGCCCGCTTTAACCGTCCCGATGAAAACAATCACTGAGAGTAATGTGTTTAGCTTTAGCTTATTTTACGATTTAACATCTTATACCGAAATAAGGATCCACACTGTAGCCTAAACACTGCCATAGTACGTGATTCACGATTCTTGAAACATAAACTAGGCGAATTCGATGTAGCAAATATAATAAATACGTTTTATTTGTGGATCGGCTAATTAACCTGCTAAACTCACTCATTCAGTCAGACGCTTTCCAGAGCTCAGCTTTAATGATTGTTGTCAAATCATATGATTAATGACTCCACAACTGCAGCATTAGCTGGAACAGTGAGATATTTCATTTTTTCTTCATGACCAAACAGACATAAGACACAGAGTAAGAAAGTATTTGCTCATAATATAATATAATATGCCTGATTTTTTCAAATGAATTAAAACAAAACCAGCAAAAAAATATAGGCTATAATTACATAGAAAAGATTGGAATAACAAAATTATTAATTTTGAGGTGTGTATGTGTGGGTGCAATAGTTTGATTTAATTAATCATCCTCAAATCACTAAACCTCTAAATTAGAGTAATTCAGGAGATAATTAGTGCTTCGCTGAGACCAATATAATCTGGTTTTATTGCTTTACTGGTTTATTGCTGGTTTTATCTGTGATACAGAGTTACAAATAATTCTCATTTAAATAGTATGCAAATTCCCAGCAGGCATCACACACATCCTCAAGGTAGCTTTGAGAAATAATTAAAACGAATGAATACACATGAACACTCATTGCATACAATAAATTTAAACAATATTATCAAAACCACAACTTATGATGATAATTTGCATTGCTGCAGGCGGCAATGGTTTGTAAATAAAGGTGTTTGTGAGCAAGTGTAAAGGGTGTGTGTGTGTGTGTGAGAGAGAGGGAGGGAGAGAGAGAGGGAGGGAGAGAGAGAGAGATGCTGCACTTGTGGTATCTCTGGTCATGTAGAGCATGGATGAAGGTTACTGCTGTCTCTCTTGTGTCAGTGTGCAGGTAACTGTTTCTGTGGTCACATTGGACTCTTTCTAGGTTTAAGTGTGTGTGCCTGTGGCCTGGTAAATTCTATATTGTAGGGACAAAATGTATGCACAAAGATGGCAATATCCGAAATCCTTGTCCTTGTGGGGACATTTTTTGGTCCCCGTGAGGAACAGCTTATGAATCATATCGGCTAAAGTGATGTTTTTTTGAAAATGTAAAATGGGTATGGGTCTGACTTGTAGGGTTAGTGTAAGGGGATAGAATATACAGTTTGTACAGTATAAAAATAATTGTCCATGGAAAGTCCCCATAAAACATGAAAACACAACATGTGTGTGTGTGTGAGTGCAGACTTTGGCTCAGTCTTATTCTGATATATTACCATTTGATCCTTCAGTTTCCTGCCATTGATCAAGCCCCACCTATTCAGCTGATGGGCCAGAGGAGAAACCCGATCACCTAACAAGAAAGAAGCAGAGGAGAGAGGAAGGAGAAAATGAGAGAAAAGGTACAAGCCTTCACCACAGCCTCTTTTTCCCTTCTTACCTAAAATACACCCCACTCTGTGCATCTCAGTTTTTCTGTACCTACTTTACATTTACACATAATTCATCAGCGGCAGCTTGTCACCATAAGCTGCCTGTGATTCACATTCTGAAATGCTACCAGGCGACTAACAATATTATCCTTATTTAGCATCTTCGAAACTGTACAAAGTGTTGCAGTGATCACACACAGCAAAACTGTCTTGTATATATGTCGCTAAACCACAGACAGGCATTACTGTATCATATTAACTCGATGATTATTAGCTGACAGATCTGTCATTAAGGCAAATATCAGGAGAGTGGCAATTATAGTCTGTGGATTCCTTTTACACTGACATACATCATCCTCATCTTCTCTTACACATACACACACACAAACACTGAGAGACTGAGTGACAGTAGATCAACTAGCCTGGCCCCGTGGAGGTCATAACCCACACCATCTGGATCTGATCGAGCTGTGCACAGAAAGGTGCTGCGTTTGCAAGGTATAGCCCCTTTAGCAGTGGGAACCTGCTACGCCGTTGCTCTCATATTCGACTATTGAAGCTGGGCATCTGAATGCATATTCATACTTTGGTAATGCTGAAAGACGAGTGTAATGTTTTTGAACTACTAGTGTATGGAAAATTCAGATTCTGGCAGGTTTAATGTGATGATTTAGCCATCCAATGTAAATGTACAACACATTATATTCTCCCATGTGAGGGGGTAAGAAAACAATGACAGGCTTTTAGGTATTTTTTGTGTAAAAGAAAACGTTAACGTGTGTCTGTCGGGAAGCTGTTCAAGTCTACGCTTGGCCTGAGAGAGCTTAAGTCATTCACTCCAGCGGTGTAGCTGTCAATTACTGTCCTTATCGGCTTACAACTGGGGAAGGTGAGCGAGTGACAAACCTCTCTTTGAGGTATTAGGTTACACAATATGGTAACAACAAACTGTCACTGGGCCTTAGAGGCCTCGTCGAGGAACCTGGGGAAATTCCGCCCTGGTTCAATGCACATTCCAGGAGTTTTAAGTGAGATTATCTCTTTGCAATGAACTTCAACTTCAAAATCTGTGCTAGTTGACCAATATTCACAGTGTTGGATTGAGCTAAAGTCTTTTTTTTCCCTCTTGTTGACCGGATTTCTTTTTCTAGACCTATTGAGCACCACTGAAGTAAATCTGTGGCACTTTAAATGCTGACGGATACGTCTCACACCCGATGATATATAAAGTTGGGTCTCAGTAGCCCATGTCCTTCTGTGGAGTCTTGTGGTGCCCTTGTCACAACGGCACTGACAAATGATCAGGCTCAAATAACGGCACACTGCCGCTGACAGTTCCACAGAGACATGTAAACAATATTTTGATGAAACTAAATTAAGCGTGTAAACGTTTTACTAAAGAATCACAGCAGACCTACACTCTATTCTACTTGTCACTGCTGTTGCATTTCACATTTCTTTTTCTTTGTATATATCTTCTGAATTACTTAGCCTGAGAGTAAGCGAACAGAATCAGGCTCACGGGACATAATGCATGTACATGGGAAAACTGTGCCAATTTGAATCTTAAAAAATGAACTGGTCATTAAATAGTGTAGTTTTGCCACTATATTTTCCCCAGAGTTCTAAATAGCTATCTTAAAGATAAATCTTTTTACTATAATATGCTGATGTTTATGCTTTATGCTTACAATTACATCCTAAAATTAAATCTTAAAGACTTAAAAGGATATAGTCCACACTAAAATGAAAAATTCTGTCATCATTACTCTTTCTAATACTGTTCCAAACCCGTTTGACTTTATTTCTTATGCAGAACACGTAAGATATTTTGAAGAATGTTGAGCAAACAAACAACATTGGAGCCCTTTGACTTCCATTGTATGGAAGAACAACCACTGAGACTGTTTTTAAAAAAAAAAAAAAAAAAAAAAAAATATATATATATATATATATATATATATATATATCTTTTATTATTATTAAATTACTTACACTCTTATTATTTAGATAATGAAATCACAATAAATCACATTAAACTATGATAAAGTCAGATACTGGTGTTTAATCATGTATTGTTTAGCAAAGCAACCTCTTAATTGTGCAGTATTGCTGTCATATCAGATTATTTCCTATTATGTAAAGATGTAAGATATCATTTTGCTAGTATGTTTTTGGTATTTAAAAAAGTCAAAATATGAATTCTTGGACAAAATAAAGCATTTAACATGAGGCAGAAAATGAAGCTAACAAAAATCACAGAAAGCAGTAAATGAAAATGTTTTTCACTAACAAGCTAAACTATATCAACTTTTATGTTTGCTAAATGTATTCACTAGTGATTCCTGCCAAGCAATGTCAATTTATCAAGTTATATGGAAGATATTAAGGTTCTACTAAATTTTTATTACCAGATACAAATCATCTCAATTGTATATTTAGTTTAAAACAAAACATTGCAGCAAATGATCTGTCTGCAAAAGTCTGTTAATAACCTATTTCTAATTAGTTAAAAAATGTCGCTGTTGACCAAAGATCACTCTAAAGCATCAATGGTTGCCATTGTTGGTGAGGAAAAGCTGAGAGCGCATGAAAGACATGGGAAGCAATAAAACCACCCAAGGGCTCAGATTTCCTCCTCTTTATTCATATCTCCCTCTAAAGCAATTATCCATTTAGTTTGCTAATTAAGCTTTTCCTTTAAGTCTAGCATGAAGCAGGGTTGAAATTAAGACCTCAAATGGAGAAAATAAATCTTATCAGAATACATCAGCCTGCCTTCACAATGATAAGTCATGGTTATTACTCCAAGGGTCATTTCGCTGTTTATGCTATTTCACAATATTGTTAAGCGGCTCGTATTTTACATGTGACAAAACATTAGTCTGTATCTTTTCAGCAGAATCTTTAAGTAAATAAACGAGGCCCTACCATAGCACTCCCCTACTGAGAGCAGCTAAGATTGCCCCATCACTCTTTATTATTTTTTCTACTTCACTCCTTGCTTTTTTGCATTTTATTAAGAGCTGTAAAGCTAAGCGTCTTTTGTATAAAATATATACAAACTTCATTTTATTAGACCACAAGCCACAATTTCAGTTTGACAAGAAAATAAGTTGAAGTGAAAAAAGTCACATTGCTCAGCTCCATCTAAGGCATTTAAAATGTCACTGCATCTGACCAAAGATATCTTTAACAGCATCGGTGCATCAACAAAGGCCGGATAGTCGGGCTAATGTAAGACTAATGCAGAAAGCGGGAGCTTGTTTTTATTACCACGCAGCCCAGTGTTTGTGCAATTTCTCGATTTTCTAAAGCCCACGTTGACAGGCCCACTGTTTGAGCCAAGCCCCAGCAGATGTCCAAACATCGGTTAATGTAACCAGCAGGACCCGTGCACCCAGTGCACAGAAGAAAAAAAACATGCCCAAAGTAGAATAACTCAAATGGAATAGCCAATAAGTTCACACATCCAGGAAACAGAGAGTTTAATGTAATGTTATGCTTTAATAGTTATAAACAAAGCAGGCATCTTCAGCCCAGCGTAATCCTGAGAGGACTCCTTTATGTGACTTTCTTTGCAGGAAACGTTGTGATGAATCACTTGACCTCTGATCCATAGGCAGCGAGGGAAGTGTGTGTGTGTATGGGTTTCTGAGCCATTCAACCAAGGTAAGTGTATTGCAGTATGTAGAGTGTGAAACAACATTTTTCTTGTTCCATAAACAAATATTTATATATACACTCAAAATACCATTAAAAAAGTTCTGTTTAATTTTATTTTGTGAAAACTGATACTTTTTTGATAGATCGAATGGGTTAGATCTATCATTCTAAAAAATTATATCATTTTACTCACCCTCATGTCGTTCCACATCCTCAAGACCTTCATTCATCTTCGGAACACAAATGAAGATCTTTTTAATGAAATCCGAGAGGTTTCTGTCCCTCCATAGAGATCCAACGCAACTTACACAGGCCCAGAACGGTAGGAAATACATCGTTAAAGTATTCCATGTGACTCCAGTGGTTTAACCTCAATTTTATGAAGCAATGCGAGTGCTTTATTTGCGCAAAAAACATTATTTACCACTATATTAATGAAAATATTGATCTGCAATGTGCATTCACGTGTTTAGACTCGCGGATCAACACAACGCACATACACAAGTTTTCACTAGAGCACCCCGATGCATGTTTTTTGTGTTCACGCGAGAGCTGAAATTATAGCGTGAACGCTTTGGATAATATTATTTTGCAAATAAAGTGGTACATTTTGGGGGGGGGGGGGGGGGGGGGGGGTTCGCAAACAAAGCACTCGCATAGCTTCATAAAATTGAGGTTAAACCACTGGAGTCACATGGAATACTGTAACGATGTATTTCCTACCGTTCTGGGCCTGTGTAAGTTGCGTGGGATCTCTATGGAGGGACAAAAACCTCTCAGATTTCATTAAAAATATCTTCATTTGTGTTCCGAAAATGAACAAAGGTCTTACTGGTTTGGAACAACATAGGAGTGAGTAATTGATGACAGAATTTTCAGTTTTGGGTTAACTAAACCTTTGCAGAATCATAAATGTTACTGACCCCAAATGGGTGTGTGTGTGTACTTCTATCTGAGATGCTTTAAATGATCTATAATGTAGCTTAGACTTTATTTTGAGCTTTTTTGTAGTTTGAATAATGAGAAGTTATATTTTTGTCTAATTGCTAAACATTACTTTTTTATGTTCCCTTTTTTAATGAAAATAAATAAATAAACAAGAAATCATTAGAGTGACCTTTCTTGGTGTTTGCTTTTGATCCTGTCTGCCTCCTAATGTAGAGTTTGAGGAAATGATCCAATAAAACAGGATCATCTGTCTAAGAGCAAGACAGCTATGAGCAAATCAATATGATACTGTATACTTCAGTGTTGACTCACCTCAGAGCAGTTCTTCAGCCTGTGGTCCTATCTGAGGGATTAATAAATCTATCTAACTATCTATCTATCTATCTATCTATCTATCTATCTATCTATCTATCTATCTATCTATCTATCTATCTATCTATCAAAATCAAAACAAGACTGTAAAATATGACAGTATGGTTTTAAGTTTTATGTAGTCTAGTCCAGCAGGTCTAGTCATCCTAAGGTCAACAGTTTTTAACATTTTGTTTATGAGAAACAGGAAATAATGATAAAGTTAAGACAAACAATCTGATTTTCAAACTCCCTTTGCAAGTTATCACTTATCATCATCATCATCATCTTTTTTGATGAAGTCCCAGTCAGACTTAATTATGGCGTAAATATACTGATTGTTCCATACAGCAGAATTTTCCGTTGAGGAGGGAAACTATATATCAAAACCAGAAATTTTCACTCTTCATAACCAATTTATGGTAATTGTCATATTGATGAAAAGACAGTTATAAAATCTGTTTTTGTAAATGTCAGGTTTTCATTTCAGAGCAACCCATTGCACAGACTTTCATGTCATGGTTCTCTATTATTTGTTTTTCCACTGCCTGTTGGGTATCTCGGCACAGGACAGTGATGCTTTCGTTTGTTTGGGCCTCCACTGAGGATGAGAAGCTCGTCTGAATCAGTCATTGTTTGTTTAGTCGCTATCTACCCTCCATATTTGGTTTACAACTAAACTTTGCAACGTGAACTCTCTGCATCAAAATGATGGTTCACTTGAGCAAACCAAAAACAGATCTGAAACAAATTTATGTGATGTTAGTTTTCAAACTTGCTCTCTTAAAAAGCACAAAAACATGTAATTGTAAAAGCCCCAGGTTAGGATGTTAACCAAAAATACTCTATAATAATCTAGCCTTACTTAAAAAAATATCTGCACATGTTATTTGCTATAGCATTGGAGAATAAAATAAACGCAGAGAGAATAACTCTCTGTAACTGTAATCTTGGCTGTTGGGACCCAAGGCCGTGCCGTTGTATCCCCAACAAGTCATCAGGATCAAGTTGCTATCCACTGAGGGGATTCAGAGAGGACTGAGTGTTAACCATCATGGCTTCCCTATAAACATGCAATCACACTGACACAGAGCCTATTGTGTAAAGGAGGAGAGGAAATATGGACAATAGGGAAATGTTGGATGGAGAGAGAGATTGCAAGAAAGTGAGAGTTGAAAAAAGCTTTAAAAAAAGACGATAGGAAGAAAGTGAGAGAGTGACTGAGACAGAAAGGGAAAGGGAGCTCTGTGTGGATGGATGGGCCTGCAGGCCGTAGGGACTGGTGTAACAGCCTCTCGCTCTCAGGTGTCCAGTCGATAACTGATGCATTAGTCTAGAGCTCTTCGCCGGTTTTGGGTTTAAACACACATTTTCTTAATACAACATGACCCCATTTCCCTCTCTCATTAATCATGAAACACAGTTAGACTGGCCCATTCGGTCTCTGACAAAGGGGGCAAACCTACTGTTGAACCCCTTTCACACTGCTCACATTGACTCTTATGTGCCTGTTGACTGATGAGAACTACTGGATGTTCTTCTAATACACAAAGTAACTCAAAGTTAAACTATGCATTCATTTATGTGCTGATTTGTGACCACAATATACAAGTTTTCATATTTGTTTATATTTATATTTTCTGTTAAGCCCAAACCTGGACATCCATGAAGGGATAATACATGATTTCCGGAGCAACTGCCTATAGCATCTCTTAAGCTACAGAAAAAATTCTTAAAATACATCTGCCTCATACACAAATTCCTGTGGTTTTTAAAGGTTTTATGAAGTTTTGTCTACAGACATCCATGACACATGCACCCGCTATAAGACACATAGCTATAGCTATTTCAGGTCAGACTTTGTCATCAGCTCATGGATTCTAGTTGTTTGCTGTTTGCCATTGGTGTATTTCCAGCCACCCACACAAGCTTGTCCGGTCTCTTACCCAGTCTTCGGTATAGTCACATGTGTCAGATGTTCCACTGTGACTAAACATTTCTGCTCCCATTGGTGTACACAGTTTGAATTCCTCAATTCATCTTATAAACTTGTTTATGAAAGTAAACACTGTGCCTTATGGACACAGGCCATGATCATTATCCATAATTCAACAAAATGGGGCAGGCAGGACTTCAGAACAGAGAGTAAGATTATTTCTGCTAATTCATAAAGAAAAATACAGTTATTTTCCAGCATGTGTTGAGTTGTAGGTAAATCCCCGTGTTGCCAATGACAAAAATCTGTTGTTATTAATTTGTATATATTTTATCAAAAGAACAAAAAAAATACCAAAACCATAAAAAGAAAATGAACATACTATACCATTCAAAAGTCTGGACATATCTGACTTAATATATATATATATATATTATTACATTTTTAATAATAAAATAATTAAAAAGAAATTGCATTACATTTTATATTAATACTTTTTTAAGTATATCGGGTTACACCTCATAAAGTTGAGTGTGCAATTTCAAGGCAAAGGTGGGCTTCTTTGCATAATGCCTATACTTCCATATGTGTAGTTTCATAGCTTGATGATTTATTAATGGTATTATTTTAAATAATAGTAATAGCATTTTATAATAATAGTAATAGCAAAGAATAAGTCTAAAAAATATAACTTTTTTTGGTAACTAATCAACTTTTGTGTGTTTTTTATGTATTTCACTTGCTTTTGTAATATACTTTATTTTTAATATTTAAATTATATATATTAATATTTAAATATATAAAAAATATATTTAAAAACATTCATAATTTTTTATACATTTTTCAGTAACACCTATTTCTAGTGTGCTGTTGAAAAAGACATGTAAACACATCAGTCTAATGAGCTGTCATTATTCCCACAGCATAGACTGATGAGAGACTGTGACCAGTACATGCATCTTGTGTTCTCAAAGACTACAGAGCTGAACCTGGGTGAGGTCAATACTGCCATACTCTCTATGGGTTAAAGCTGCTTGTGTGTGTGACTAGCGGCAGCTCTATAAAGGCTTGTGAGATTGTGCAGGAAATAGAGGAAACTGGAGTCTGAGGGGGACTGTGAGTCGGAGGCCACAGCAGAGCAAGGAGGAACAGGTCAGATTGGGTTTACTGGCCTGTCAGTGATATCCCCATTGCATCAGTCTGTCAGCATTGCATACAACGCACACAGACACACAGACACACACAGACACGGGATACGTGCGCAAAACTTAAAAATACCCTTTTCATAACAAATTTGCAGAGTGCTGCAAAATGACATTTTCCAGCTAGCCTAAATGATATATAATATAATATAATATAAAACGGAGCTTGCTGATTAACACCCATTCTGAGTAGATGCAAACATTGTGGATTTTAAATATGCTTTGAAAAGCTGTGTGTGTCATCATCAGTAGCAAAAACTTTGGAGAAATTCAATCCAAAACTGTGGCCGTATCGATGAGTGACAGGATGTTGCGGGAGAAGCAACACCATGTACACAGATACCTTTCGTGATACTGTGAATGTCTTCCAATATACACACTTATACACACACCCCCACAACACACTCTCAGAGATGGTATTTCAATACACAGACTGGGCAGTATGGAGTGCTTTCTGTCTGTGTGGTTTCCTGTGAAAGCTTAGCAGCTGATTTTACCATCGACCACAACAATAGGCCTGACACCAAATACTCCTAAACATACACACACAAACACACACATACAGAAAAGATGAGACCGAGAGAGAGCTCAGTGGATGTGTGTTGTGTTACAAGGTCAATAAGATCAGAATGTTTATCTTGATGTGTAGCCGACCCTTCTTTCAGACATTAAATTGCTTATTACCTATTAAGGCATTAAGTTAAATAGTTCATAATTGTCTGATAATTTGCCCTCTGCCACCATATTCAATATTATGATTTGTAAAGTTCCATCATTGTTGTCTTCTGTCTACTCAGGGACACTATCTGGCTGTGAACCTGATGGACAGATCAATTTAGACCTTGAGATTCTATCGATACCAATCCCCATGTAGCCTCTTACCCAGTAAAGGCCACTTAAGCACAAGAGGTCCCATCAAGTTAACATTGATTCCTTCATCAATCAACTTCTGGATGGACGGACAAAGGGCTATTTTAAAAGTTGCAAAGCCAATGTTCAATGTCGGATGGCCAGACATTGAGGTAACAATGGCAGTATTTTAAGCACCATGTTAAGCACCACTTTAAGCTACATGCTAACATTAGGTGTACATGTACATGCACTTGTACATACACACTAACATAGTACGTGTACATGCACTTTAAATCGCACATTAAAAGTTAGATTAATGACTAAAAATGTTAATAATTTAAAAAGCACTTTAGCACTGTATGTATTGCATATATTATGGGTGTAAGAGTACATGTATTTGTCCTGGACCGTCATGATACGGACGTCATAGTTTGGTGCATACAGTCAGACGACGCGTACAGTCAATCACAGGCGATCCACACTCCAATCCAGAAGGGGGCGCCAGTAATGCAACACTGTTTGCTAACCACCACAACAAGAAAAAGAGCAGAAAAAGAAGGGACGATCTATGTACCAACCCAAAAACAGCGTTCAGATGGCAAGCAAGAGCTTGCTAGTAGCCTACACACTGAGGTTTGATTCATTTTTGTGACACGCGCTCCACAAACTTCACAGAAAGGAAACCAGGACGGCAGAAAGCGGCATTCTGTGTTTTTTTTGTGTGTTTTTTTACAAAAGCACAATGTTTCGTTTTATAATAATAGACCCTTTACAGTTTCGAATGATGTTTATCTGTATGACCATAAATGATAGAGTATTTTAAGTTGTTTCCGCTGTTATAATGAGACAAAATCATTTGGCATTGCGCATTACTGAATTACTTCTGTCCATTGATGAAATATGCTTGTCCTGGGAATGGGAAGCTTCAGGTGCCGTCTCCTCATGGAAAGGTGAAGTAGACTCAATGTAGATGGCACTTTTTCTTCTCCTCACTCATCTTTCGGTGATTTCTTGAAAAAGTGTAATATTAAACTTTGTGTATACCATTGTCACCACATGTTAATGAACTCTCACACTCAAAGAAAGCTAATCCTTACACAAGTTACTGTACTGTACCAACTACCTCAGGGGGGACTAAATGCCACTAGGTGTAAAAAACTAATTTGCACTACTGTCTGTTCAAAATAACTACTAGCATTGGGGATTTGTTGCTTTTTCCTGTTGTACATGCTGTACCGTTGTACGTACATACCTCAGGCCTCAGTGTTGTGTTTCCTTACTCTTAAAGACAGAGGTCTTGCAACTTTCCGAAAGATAATCCTTTCAATATTTGTTTATATATTTATGCATGTACACTTACAGACAAGGGGTGGCTTGACAATGCAAGAACCCACTGTAGCTTGAATATATCTGTGCATATTAATGTGTTTATTCTAATGGTGGATGACAGATGTTGTTGCCGCTTTGAATGGCGATCTTTTAAATCAATTGCCTGATCATTAGAATAGTGAACAACTAGCGTTATCACCTAATTCATCATTCTCTCTCACAAGTTATGCTTTCATCCCACATCTTCACGGAAGTCTCTGTTTTCTCTCTCTTCTGTAACTGGGACTATCCTTCTCGACCCCCATCCATTTCCCTTATACAAACTGTACCACTGCTTCATTTCTCTTTTCCCCCTTGCTCTTTCTCTCTCTCACTCTCCCTCTCTGCGTCCTCCCTTGGCGCTCACTTGGGCGGGCAGCCGAATTCCTGTGGGCTATCCGGTTACCGGTTGCCGTGGAAACTAGTGGGAAGGCAGCTCCATTAATCATTTAGAGCGCGCTCGAAGTGGAGGTCAGCCTGATTGCTGCGGATAGGGTATCATCCCTGTGTCCCACCAGGGACCTCCTTGATTTGAATTAAAAAAGATTAAGCTCGCCCCCCATGCACCCCTACCACCGTGGCCCACCATCATCATCGGCCCAGCCGTATCATGTGACCATGCTCCACGGAGCCACGCGGATTAAGAGATCGGAGATGTGCGTTTGTTTTTCAGAGACTCACTGAAACATTAGACGCGCACAGGTGTCTGCAACAAGGAGTCCAGGAGCTTGTGTAAGAAACGGACAAAGACCGCGCGCACCCCTCCTGGGCTTTCTTGTCTTATCCTCCTATATTGTCTTTCTTCTTATCCTTCTTTTCTTATATTCTATCAGTTACTTGTTGGAAACTGGAAGCAATAACTCAGTTTTACTCTCCCACTGACATTTCCCCTTCTTTCAAGCCTATGAAATGGTGCATTTGTTGCAAAACCTTTTTATAACTTAATAGGAATATGATTTTTACGAGCGTGTAGGACAGCTGCCGCTGGCCAGACGTGTGCGTGGGTGAAGTCAGTGTGACAGCTCTAGGGTCACAGTCCACCAAAGCCTGAAGTCTGTCTGGTTGAGGTTGGATCATCTTGATGAAATATAAAGAGCAGTGAAATGATCGAAAGCGTTAGTCCATGTGAAGTGGCCCTTGGGCCTCTGCTCGCCAGCCCCCTGTTCCCCAATGACGGCAGCATGAGTTTAGATTTACAGGGCTTCTGTGGGAACGACACGGAGAGCCATGATTCATCCAGGCTATGAAAAAGTGGCACAGCCAGCTTCGCTGCAGTGGCTCCCAAAGGTGCCTGCCAAATTTACAGGCGCCTGTAGCACTTCAAAAACTTACCATAACTTAAATCCAGACGATTTTATCGTTCCATAGAAGCAGAAAGGGAGATACGAGGAAGGTGAGGGGGGAAGATAGATGGGTTGGGGAAAAATTACAACCTCCTTCATGTTAGTCAATTAAAATTCCAATGACAGCCACTTTCAGGAGTTTGGGATTCTGCATTCGGTAATAGAGCTTAAACTAATACTCATACGTAATTAGTACAAGCTGTGATGCCTTGATAAGCTGAGGGATTTATCCTTGTATCCCAGTCATATGGGCTAGCCCAGGAGAGCGATGTCAGTAAAATAAGAGCTCCAATGAGATTATTATCGGCTCTCCTCGTTAAAATTAATGATCTCGACACCTTGCTCGTCCATGTTACAAGGAGTTTGGCTGGTACACCGCCTTGTTAATGTCCACTTTAATAAGTGTTTTGGTAGCACCAGCTTCACAGGGCTTGAACAGATGCTGACCAGCAAGTCAAGCTGCTATGAAGAGACAGAAATCAGACAGGCAATGTGAAATAATGTCTGTGAGAATTTTTAAATTTTGAGATTTATGCATTTATTTAAGTGAACATTAGTAAGATTGCAAATGCGATGTAACAGAAGTAGCGACATATATTTTTCTTCCATGTTGTGACGTACATCCGAGTGAAACAGATTATCGAAAAAGAAAAAATGAAGGGAGGAGACTTGGTTTAATCCATCTGTTGTTGATTGGTTGAAGTCTGATCTGAATGTGAGCTTGCAGTCGATGTGTTTGAGAGAACTAAATGATTGAAAGAAGTTTGGCACACATCACCAGAGAAGTCTGAATGAATTAATGAATTGTTCAGAATGTGATCAATTACGTGCAATTAGAAAATAAATTTGGCTAATTTTCATTTCCTGCTCTTTTTCTTTCAATTAAGTTGCAAATCTGTTCACCCCCCCCCCCCCCAAAAAAAAAAAAAGCATAGCATATATGCATGTAAAAAGTACCATTCAGAAAATATCATAATGTCTTCACAACCTGGGCATAGTTAACACCATTTGAAGACTAGTATTTCAAAATTGACCACTCCATTCAGAACCTCAGGATGTATAAAAATAGCCACATTTAGTTATTTTGCATCCTAACAATGGTCAAATTACATGAAGAGTAGAAGTACTATAAATTAGAGGAGGAAGATAAAGGCCAATGAGAATGTTCTCTGCTGAGATCTGAGTTACTGTATTTGAACATGTACTTTGCTTTGGAACGTTGAAGATATACCGGTATGACAAATATCCATATGAGCGGGAAAATCTTCTCCAGCCAGTGGAGGTGCCTTTTGAGAAGAGTGGAGCTTTCCTGAAGGTCATAAGGCATACAGAGGCTACTTCTGCTGTCTAGCCAGATAGTTACTGCTGTCTATAGTAGAGTAACATTGCATGTGATTGAAATTTCTTTACAGAATTTTGGTTTTTGCTGTTTATTTTTACAATTTACATTCAGCGTGAAATACACTAGTGCATTCAGGATGTTTTGATGTGCTTGTTCACATCCAGTTTTTTTTTCAGTGGTAAAAATAAATTTCCTCAGTTGATTCTTCATTGTCCCAGAACAGTATTAATATTTTGTTCAATTGATGTATTTGTTGCCGGCATCCTACTGTAATTTATGTTGATTATTTGTAGTCAAATGTTTTGGCCAGTGTGATTAATTAAGACTTTGTGATGAACTTGCATCAAGCCAGACACAGATGTCTCATCACAAACTATGGCAGTAGTTCGCGCCAGTATTTTATTCCGTGATAGGTCTATATTGAAAAAGATTCTATTTGTTATAAGGTTTAGAGTTGCATTTTTGTTTTTTGGTTATCTTTCTTAGAAATGTCCCTATCAGTTGAGAAAAACTAACTATTTACTGATGCGTGCTACACGTGGAGTCATCACCTGTCTGAGCCAGGCATGTTTGATACCTTGTTAAGCTGTTCTTTGTTGTGGATGAGACAGGTAGTGTCAAAGTGTTAGCTGACATTGGATGAGCAGCAGATGGCCTGTTATCTCTGTGAACTAGAACTCTGTTGCTCTGATCACTTTACAAATACTTCAGTCCACCCACTGAGTTGGTCACTCAAACTGAACTTGAGCTGATAAGATAACATTTACTGCCAGACAAGCAGTAGGTTGACCCTTGTGTTGAATGAACTAGAGCAGCAATGGTAAAAAGAGATAGAGGGGGACCAAAAAGAGATTGAGACTGTAGCTACAGTGGAAAAATGTTTTTATCATTCGAACATCAAGATTAGCTGAATACTGTGAGCCATAATTCATATTCTATTTTACTTTTGTCATTTACTTTTGTTGAGTTGTATGGGTTACAGTTTATTTCAATAGTCCTCTTTAGACATTCTACTAACTATATAGTAAGTAACTTCGCAACTATGTCAACTAACTCATTCATTTGCACCTGTCAACTAACTCTCATTAGAGTATTTGTAGACTGTTAGGGTTAGTAGAATAAGTTGACATGTAGGCTATTTGTAAAGTTACTTATAGTGCAGTAGAAAGTCTGTTGAGGAGCTTCAAAATAAAGTGTTAGCAGATATTAAGCACAGTCTCCTAATACTCCAATGACTGCTAATGGTCATGTTGCAAAATTACTTATAGTTAGTAGAATGAATGAAAGTGCTAACGTAGTTTATGTTGTAAATAGGCTGTGTTTCTGAAAACGTGATGTATGTTCTGGTCTTCATCTCCAATTTATTTGTTAAGTGCTATTAAAGACTAAGTAGAGAGGGGAGAGGCTTGATTTTCTGAACAGTTTGATAAAAGACAGAGACCAGCCGAGCAGAAGGGAGAAGAGTGCTTTTTCTCAGCATTGTGGGGACATTCCCGCAGTTCAGCTTTAATTTAGAAAACTGCACGAGCGACTAAGGAACAACGAGACATCTGTGTGTGTGTTTGTGCTTGTGTGTGCTTTTGTGATTCTGCGGTTAAAAAACACAACCAGGAGCAGGTCTGCTTCAGTGATCGCAGGTTGCTGTTACATAGATTCTAAAGCCATGTAGGTGTTGCCATACTTGTTTAACTGAGTCGTCGAGACGTGATTCACAATTCACAGGCCGAGACAGTCTGAGAAAGAATGTGACGATAATGGCCAGCGGTTCCTGTGCATGTGAAGTCTGTTGAGTGGATATGATCCAGTGAACTCCTAGAGACCAGACTGAACGCTGATGACAGGCCCTAAAGCTACGACTGCTATTTATTACCGCTGTAGCATTTCAGCTCTCTGGTAAAGTGAATGTGAGCAGGTAGAGCTAAAAAATGTATCATCCTTTCACTGATAAAACAACAGAGAGCAGAAACAGGGCGGCTATAAATCGCAGATTGATTCCAGACCTGGATTTTATAGTCCAACGGTTATAGAATATCTGGTCAGCGTGATTCTGCCGTGCCCCGTCTATTATCCAGATGACCAACTCCCATAAACCAAAATTTTCACGTAATACTTCATTCTTTCTTTCCTGACAGATTTTTTTTTTCAGGGTTTATCCTCTTTTTCCTTTGCTGTCCCTCTAGTGGGATCAATGCTCTGTATTGACTTAGGATTTTAAAATCCTGCCTTTTGTTGCATGGACTTTGGTTTTATTACAGGATGGGTCTCATTTTACCTATCAATCACTGAGATGTCACAACAGCTCTGAGCTCTTTAGCCTTCTCAGAGAGAGGGCAGGAGGAGAAACTCCTTTAGGCCAGTATCAAGACCAGACACAGAACATCGCTTTAACTCTCTCTCACTTTTCCCTCTGCTCTCAGTTCATGTGAAATGTACATGGCTTTCGTACTGCTTGTCTGTTCCTATATTAGATGCTTACTAAGTAAAAGAATGTTGTTATAAATGTGTATCATTCAGGTCTTTTATGTGTGAAAGTTGCAAGTTGCAATAGTGACTTCATCCCAATACATGTTTTTGGAATGAGATCCTATGAATTAAGTTGAACAGGTTTCATAAATTGAACTTGACTCACCAATAAATCCCCCCTATTCTGCCGTCAGGTCGACTGCAGGACAAGCCCCTCTTGCCAATCAGGAGAGACTGATCTGACTTAGTGTTTTGCAAAAAACACAAACGGTGAAATTCATACTTCAACAATGTCAGCTTTCCTCCGCTTGCCTGTCACTCAACGGAAAAGGCCGCAAAGCTTTGGTTGCAGCCACTGAAAAAAATACAGATGCTCGAAAAGAAGATCCTGTGTCATTTCCTGTTCCTTCAGTCACTTCCTGACCTTTTCTGTGATCGGCTCTGTGTTACTCGCCTTCCCACCCTCCACCATCTGGTGCTTCCTGTGCCGGTGCTGGCTTGTTTGGTGTGGCGGTCGCCTCTGATAACCTGACGGAGTGAGTCGCTTGAGCTTTTTGCTGGGCAAGGTGCCAGCCTCCTCTCCACTGAACCTATGTTTGACCGAAAGCATGAGGAGTGGGTGTTTTTTTATTTCTCTTGGAGGCCTCACTCAAAGGCCGGTTCTTACTCTGTCTAACCTGCACCGAGTCCTTTCGCAACTCACAGAACAAGCCCTGACAGAACAAGCCCTTCTGTATGCAGAAAGTCCTGCAAAATGTTGTCTTTTTAAAATGTGCAAATCAAGGAAACAAAATAGATCCTGTCTTTAATAAATGCTGCATTGAAAGCTGTGGCGAATTTAAAAGGTGAAAAACAGGTAAAGGCCTGTCTTCATTAAATTAGTATTGACATACATAACCCTCCATTTACGCTTTTCTCAACTAAGTCAATGTCTTCCTTTCCTGTTTCAAGCAGTCCTGAATGATTGAATTAGTGACTAGATTAGACCGGACAAAAACTACAAATCTGCTGATCCGAAAGCACATTAAGTGCTTATTTCCAGAAAGTACACTTCAAAGAAACCACTATTTACTGCTCAATTCTTTCTTTAAAAAACAACAACAATAATAATAAATGTGCATTATTGTTGTTTAAATTAAAAATACTATTTGATTGTTTGACTTTTTTGGCTGTAATTTAACAATCCACATTGATTTGGTATTATTTGTTTTATAATGGCTCAGTTCTTGAGTCTAAAAATCTATTGTTTAATTTATGGTACTTACACTGTAAGCAGTTCAGGATTTTTTTTTTTAAATATATATATACATATTTACATAATTGATAGTCCTATCTTGCTGCAATCAAATTGGTATTTTGAAGACGTAATCTCAAGGAAAATAAATGTAAGGCATATTAATGTTGTTTTATATAAAGCACAAATTAGTACCCTTGTATCTATAGGCATTTACAAGCTCACGAAAACAGCACCAGGCTACGCAAATAACACCCTTGATGCTACAAATGCCCACGACTGCAATAAACACTCTTTCGGCCCTTGAAAAGAACCGAGCATTAATGAGTTTGCCAAAGCGTCAAACTCTAATGTTGTGTTTGCTTTTCCGCTCCATCAGGGAATATAAAGTTTAAGGGCCTTTCGCTATCAGTGACCCAAGAAGAGGAGGCATTTGTTGAAGAAGTTGCTGTTTAATTGCGGAACTGCAAGGCTGTGCAGAAGGTTGCTAATGCGCCTCTGAACAATGACACCTTTGGAAGTACAGTTACAGGAGAACAAGGCCCCTAATTTATGTCAGCACTATTGCAGGGTTGAATTTATTGATGGTAATGCAAGCTGGTGAGATCTGCTTAAAAAGCCCCAAGGCCTCTTATTATACAACTTGTCTGTCTTTCACACTAACCTGAACTGTAACTGTAGAATCTTAGCTGACGTGAAGGACATATGGCATCCAAAGAAACCATTAGAAGGACAGTCTCGCTCAGAGGAACGTTAATGAACCCAACGCCCCCCTCCAACTCTCACACTGTTGAAGTGTTGCTAAAGTTAGACTGTGCATTTTTATAAAGAGAACTGTGGAAGTTATTTGATGGAAAGGGAATGCTAATTTTCTGGTCGCTTAAGGATTATTATTCAAACACGGGGAGTGGAAATATCAGGATGGAACTGGAGAACAGGACGAATGCAGAAAGCATCTGGCCTGTAACCGAGAGGTCAGCTGGGAAAGCCACAGTCCCACATACACGACTGGGTGTATATATATTGTTTTAATGTGCAGGCCTGCACTCTGTCTGCATACTTTTTTTTTTCCCCGAAAAGTGATTTTTGTCAAGAGTTTAGATGAAGACGTGTTCTATAGGCATGTTGACTCTCAACCCCTTTGACCCTCTAAAAGACGCAAGAATGTACTAACTCTCAATAATTTCACCTTTGTGTTTTACTGCAGTGGTGGGAGAGGAACATCCAGCTTTATTGGCTATTAGAGGCCCTAAAATTGACCCAGTACCAGTCACTTCCCTCTTTGAATATTAAAGTTCCTCTCCTCTTCCTTATCAGGAAGCATTGGGCATCCATTTCATATATTCGTATCACATTAGAGGTCAACCTCATCGTGACTGTGAGGTTATCGCAACAAATACAGACATGTCGATACCAGTATTGGTTATAGCTTGTAATCTGCCGACTCAACAGTTCTGTGAGGTGTAACTTGCTACAGGCACTGCAATCAAAGACATAGTGTCTCTAGAGGACAATATTGATGTTTCGTATATAGTATCCACACAAGTGTAAAAGCCATATAATGTTTAAAGGATAGATCACCCAAAAATGAAAATTCGTTCATCATTTACTCCCCCTCGTGTTGTTCAATGCATTTTTGGAAAATAAAATAAGATATTTTAAGGAACATTTGAACTGTTTTTGTCCATTCAATAAAAGTCAGTGGGGTTTAAAACAACACTGCCCCTACTGAGTTTCATTGTATGGACCAATTTTATGTTCTATAGAAACAAGAAAGTCAATGAAGTACAGTTTTGGAATGACATGAGAGTGAGTAAAGGATGACTGAATTTACATTTTTGGGTGAATCCCTTTAGCCTAGGCTTCTGAACTCAGTGCTGTAACAGTACATCTCCTCCAGTGCAGACCAAACCTTCCCCCATTCTTCACAGGACGCCAGGAAGCCTCTGAACAGCTGCTTAGACACTTGTCTGATCTGAGTTACGGCAAGGTGCCTTCCTTTCTGCTTTTATTGATAATATTACTGTAGTTGATGTAAATATGGCTTTGGCGTAGTATCTCTATATCAGCGTGGGCCACGGCTGGCCAGCAGACCAAAATCATGACCCCCGTTCCTCTCTCCCTCAGGTGAGGCTCAGGCAGGGGTCTGCAGGAAGCCATAAGCATGCTGGGCAACAATAAATATCCAAATGCTCTCCTTTCATTTTTTTTATATGCTTGTAGTTGATACCTGGTCATAGCTGCATACAAGAACATAAATAACTGCACAGGCTTTATCTTGAAGGGCTAGTTCCCCCGAAAATGAAAAACATCATAATTTACCCACCCTCAAGTTGTTCCAAACTTGTATGAATTTCTTTCTTCTGCTGAACATAAAAACAGAAAAATGTTTTGTTGATGGGACCCATTGACTTCCTTAGTATTTTTTCAGCGACTGTTTGGTTTCCAACATTTTTCAAAATATCATATTTTGTGTTCAGCAGAAGAAAGAAAGTTTGAATACAGGTATATTTTAAATACAGGTTTTACATACAAGTTTGGAAAAACTTGAGGGTGAGTAAATGATGACAGATTTTAAAAAATGTTGTGAACTATCCCTTTAATTAATCATTTAGGAATTTTTCACACAGTGAGGATTTTTATGTGTTGGAGATAAATTATATAGATCAAATAAATAATTTTACTTGAGATAAATTGTACAGGCATTAATAAATCTTATTTGAAATTAATTAGACTTTTGTTCTTTTTCACAATTTTCTCAAATGCCTCTCTTTAGTGGAGGATCACAAAATTATTACAATCATGTTAAATGATCAAAATGGTTTCACTTCACATTCTTTTGACTATAAGTAACGTTACACCTACATGTCTACTAACTCTCATTAGAGTATAGAGTATAGGGTTAGAATAAGTTGACATGTACTTGCAAAGATACTCAGAATGTCAAAAAGTCTTTAGAATGTCTGTTGGAGGATCATCACAATAAAGAGTTAGAGTATTAGTAGACTGTCTGCTTAATATCTGCTGAGTTAGTTGGCATATAAAGTTACTTTTTGTCAACAGAATATTCAAAAGGGACCATCAAAATAAAGTTTTTCCATTCAAATTAATTCTAATGTGGTAATTAAAGAATATATTATGTGTAATGCCAGCTGTTCACTCTCTCTTCATCATCTGTAGCATATACAGACACCTTTCTTGCAGTGCACCATCTTATAACCATCAAGCCTTTTATCTGCCCTGACCTGTGGGTGTAAAGTCCTCTTTAATGCGGGACTGCTGAGGACACTTGTCTAAACGCCTGCTTCAGCTGCACTTACACACTCATGAATTATGATGGCAAAGTTGGTGCTGTCCTGCACAGTATCTGTGCTACTGTGCTTAGTAATGCATGACTGCATTGTACAATGAACGATGTAGCTGCTTCCTCTTCGTGATATTAACAGTTTGAATTGTTTGGATTAAGTTGCCATCTGATCAAAATGGAGGAAAACAGGCATTTTATGAAATCTGTCACAAACGTTTTACATTTTTCTGCACGTTTTTGTCATGGAACAGGTCTGTAGTATGCTTGGTCTGAAATGTACATTTATCTAAATTTGATCTCAAATACAAAAAATAGAAATCAGTGATTTTTTTTTTTTTTTTAACAGGTTGTGCTTTCAAAATAACTAACAAAGAGGGCAGTATAGTTACATGGTCTGTGTACCAACCACTAACAAATGTCTTCATTTTGGCACACGGATGAAATGAACAGTTACCATATAAACCATGGTAATATTTATCACATTAACAATATTGTGTCTATCATGTACCAGTTTTGCTTTATTATGGAGATTAAAAAGACTGTAATAGACTATGGCTATGTATTTGGTTTATGTCTATACAGTTTTGTAAATTACAGTCTTAAGATTTTACATTTTCAGATTAAAAACAATTAAAATTTGAAAGGAAAAAAATAAACAAAACCATTGATAAAGATAAAACCTTTGCACAAGAAAATATTATGTAAAGTTGTAATCATATCAATGATTACAGACAAGGTTCAAATTAAGTCTAGTTTGGGGAAAATTATAACTGTAAGTGACAAGTGAAACATTACGGACTGACTTTCTGCTTTGGAATGGACACATGTAACCGTCCATCAGCTCTGTATTTGAGGGTATATGTGCATGAGTCTGTGGGTGGCCTGGACTGATGGTAGTATTTCAATTTGTAATCAGTTGACAGTAATTCCACTGTCCCCAAGGAGACGCTTCTCCAGAACATCTGCACACACACACACACACACACACACACACTCACACACACTGGGTTTCCATGTTTTATGGGGATTTTCCATAGACATAATGATTTTTATACTGTACAAACTGTATATTGTTTCCCATAAACCTACCCCTAAACCCAACCCTCACAGAGAACTTTCTGCATTTTTACATTTTCAGAAAACATCATTCTGTAAGATTTATAAGCGGTTTTCCTCAAGGGGACCAAAAAATATTTCCCCACAAGGTCAAAAATGCCTGGTATTACTGTACTTGTGGGGACATTTCACATAACACAACCCAGGACGTAGGGTTTACTAGGACCACACACACACCTAGCCATAAGACATAGTTGTGAAAACTACACCTGATTGATATTATTATAAGCAAATGCAAACACTGAAGTAGGCTTGTATGTTTTGTATATTTAGACAGGCTGGATGTATCCTTTTTAAAATATATACTGTATATTTAGTAGGTGTAAAATAGTAGGTGTGTTCTATTTAATATTTTTTTAGGAATAAATAGGTGAATAAATGCTGTTGCATATAATGTTATGATGTGTTTAAAAATATTTTTTCATTATATTAGATTAAGTTGTCTTTCAGGCAATGTAATCAGAGATATTTAATTGCTTTAACTAAGTGTGCTTATTCTGACAAACGTTACTTTAACATTGGCATATATTTTTAAAAGCATGGAGTATTTCAACAGTTTATCTAGTTCTATATTCAGAAACTGAGGTGGCTTTAATAAACAAATAGTGTTATATTTAATTTTTTAAACCCTAAATTATTTTCTGAGAGATAACTAACCAGTGTTTTTTTTCTTGCTGACATCATGGAAAATAAAAACGCACATTAAGAATGTTTAAAAGAAAGTTTGTCATTCTTATAGTCTAAGCTTTATTGTGCTCTTGTCTCTCTTATATTGTCATTTATATTTCTTATATTAATTAACAACCAGGTAGTAATAAGTGATACAAGATGTACTTAGGTTAATGCCATAACACACAAGAAATGCATGAAATACTTGCATATCCTGTTTCAGACACTTTTCAAAGGTCCAGTTCTGTTAAAACTCAGTTTAATACATACTGATTACACTATTAGTTTACAACTTTATTAAATATATTTTCCAGTCATTTGTTATATCACATTTTCCAAGATAGAGATGTAGAAGTTAAAAATAACTCAATTAAATTCTATGAACATTCATTTAAATGGTGTATATGCTGAATCTGTGATTATATTAGTGGTAATAGTGCAATAGTGGTAAAGTAGTAGTAAAATGCAAATAACATCAATCACATTGTAAATGTTCTATTAGCATTTTACAGGCGTTTCCTTAACCCTGAAAGTCTGTTAATTAGTCATGTACCGAGACGAGAGCCAACAATATGTAAACGTTTGTACACACATCTAACCAAAATGCAAACAATTGCCATGTAATCTTTACAATATATGATTTCATATTCCCGCCTTATGTAATTCTACAAATGCAGCATTTTTTCTCCTAAACAGGCAAAAGTACTTTATTATAGTTACAGAAAATGTATATATAATTGCTTTTAAAATGACATGTCTGGGTACTTTCATCAAGCACAAGCCATAATTGAATTAAATGCGTTTGTAAATATAGCCAACATTAGAAAAACGTGATACACCTTCACATAAGTATAAGGATCACACCATCCAGCACAACATTAATGTGTGTCACCTTCTGTCTTACCTCTACACTTCATCAGACAACTTACTTTTATATGCATTCAGCTGTTTTTTAATATAAATTCAGTCATGTAATCCATTGTAAATCCCAGAATGTATCTGCACAACTTTCTGATTGTTTTATAGTTATCACAGTAATGTTACAGTGAGCATGGTCCTTAGGGACCTCTGTAACGATGCACACTTCCAACACTTCATAACAGCAATATTATTACTGATATCAGGTAGCCCAACATATGATGTATTAAATATTATCATACTTCATACCACAATGTTAAAAAAAGCTTCAAAAAATGTATGTTTTTGCACACACACAGTCCAAGCATTAGATTCCTCATATACTTTTCTATTCATTTTCTATAATTCATGATTATGACTAAAGGTTTTTTTTTCAGTTCTTTCTTAATACTGTTCTACAATATCGAGAGAAATGTCAGCATTGAATTGACCTGTTTTTGTTGTTGTTTTTGTTCCATCTAAAGATTAGCTGCCTTGCTATTTATTTCACTTGTGCTCCAGTAATTATAATTTACATTCAGAGGATTTTACTATGATTAAAAAACTTTGTGCATCTATTTTCTCCGCTGCCGTGCTCATTATTTTATCATGTATCATTTCTGCTATTTTCATAACGAATTAAGCTTGATGTTATTTTGAGATAATCTTTCATTTGTATCTCTGCATTCTTGAGTTGAGAGACTGGCGCAACTGGCGTTTCAAACTAATCAGAGACACAACCAATGCCACCGTTCAGAAGACGCGCGCACGACAGTCTCCTGGGAGAACACCGTCACAATAATCCAGACATATTTCTATTAGTTCCAAGTCCAGACAAAAGCTAGTTAAGTGTACAGGAACGGCCAAAAATGGTCAAATGTGTTGCATACATCAGCAAAAATCCGTTACGACTCCAAGCCCGCATTTGAAGAAACGCACTTGTTGCATAGATGCTAACATTGAAGGATCTCGTCGGCCTACAGTAGAAAATGATCTGGAGCATTTACTATATTTCGTTACCAACCGAATCAAATGTACATGAATTGTGAGAGTTTTAATATGTTTAATGGGAGTAGTGTGTTGTAATACATTTATGTTTCGATTTATGTTTTGGGGTATACGTCTCAAACTTTTATATAAAATACTAATATTTGTCTATTTTTGAAATCTAGTAATCATCTCCAAACTGTGAAATTTACTGGCAAGTAAAATGTGCTGTAGTACTGATAGGTCGTAACACTATTACACAATCGTTTTTTGTGCATTCCATTGTGGTCATCAAATGCAAGTTTAAAATGATTATGTTCCATGCACACATAAGCATTATAATTTAAAAGGCTAAACATAGAAAATATCTTTCTTTACAAACAGTTATAAGAGATATAAAACAAGTATAGCCTAGATACAATCTGAAAACATAACAGACATTGTGTGTGCACTTGTTTTAGTCACTCACTATATGCCTATAAATGATCTCGTTATGTTTAGTCTTTGTGTGTTTAGAACTAGGCTACATTGGAAAGTGTTACAGGGCTTCCTGTCTCATGATTGATTGCATTATGCACACTTAGTGTTTTTTATTATTATTATTATTATTAGGCTATTATTAAATGCAACTAATTTATCTGTTCGCGCTCACATTATTTCGATATTTAATTACGATGGGTGTCTTGTTTTTCTTCCACCGAACCGCACATTGACACCACAAGTCTGTTTAATTCTTTGTATTCCCGCTTAACATGACATGTCTGAAAGAATGTAACTCATCAGGTCTTGTGGTGCAAGCCACGGAGCAGCCGCGCACTGCCGCCACCCTGCGCTTTCCAGAGAGGAAAAAACATCTTGCAATAATCAGTCCAATTAGTGGAGGTCGCGGCTGCGCGCTCTCCGGTTAGCTGTGGGAGGTTGTCAAAACAGGGGGCGGCTATTAGACGAAACGCGATCCCCATTCATCAGCATTGTAATAATCACCATGCAGACGAGCAGCGCAGGTCCCTCGAAGTTCTGATCAAAATGATCAGTGGAAACAAGCCGTTTACAAACAGTGTCAAGGCGAGACGAGTACCTTGATTTGGCCTGTCAGTGACACCCCCCCCCTCCCCCCACCCCTCTCCACACACACACACACACACACACACACACACACACACACACGCACGCACACAGAAAGCATCCAAAATCCTTTCAATGTGTGTTTTCCATCGCTTCACTGTACTGGTTTAGTTTAATCACAAATGTCACAAATGGAAAAGATTGGTAAAATACCTCAATTTGTGACTATCACTGAGTAAGCTCACTATAGCCTTGGATCAATTGGTGCAATAGTCTTAAATTCGCTGTCATCAACAATATATTGGTAATAGTTTCAGTGTCCAGGGAATGATCCACATAGATCAGGAAAGGATATCAAAGTAACATAAGAAATGTTTCCTCACAGCAAAGTGCAACTCAGGCGCTATAGATCAATTTCCAAGGGCAGTGGCTGTCTCCGAGGTTGGCATTAATAGCTTTGCTATTTATTTATTTATTTATTTACTTACTTACTTACTTATCACGAGATCAACAACAGTCATTTACACTAATTGAATTAAACATTAAACATTTTGGCTGTAATCTGATTTTAGGATTGTTGTCGTTTATAGTAATTATATGGCTAATTTTATATTTTGTGTAATAATAACAATAATTGTTGTTAAAATATAAAAACTATTAAATTCAAAATATTCTAGTTTTCTTGATTTATCAGATCACAAGAATGTCTTCAAAATGCGTCACAAAAATCGATTACTTGTTTATCATTTATTCGTCAGAACTTGCATCGAACGTGCAGTATAGATTTAGAACCAGCTTGCGACTGTATTACGCAAAATTGCCAGTTAAAAGGGTGGATAGGAACTTTAGCATTGTAACCTTTCCACGATATAATGTTCCATGATTTGACGTGTTTTGAATAAGTTCTGAAGTCTTTTTCACGCAGCAGCCACATCACAGGCCTTCACTGCACCAGTGCAGTATAAAACTGCAAAGACAGTAGCCTAGACCTTAAACGAAGCAAATTTCCCTCTCTCTTATAACAATACTGGAATGTCTCAACAGTGTCAGCTTTTTATGTAATATATGATTTTGCTTAACTTTCTTGTGTCCTCAGTAATCATTGAGTTGAAATTAGAGTGTTCCTGATGAAAGCAGAACTGTGTTTCTATGCCACGGTACACGGTGAGTTAAAGTTCAGTCAACAGACATGGACTGACGATATGCCAATAATGGTGTGCGTAACAGGCATCATTAAAAGATGTATCGGAGCTGTAACACTTTCGCTAAATATGTTTTAAGAAAAACAATGTTCTATAGCCTTGGTTCATAATAAATATGTACATGAACATCTTATACTTCGATTAACTTTAGTCAACAGCATTTTCAATCAATCTAAATTGTCTTACCGGCACAATCGTCCCTCGCAGTGTTTCCTATCCCTATGATCGTTGTTCATTCTAACGTGTATCCTTGAAAACCGCTCTATACTTAAAAACGCCCTCCAACCCTGTTCCACTCTAGTCCATAATGCCTGGCATCCACGCGTGTGCACATGGAGAAACATACCCCACTGTTTATTTTCAACTGCTAAATAATGCATAACACGGGACAAGTCCGATTAAGCTATTGAATTGAACAGAAAGCTAAACTAGATAAATGTTGGCCGGACGTGCTTGCAAAAATATTGTCATATTGTGATTTTCTTTTATTACATTTGATAGCAGTAATGATAATATACTGCAAAATAATTAGAGAGACGTTGCGAATGATTTCTGAGAGCTCCCCAAACGTTGAAATAGTTTTGGTGTGATCGACCAGTTACAAAGTGAAAAGTTTGCATAGACAGGGTAAATTGTCTGCTTATGGTCACTCACTTATGGACTCCTGGTCCTTGGTTTGGAGAGCGTCTGGAGCGCAATTCTGCTCTGGCACTCTCATCTCAACTGCTGCTACCTCACTACCTCACAGATCAGCGCTCTTTGGTTGCTAGAAGTGTCTGTCAAACCCCCGGGTAAAAAAAAGAAGAGTAATATACCGGTACAGGAAAAGTCGAGGCTATATTTCGATGTCGGTGGGCGGGCTCTAAATGAAGGGAATAATCTGTCAGCCAGCCCAAGGAGCCACCTCAAAGCATATCAGGTTACCTTGAATGACAGCGTAACCATGGCAAATAATTTGACTAAAACTATTGTCTTATCCTCATCATCCCCGGGTCAGATAACCAACCAATCACAGTTCACATAATCGCTTTTCTTGCCAGCTTAGAATAATATTATTAAAAGAAGAGAGCGAGGTCTTTCTTCGGGAGTGCGTTATGCTGAAACGACATAGAAGAGGTGGCGAGAGACTCGCGCAGGAGGAACAACTTTCTTTCGTGTGCTTTAGATGGATATACGGTGTATTATGCTTGCTTGAACGGATCTAAAGTTTTGTGCCTCTCTTCGCCAGGAGTGGGATTTGATTTCGTCTACTCGAGAAGTCGTCCTAAAATTTTGCCTCCAAAGGGTTTACTTTAAATCTGTCGAAGAACTGTTGCTGTCATCGGTAAAATAGACATAAGTAGAAAAAGTGAACGTTTATTCGTGACAAACCATGTCTATGCTTCCAACATTCGGCTTTACGCAAGAGCAAGTGGCGTGCGTCTGCGAGGTCCTTCAGCAGGGTGGAAACATTGAACGTCTCGGGCGCTTTTTGTGGTCTTTGCCGGCTTGCGAACATCTCCACAAGAACGAGAGTGTGCTCAAAGCGAAAGCTGTGGTCGCTTTTCATAGGGGAAATTTCAGAGAGCTTTATAAGATTCTCGAGAGCCACCAGTTCTCTCCGCACAACCATCCGAAGTTGCAGCAACTGTGGCTCAAAGCGCATTATGTCGAGGCTGAGAAGCTCCGGGGCCGCCCTCTTGGGGCTGTTGGGAAATATCGCGTCCGAAGAAAGTTTCCGCTCCCTCGCTCCATTTGGGACGGCGAGGAGACAAGTTACTGCTTTAAAGAAAAGAGCAGAAGTGTGCTGCGGGAATGGTACACTCATAACCCCTACCCTTCCCCGCGGGAGAAGAGGGAACTAGCAGAGGCAACGGGGCTAACAACAACACAAGTCAGTAACTGGTTTAAAAACAGACGTCAACGCGACCGAGCAGCGGAGGCTAAAGAAAGGTACGGGTCTATAGTCTGCAGCTAAATAACTGTTTATTATTATGCGTTTAAACGTAATTAGAAAGCATTCTTTACGTGTTAAGTCATGCCGTGAATTTAAGCAGAGGTGATATATAATATAAGAAACTTGCATTAAAGAAAATTCCCTTAGATAGAGAGCCACTAGTTCTGTTACTGTCACTTTACATACTTATTTATCAATAGCCTACTATATTTTGGCAATATAGGCCTACTTTTCTTAAACGACATTTTTAGGCTATTCTAAAAAAAAAAAAACACAAAAACCTTAATGTGTGTATTATGGTGTAATTAACTTCAGGTGAAATCGTCCATTTTTAATGAATTAGAATGTTCTTCGAATTGTAAGCGTTATCTGTAGCCTACGTAGATTCTTGTTTAGAATGTGTGCAGTTGCAATCTCCTTCTTAACGGGTGTCTTGTTTCATCCGCAGGCGATGTAGTCAAGTTGAAACCACAGTGAAACCATTAAAAAATATCTCGTACGTTTCCCGATTCTTTATCCTTAATTAATACTTTATGAAAGAACCTTTACTTGACAAGTTGTGATTTTAAATCAGTATCGGACACGGTTCCTAACCTAGACGATTTATTTCCTAACCATATTAATAAATGATTAGGGCCTATCCTGCATTTGCTCGCTAATAGCTATGCTTGAGCGTTTTTATTGTAAGTTATTAATATCGACGACACGAATTAGAACAAATGATTGATAAAGACACATACACACAACTGTAAATCGTTTATACCCTATATTTGTGTCAAGGGGTATATTCTGTATTGTATAGCCTATAATCATGGGCACACTTTTTAAAAATGTCCTTTTATTTTATTTTATTTTATTTTATTGATTTTAAGATGCTTTTTCCTAACACAGTATTTACAATAATATTTCACACAGAACCAACCCGCTGTCTTCAACTTGTAATAATATTAATTGTTGTTTTAGAATTAAACGAATTTACGAATTAGCCTATGACATTTATTAGCCTATTATTATTATAAGAAGAAAAATATGTTAACCACATATGTTCATATTCATTTGTTTGCTTGTTTGTTAGTTAGTTGCTCCTGCAATGTCAGACATGTTAATTATAGCCTCATCACTGTAAAAAAAGAAAAGAAAAAAAAGTCGCTGCCTTAAAAACTGCCTACATTAAACTGACTTAAAAAAATAGTTGTCTTGTATAACATAAAAAGTTGAACATTACTTAACTTATTTTGATGAATTAAAGCAATGTAAAAACACATGTTGTCATAACTTATTGATCATATTTTTTTTTCAGTGTATAGTTTTGAATACTAAAGCTCTAACCCTAACTCTACATTTTCATTTTCACAGGGAGAATAATGAGAACTCGAACACAAACAGTCACAACCCATTAACTTCTTCCATGAATGGAAATAAGACTATTTTAGGAAGCTCGGACGACGATAAAACGCCGTCTGGTACCCCAGATCACACCTCGTCAAGTCCGGCCTTGCTCCTCACGTCAAACTCCGGGCTTCAGTCTCTCCACGGGCTCGCACCTCCACCTGGTCCCAGCGCCATCCCAGTGCCTAGTGCTGATTCCGTGCATCACCACCACCATTCATTACACGACACTATACTGAACCCTATGTCATCAAACTTGGTCGACCTTGGCTCTTAAACATGTGGACCCTTTCAAAAGGACACTTGTACGTGAACGTTTAGCGTAAACATCTCAAGACACGTATAAAACAAAAACAAAAGAGACAAGCAATGGACAAAGAGAGTTATGGATGTTTGTCGGCTGACCTACTTGCAAGGAGGGCCTTGATAGAGGTATTTTTCTAGAATGTAATGCCATGATCTATTGTTAATAAACATGATAAAAACGTCTTAATTGTTGATATCAACATTATTTGATATCGTTATTAATTTAGAATGCAATTGACCCAGGAATCCTCAGTCGCATATTCCGTTTGTTTACATTTAAAAAATGTTTTAAAGGCCATTCATCGTTTCATTTGAATGGGATTTCGTTTAATGCAATGCTTTAATACCAACGACTATGGGGCATCTCTTCGTTTTTATTTGTATTTTACTTTTGGAAAGCGACTGCATGTAACCTTTGGGATCAATAAACAATAAACTCCAAACTCCTCATATAGTTTCATTCATATACCCTTAACAATAAAATCAGATGCATTTACCGAGCAAAGAAAATGTTTGAATGGTTTTGTTTTAGCCTACATGCTGTGCAATGGTTTGTTGAGCAGGTGTCCAGGTTTGATCGTGAAACCCTGTTTACTAAGACATGCATTTGGTCACGTGGTGGTATCGAAAATTAAAAATAGTTTTAAATTGTAATCTTGATTCAATCTTAAAATTAAGCTTTTGGAAGTTATAGTTTTTTGACGTTTAACAGTTAATGCGATGATGGTAAAAAAAAAAATATATATATATAGACTTAAGGATTTGACCACTGCACTGACAGTATATAGCTTACTAGCCTTCAAACTTTGAAGTAGGCCTACATTTTATATAGGCCTATATCCTTTATGCTTAGTTTGTTATGCCCAAATTTCGATAGACCACAAAATAAAGCGCAGCCTGAATGATTTTTCAAAAATACTTTTCCAATGTTCAAAAACTTCAGTGTTTCTATAGCTAATCTGTACTCCATACATCCATATTACAAATACACGAACAGTCCAATGCCGCGCAATTAGCCTACACAGAATGTTAATAATCATTTGATAGATAGATTATATATTTTCTTGCTATTATTATTATTTAGTCAGTGAAAGATTTAGTGGGTCATTCAGTTGCAGTTTGTGAAAATGATAGGCTATCGTGAAATAGTCATTCAAATGAATGTGAATCTAAATTATCTTACAGTTTAATGACTTTTATCGACGTACTTTCACAACATCAAAATGTTTTGCAAAATCTTGGATTCAGGAAACTTCTTTCATTAACAATGCCATTACACGAACTGCTCAACATTTAGATGTCAATCAATTTTTACACTCAAAAACAGTTCTACTTCTACAAGTACGCAATAAGCAAACAGTTATAGACAAATCTGTTCACACTCATGCAAAAAGGAGCTGATGGGATGTTTCATAGGCTATCGCTTGCTGCATTCTTTATTTCCCACAGGGTTAGGGTGTAAGTCGCTTTGGATAAAAGGATCTAAATTAATACATGTAAAAGTTAGTATTTTAGTCTCATAAATCTACATGTTTACAGTATTTGATCCGGTATAAATTAATACGTTAGTGTCCACTGGATCACATTAGTTTTCAACTCTGTTCACACGCAGGCTATTTCTTTCTTTCAAACAAGATGGTAGCAATTATTTTGAGCAGCCCCATGAACCTAGGAGACACCAAGTTTGTTGCATTATAGCATTCTCAAAAAACAAGGTTTGTATCCCCATGAGAATATATAAAGTAGCCTACAATAGGCTAATATTGTCCATGTCCTTTTCAGAAATCAATGCTATATGCTTCAGGATGTTGTCTATGTATGCTTTGGGAGAGGCGGGCAGGTCGTAAAAAATCGGGCTTAAGATGTAAAGAAAAGCTCTCTCAGTAGTAAGGCTAATAAATGCAATCTTATACGCTGAGTTAATGCTGGAAAACTTGTTTATGAGAAAATGACGTTTAACAGTCTTGCAATTTTGCGTTAGTTGCATTCCATCGCAGTCTCCTTCACTACCTCTCTCGTTTCTGTTATCTCTTTCTTTCTTTTTTCCTTTTTTGGAATGTTTTCTCCTAAAAGCAACAGTTTTTAACTTTGACTTTCCACAGAGCTGCATTTTTTATTTCAGCTTGTTCTGTCAAAATAGTCTCATGGAAAACTAAAATAGGATAGCCTATCGATTAATAAAGAAGAAAATGTTACACTAAACCACAGGCACAATAAATCATGCGTATTGGTCACATAGCCTATACCTGGCATTAATGTTGCAAACCTGAAAAACGATTTACCTTCGTCGTTTTTAACCTTTAAAACTATTTTTATTTTAGACAGCTTAAAAAATGTGTTTTTTTATTTCATTTTATTAATACTACAAATTACATTGTTTAGAATTGACTCAAGACCATTAACCAATTAGCCTAGAATTCGGTCGATTTCACTGCTCCGGGATTTATATTTTTTATAGGCTAGCTCTAAGCCAGATTCACCTCGCTATAGCATTGCAAATAGGCTATGATGTTTGTAATAATGTCCTTGAAAAAATATATATAATAAAAAAACATTACAATTTTCACCTTAATCGTTATTTTAATGGAACTTCATGCATAGTGATTAAACTGTCAGATTGCTCATTTAAATAAAATCGAATGGACCTATTGTTTGATGTTTACAGACAGTCGGACTAAGAGTTAACACATTAATAAAGTTGCAATCCTAGAATATTATTCGGAAAAACAGGCCTAACTGTATACTCGACGTTATGTATCCCTTAATACAATGGTCGAGAGAAGGAGGTCCTCTAATGGCAAAATACTTTTTTTTTCCTTTTAATATGTGGCTATGGCCCTACTCTATACAGGTATAGGTTTCTTCAGTGACACATTCCTGGCTGACAAGGTTTTTTCGATGACAAATCATGTCGCAACCAGGGCGTCGTGCCTTGTGCACGCAGAGCAGAGACATTTCCACAAATAAGAAATGGGCTATGAAACATCTTCACTTGTTTGGGACACTGTTACTTTTATCCATGAATGTGTTCGTTAAGTAGCCTAATTTTAAAACTTAGGAGGCTGAACACAATTTTAATTAAACTCTTGCAAACTCATTGTAGCCTACTCCACACATAGAAAGTTGCCTAGTAGCTAAAAGGTGAACTGAGCTTCTAACGCAGAAATTGCACGCATTCATTCCCCAGCCCTGCATGGTCGCTAGTAAGTTTGCCGCAAGAACTGAAGAGAAGGTTTCAAGCCCAGGTTGTTCCAGAATCAATGTAGGCAATGCTAAAAGACACAAGGTGGCTTTGCGACGCATTGAAAAGATGTAGGCCTATGTGTGTAATAATTAACCATATTTTGAGGGGACAAATGTACCCAGAATTGAGCTAATTCTGACAAAACCTCCTTTTGGGGACGTCATCATTTGTAAAAACAATATAAAAAAAGAAATAAAGTAAACAAATTTGTAAAACTGCAGAACGGTTTCTGTAAGGTTAGCGTAAGGATAGTCTGTATAATCAGGCTACTTATAAATAGCCTACTAAACAATTATAAACTAGCTAAATATAAAAGTAATAGATTTTATACAGTAGGCCTAGCTAGACTAACTAAAATATATAACTTTTATATTTAGCTAAAAAACCATAGAGGTCTATGTCCCCATTTAGATGTAGTGAACGCGCGCGCTTGTGTGGTCCGGATAGGCTATCCCTACAGGCCTACGTTGTGGGGACTAAACCAGAATGATAAAACCTGAAATTTTGGAAGTTATGGTGTTTGTGTGTTGTTGTTTTTTCTTGCTGATTGGTTGCTTTATTACAACCTAAACAACATCGAAAATAATAGCGACTGTGAGAGCATTAATGAAACTCTTCAATTGTGCTTAGGCTACAGCTCTATAGTGTAGTGTAGTGCACGCAATAGTCATTGACGCCATCTAGTGAACGAATGAGTAGTTGCAGAGAGGCTGCTTGACTGCAACATAGGCTAGTTGTTTTAGGCTTAGGGTAAACTAAAAGAGGCTACACAAACTTTAAGATCCATTTGAGCTAATTTCATTTTTATAAGAAGACTAATAATATTAGGCTATTGAAATATGGCTGCTCACAGTGGCGTCATGCCCATTCAAAGTGAGGGGGCACGTGTCCCCTCAAATTTTGCCTCCCTGATAATTTTATTTGTCACAACTTTATTCCTATTATGCTAACATGATCCATATCACCCGTCAGAAAACAAATGCAACGTCTCAGATTGTGCCCCCCAGAATTTTAACTTGCATGCCCCTCGCCCCTGGCTGCTCAACAAAAAGTGATTGTCAACCTCATTGGAGATTATGACCAGGAACACACTGAATGATTATGATTTTCAAATATAAATATTACAAATTATTTAAATGACAAAACAAAGGACAACAAATATTTTGATTAGATACAGATATTATACAGTATATAAATTTAAGATATTTACTTAAATCTACAAAAGAAAATGGACACATATTAACCTTTCATCATCAGCATCTTGACACTTTGATGAGATAATAGTAGAGACTTGTCATAAGGATCCCTTGGAGTTATAGCTTCTTTCCTCTATAGCTTAAGGAGCCTTTTGCCACAAATACATGTCATTATCCTCACTGTATAGTTCAGCTGATGAAAAGGGAAAGTTATTTATTCTTTCATGTCAAAAGTACATTTTCTGTACAGACTTGTTTTCAAAGCAGATTTACCCAGAGAAATGCCATATATGCCACATATTTTTTTAATTACTGTACACTTTGTCCAAATTAGTGTCTATTAACAGACACATCAAACTCAGACCAGTTCATTGTTGACGCTGTCGTTGTAAACGCTGCCACCGAATGCATTTGTAACATTTACTGGATGCACTCTCAATTTGACTTTTATTGTTCATCACAATTTAATATCAATCACTAAAATTCTGTCATCATTTAATCACCCTCAAGTTGTTCCAAACCTGTATGAATTTCTTTCTTCTGCTGAACACAAAGGTAGGTATTTTGAAGAATATAGGTAACCAAACAGTTTGTATGACCATTGTAGGAAAAGAAAAAAACTTTGGAAATCAATTGGGTCCATCAACTGTTTGATTACTGACATTCTTTACAATAATTTATTTTGTGTTCAGCAGAAAAAAAGAAATTCATACAGGTCTGGAACAACTTGAGGCTGAGTAAATTATGACAGACTTTTCATTGTTGGCTGAACTATCCCTTTAATGATTCTCAGGCAGAGCCAGAGGTTTTAACGGGGTGTTCGCGACACCTAGAGATTCAGCGGCAGTACTACAAGGGATTCACCAATTTACATTTAGCGTTTAAATATGCTATATATATATATATATATATATATATATATATATATATATATATATATATATATATATATATATATATATATATATATATATATATATATATATATATATATAATAAAATGCGATATAAATGAAAAAGCAATAATAAGTTAAAGTATATGACTGATTTGATGACTATAATAATGAACGTTCTCAAAGAGTTCTGTTGTTAAATCCTACCCCACTACTGGTTGGAACGAGGAGAGTTTTAACAGTGATAGAAAACGTCGTGGATTATGCTATTTAAAAATTTGAATTAATTTGTTTAGATGAATAAATTGTTAGAAATAATAAAATGTAATTCATAAATAATAATTAATCATGAAAATTTTTTGACTATTCTCCATGTAGCCTATTGGAATTATTAATATTATTTTTATTATTATTATTATTTACATTTAACATTTTGACAAACAAAAACAAAAAACGCACTGGATTCACTATTTTTTTTTTAACAAAGATTCTGAAACAGTCAGGTGGTTCTCATGCCAACGTTTCTGACATCATATATCAACTGTTTTTCCCCCTGTTTTTTTCTTACATTAATATTGTAGGGTATAGATGCCCCCCTTAGGAACAATGTACATTTATATTTAAATTGTAACATATTTAGATATACAGTAAGTTTAGCATGCAGAATGGAGATGTGTCAGCCAATGTGTCATGGGAAATACAGTGCATATAGAAACATTTGCTAATTTTGTTGTCATAGCTACTCAACATCACTATGGGGAAAGATGGCTCCCTACCTGGGGCATCTTATCCTAATACATAAATTCATAAAAAGATGATAATATATACGGGCAACTGACTGAGAACCTCCCGAAACTGATTTTGGACAGGCTTGATCTACAACATGGTAGTAATGATCATCTACAACAAAATGGTATAGGCTAAGTGAATATTTACTTACTACAATAATCCTTAGAAATAAAATCAAAATTTGAAAATGTTTTTTTTTTTTTTAGATTTACACACAAACTGACCACTGACCTCAACTTTTAGATGGCATTTTATTTTTATATCATGAACACTGGATAGTGGGATGTCAAAGGTCAGGGATGGGCAACTTCAGTCCTGGAGGGAGAATCAGAATCAGAATGAGCTTTATTGTCAAGTATGCTTATACAAGTATTTTGGTGACAGAAGCTTCCAGTGCACAGACAGTAACATGACATAATAACCTCGATCCTTGTCTTTGCAGCCATATAGGGAATCAGTGTGTAGTACACATCTGAACAAGCTTCTTAAGGTTTTCAGGACGATTACAGGCAGGTGCGTGTGAACATTTGGAACTAAATTAAAGACGGCAGGATGTTGGTTTTTGCCACCCGTGTTCTAAAGCTGTTCTAGAGCTGGGACCCTATAACAGAGGCTTTCTCATTTACACCCACATACCCAAGATAAAGCTCTGAGCCTTATAATGGCAAAACGGAGTACTATTGTTCTGTTTTAGTTTTTTTACAAAACAGTGGATAAATAACATGAGCGGGATATGATTTGTTTTTAATTTGAACCTAAACATGGGGATATTGAATTAGGTCTAACTCAAGTATAAATAAGCATACATACAAATAAATAAATAATTCTGGCATGCAAGTCCCATTCTAACAAATCTTGGCGTTTAGAACTTTAGAATAAAAACCTTATTCATAAGGGGCCATGACCATTTACATGTATAATAACATATGAGGCCTATTATATCTACAATACAAAGTCTAATTTATATATATATATTTGCATTTGTTTAAGCTGATCACCAGCATCATCTTTACAGCCTCCCTACTTTGCTTGATGTGGATTTCTTAGCAAATGTGTAAAAAAAAATAAAAAGTAAAAAAAAAAAATGGTTTTCATACTAAATATTATTTTGCACATTTGGCCAATAGGTGGCCTAAGTGACTACTGAAAGTTACCTGATCTGGTGTACAGCCATGGCCAAAGTTATGGCACTGAAGCACATTTTGTATTTCGCAAAGTTTCCTACTTCAGTTGTTGTGGTGTTGATTTACATTGTTTCTAGATTTGCTGAAAAAGGCACAAAATCACTTTCACGGACCTTTACCTTGACTCTTCCAAGCTGGTGGAATGACCTGCCTATCTCAAGCCAAGCTGTCAAAGTCTTCAGCCATTTTCAAGAAACCGCTTGAAGACGTGTCTATTTCGTCATTAATACTAACACTTACTGTTCTATATATCTACATAGAAAACGAAATAAAAATAATAATAAAAAACCTTGCTATATATGTACTGCGCTAGACTAACTGAGACTAGTTACAGCATGTTGTTGCCCTTGGTTTGATTGCTTCTATTGCTCTAATCATTTGTAAGTTGCTTTGGATAAAAGCATCTGCTAAACGATTAAATATAGATTACTGTGCATATTCATTTGAAATAAAGGCTTAATTTGTCTAAGAAATTAACTTTATCACAAAAACTCAAATTTCACTTTTTTTTGTTTTGTTGTTGTTGTTGTTTTTTTTGGCCCTGGCATAAAATTACCAGCTAACATCATTTCACTAATGATTTCATCAGCACATAGGAAGTGTGAACAAAGGTGCTGGATTATAAGAGCAGACTGATGGCTAAAAGTGGGAAGAAGTGTATCCTGTCAGTGTGTTTTTGTGTTAGCAATGGTTAACTCCAAAGAAACACATGCAGCCATCATCACTTTGTATCAAAATGGCCTCACATGCAAGGAAATTGCGTCAAAGAATATTGCGTCAAAGTGTCTAAGGCCTGCAAGTGCAGAAATTATTTTCTCCGATGAAGCACTCTTCCGACTGTTTGGGACATCTGGAAAATTGATTGTCCGAAGAAGAAAAGGTGAACGCTACCATGAGTCCTGAGTCGTGCCAACAGTGAAGCATCCTGAGACCATCCATGTGTGGGGTTGATTTTCAAGGGAGTGGGCTCTCTGACAATTCTGCCCAAAATCACTGCTAGGAATAACGATTGGTATAAGACGTCCTGCAAGAGCAACTTCTCCCAATGATCCAGCAACAATTTGGTAATGATTTGTGCATTTTTCCAGCATGATGTAGCACCATGTCACACGGCAATAGTGATAGTGATAGTGATAGTGACGTGGCTTGGAGAACATTACATTGAAATTTTGGATCTGAGGCAAGCCAGACCTCAAGGCGAGTGGACAAGCAGAAGCCCACAAATTGTGATTAACTCCAAGTACTAAGGCAAAAATGGATCTCCATCAGTCCACCAGATTTGGCCCAGAATCTGAAGGTTATGAAGAAGAAGGGTCAACTAGTAAATATTGACTCTATGCTATTGAATGGCAATAATAAACTTCAAAATGTTTATCATTGTCCAGTACACCATGAAACATGTGAAATAATATACAAATACTGAAGCAGCAAGCTTTGTGAAACACAAAATTGATGTCACTGCCAACAGCTTACTTTTGGCCACGGACGTAGAAGTTAGCACTTAGACTATAAAGGAAATGAATGTATTTATATGATATAATATTAATTATTATATTAATACTAAAAAAAATGTAATGGATATATATCTAAAGAATACTAATGCTTGATGCATAAATGTTTTAACTGCTATGACTGCCTGTTTTTCTTTCTTCCTGTTTTTTAAAGGGATAGTTCACCCAAAAATGAAAATTCTGTCATCATTTACTCACCCTCGAGTGGTTTGGAACAATTTGAGGGGAATTAACTGATGACAGATTTGTCATTTTTGGATGAACTATCCCTTTAATAACTTTTTAAATACATTGAAAGGTAATGCCTCAAGGGGAGACACTGCTATGTAATCATTTAAAGCCCTGCCAGGAATCCAAGAAATGCTCCTGTATTGTCCATTATTAGAATGTACCCTGTATTTACCCTGTATTTAACTTTAAAAGGCTGCGCTCCAGCTTAGCCCATTCGATTTTAACATTCAGTCCTTAGAAAGTCCGGGTATCAGTGATGAAAAATTAACAAGGGAGTCCGGATTACATTACATTCTGAGCGGTCTAACTCTGTGATCTAGCACAAATGGAAACCCTGTTCAGTGTTCAAACATCATTTGACTTACATGTGATTAATTATTGATGTGTTCACAGTGTGCTTATTCTGCATCATCTCCCGGTGTGGGCATGAAGTGGAGAGAGGCACAACTATAGCTCAACACATTGAGCATCTTAACTACAACAACAAAAAAAGGTGTATGTATTTTTAGAGCTATACCCTGTTTGAACTCCAACTTCATTTCAAATAACTGATTTGAAATTCAAATATTTGTGGGTTACACTTTATTTTAAGATTTATTTGTTACAATGGATTATAGAACATTAGAGTATTATTACACGGCTCTGTGGAATACTTGATTCTGATTGGTCAATCGCGTCCTCCAGAAAACTGCTGAAAACAGATAACACAGTCACGTCTCATCCGGGCTACTGAAGTCAGCAGCGCTACGCTTGCTTGGAACGTTTTTTCTTTGTGGAAGTTTTGCGTTTGGTGAGCTAATAAAAATATTAAAACTCAGTCAAATCAACATTTTTTGTAAAGTTATTTAATTATGCCACCTAGTATGGTGGACTCGCTCTCTCGTTTCATACAAACGCAGCTGCTGCCATTTTGCGACTATTGTTTTGTCCACTGTTGGATTATAATATAACAAACAGGTAGGATTTTAAAACAGTTTCATCTCAAATCAATATCTCTTGTCCCCATAATTATTTATGTGGTGAAATGCTGTGTAATAGGTCAAGTGGTGTGACTGTAGGCTATATCCCTCAAATGTCTGTCTATAGTTTGAACTTGCCACTTACGGTAGGCTTGTACTAACTGCTTTCTAAGTGGAAGCTTTGCATTTAAAGAACTAATCAAATATTTCAACTCAGATCAATATTTCATGTCTAATTATTTACTTATGTGGCAAGTAGCGTGTAATTAGCAGGACAATGTACATCCAGCCGGTTGTTATCGCAAGACAGGGTGATCAGGACCCCGACGTGAAGCGGATGTTAGGCTTATCACATTACATTATAGGGTTAGGGTTTGATTTTGGGTTAGTTGCATGTAATTATGCATAATTTACTGTTATTAAGTACATGTAACGTGTGTAAGAAAGAAACTGTAAAATATAGTTTTAAGTTACCATATTTTGTAGTTTTTCATGTATCTAGGTGAATACAGGTAAAGTTTTCTTTCCTTTTCTTTATTACTTTTGTTAACTTTAAGGTCCAGCTATAATATTTCAATTTGAAAACAGTGTATATAATTTGTTAGTTGCAAGGTATATACCAATAAACATTTTGAGATCATGCTCTCCTTACAAATTTATTTTCAGGTAAAGTGGGTCAGCTGGTCTGGTAAAGTGGGCCATCCCTGATTTATCAAAAAGTATCCTCTATCTTAATTAAAACACATGATTTATTAACCCATATTATCAAACAAACATATTCAACAACATATTTTACAAACCCAAAATCATATAGCCTTAGGTTAAAATTCATCAGTTCACTCAATGCATGTTAAATTCAAAACAACTGATAGATGTTGTGTTAACATCAAATTTGATGAAATCTGAAAAGCAGAATGTGGATGAAACTGAACTCTACAACATATTAAAAAAGGGACTATAACACATGCAACAACAAATAGACTAACAAGAATTGAATAAGATGAACATTTATAATGATAACAATTATTGTAAAACGTTGTATGTCTATGTTTTCTCTAAACACTTTAAATTAACTTAAATTGTGTCCATATTTTAAAGCTTTATATTATGCATCTACATTTTGCTCCTCTCATCCTTTTTTCCACTCCACAGATTGAACTTAATGCCTCGTCTTATTTTCTGCTATTTCTTTCCTCATTTGTGTTTGCTAAAAAGGTTATACATGTCAACTATAAAATAACCAGTAAATGTCAATTAATTTCATTCATTTGAGTGTAATTTGTACTGAAGGTTAAAGGTCACCCACTTCACCTGAATCTCACTGGCCCATTTTATTGAACACATTCAGCCAAAGTGGGCCAGCAATATTTAAACACCTTACAAGAAAACTAACACATTTTAAAACATTGTATTCTTTGCATTTTATTCCCTGTTAACTGTAGTAACAAACAAAACAGGAACTATAATATTTGTTTACATTTAGTAAGCAACTTTATAAGTTAGAAAATAAAATCTTATGTCAGAGAGTTCTCTACCTTAACCATGAGGGTGTCCTCCTTTGAGCTGTGGCCACACCCACCAATGTCATATTGCATCAACCAAAACTATTTTGTCATTTAAATAAATAGTGTGCCTTTAATATAAGACAATTGTCATGATCTGAAAGTGTAAACCCACTGAGCACAGTACATTATAACTTAAACAGGCCACTTTACCTGATGGCCCACTTTACCTGCAATCACCTTGTTTGTCGCAATTTTATGTTCGTGTGGACTCGACACCTGCAGTGTATCGTTTTTCTATGAATGTGTTTTTTCTATCACAGCTTGAAGACACGAGCTACAGAGAACATTTCTCCACAAGATGGCGTAACACCCATACGAGTTCAACAAATATGTGAGGCGCTTCAGTTCAGTCCAATTGAACACAGTTGAGATTGGATCTGGTTTGTGACTGCATGCACACCTTTATCGTGGAGACTACTCCATTCTACTGTTTCTGTAATTCAGACAACATTTAACTAAACTATGCAACACTTAGACCTACATTTTACACGTTTCATAGCAATTATAGAAAATAAGCTCTAAGTATATAAATTAATAAAATATATGAAAGTGTTCAACTATATTCTGATGTAGGCCTAGCCTACTAAATCTAAAAAGGTCTGTAAAGAGAAAGATTTGAATAGGCCTGTCTATTTTTTATCCTCTGTCTGGAGCATGGATGTGAGTAAAAACGCCAGTTGTAGTTCCTCTAAATGATTTGCAACCAAGACACCAGAAGCTAACATGACATCTGTTTAAATGCTTTCATGCTAATACACTCCTCTCGAATAGCGTCTTTGTTAGTGCGTCACAGATTATTTACAGAATGAGTCAATTGCTAAATGGTTTGATGATTGTTGAGCGGAATCGCCGTAGGAGGCGGTTAGGACTATTGGAGGCTGTGGGGTCGAGCTCTGGCGCGCAGCGGGGCTCCAGTAGGAGCGCGTTAATTGAGGAGGCAGAGCCGAGGCGGGCCAGTGGAGCACGGGAGCGCGAAGAGATGGGGCAGGGCACGGCTCTTGGAGTTGAGCGTATTGTTTAGAATATATGTAGGCTATAGCCTAAAATATTAGACCAAAATCTCTCTTACTGTCCCCTCTTTCTCTCGTAAATATATTTCACAATGTCTCTTGGCCTCAGCTAAATTTACACTCACGTTTTTACTATTCTGTCATTGTTGTTATTGTGGACAGCCAATCTATTTTTATCCGTTATAGGCCTATCTGATCGATTTTGTTTTTATGTGCACCTATTTGTAAATTGCCCTGCTTCATCAAATCACAGAAAGCTTTGCCTGTTAGAGCTAAAAAAAAAAAAAAGTTTTATTATATATAATAATAGTTTATGGTAGGCTACTTGAACATAGCCTAACATTAAAAATGTTTTTTTAGCCTACTGCATTCAGCTGCAACCATGTGTAGCATGATACCTATTGAAAAACACATGCGTAAAATGTGTATTTTGTCAGATTTTTTTGTTTTGTTTTGTACATTCGACTTGCTGATATCAGTTGAGCTACTTAGTAGTTAGTATGCTCTCAATTATATGTTGTCTCCGTCAGTAAAAGACGCATGTCTGCTTGCTTAACACCCACCCACATGTGAGAATGGAGAATGATTCGGTAAATACTCGAGTTTTTAGACTTCTTTAACCTTACAATTTGTTGTGGTGAAACAAAATCGGAATATTTCTACTTTTTCCACAGTTCGTAGGATCTCATCCGAATTAACCTTCAAAAGGGCTCTTACACTCTGATCTTACTGCTGATCCTGTATCATAGCCTCTTGACCTCTAAATTACTCTGTAATAGAATTACAGTTTTTAATCCTGCTTGCCAGAACGCCTCATCACAGGCTGCTGGGTCGAGAACAACACTCGCTGAACTCCTTTAAATTATTTATGACATTTTTATTTATTAATTGACTTTAGCCTACGGGATGAAAGTCATTACTATATAGGGCTTATTCGTTTACTTCGTCTAACAAAAAAAAATCTGAGGCTGTCTCTGCAAAGCCAAGAAGTTAGCCTAGCTCTTTAGTTGTAGGCTATAGCCCTTATTTCAGTTTTTGGACTCAAGACGCGAGCAGCCGACCTAAATAAAATAAAAAATAGCCTATAGAATTGATCCAAAGGACCCAACAATATATATTGGGTAAAATAGAATAATGAAGTGTTGTAACATTACCTTTGAGTTGTAAGGAGTTCTAATGACGAATCATTTAAAGTATGAAGTCGTTCAGGAGCAGCTGAAGATCTGAAGTCAGGATGGAAATTTAGGCTACTGCCAACGTTTTTGTCACATTTTAGCTATATGCATGATCTGAAAATAGGCTAATGAATAGGCCTACTTTTTGGATTGAATTATTACGCCACAACTGGATAACCAACCAACAGGCTGGGATAACATAAACAATATGTCAGACCAGAAACTAACATTAAATGTGTATACAATTGTTTTTTTGTTTTTTTTTAGACATTTATTGGTTCGGTCATTGTCCTTTACACTTCCGCCTAATGCACATCTTGCCACTGCGGATTTTAGCTCCACGTACCTTGTCCTGTGCTTATTTGTGAGAAGGGGACTGTTTCGGGAGGGGAAAGGCCCAGTCTTGCCAAGAGTGGTTGCACTGACAGGCTATGCCGAGGCTCCACGCTTTCAATCCGGGTCAGAGGGAACTGACGCTCATTCAGAACTGCATGAATACACACGAATAGAAAAGTTGTGTTCAGTTAGCCGATGAAATCAGAGAAAAAACAGGGCTGTACAATCTTTTCTTATTGCCGTCTGCGGTCCAATTGCATTCATTTGTCTCTGTGCGTCTAAGGTTATGGGAACAGGAAAAAAAAAATCTATTCTGCCTTTTTGACACCCTCGCCATAGGGATAATACAAACATGCTATAAGCACTGGATGTGTATGAAAATGTTATTTAGCCTATTGTTGCACCAGTTATCACTCACTCACACACACACACACACACACACACACGTGTGTGTGTGTGTGTGTGTGTGTGTGTGTGTGTGTGTGTGTGTGTGTGTGTGTGTGTGTGTGTGTGTGTGTGTGTGTGTGCTTAGTTATTAATCTTATGGGTAACAAAGAGTTTGTGAGGGCCCATATCTCTTTGCAACTCTACGAAAAGCATCGTTTGTAACTAAAGAAATGGAGCGACACGTAGGCTATTCAAGATATTTTACTGTCAAACTATCGATTTTTTAGCGATGTCTTTATGATAGCTAAAAAGTCAATATAAGCGATTCTCGTAAATTAATTTCTTCCATTACTCTCAAATTATTAGTCATATTTTTTACCACCTGTTTATCTTATTATCAAATAGCAGTAGGCTAGTCTGTTTTGTTGATATTAGCCTACAGTTTAAAAGAAAACTGCTCATCTCTTCACCAGTTTTTCAGTCCTTCACATGTTTAAGACATATATCGGCCAATAAATTAATGTAGTCTGAGAGGATGATATAGATCAGTGTAAATTGAGTGGAGAGCTCCATCTGCCATTGATTGTCCATATCTGTTTTCTGCAGATGAACTTCAGAAGAAAAAAGTAGCCTAGTCTCTCGCGATCAACAACCAATGAATACAAATCAAATGCTTCTTTATTTTAGCGCATTTATGTCATCCAGTGTCATTAGGAGATATGAGTTGGCTATTTCTAAATGGTATCGCTCATATAGACTTGAGAGGACTTACAAGACATAGGCATAGCCTACTACATAATTACGAACGTGAGTGAAATAATAAACACAATGCCTTATTTAGCATTGACGGTTGTGGGAGATAAAAACTACAGCTTTCGTTCAGTCTCTAAGTTATCTGCCGTAAAACGGACAGACGGGAATCAGTAGGAGGGATAGATGATCAGGGGCAAAATATTAAAGAAAATGTTAAATCAGTTTACGGTTAACAAGCGAGTAGGCTACTTTAAACAGAATTAGGCTAGTTCATGATACATATGGCTCCTGTTCAATAAAGTTTGTTTTTGTCTTCGGTGCATTGACGAATTCGACAAAGTACTGCGTTTTATGAAGTTATTTATCACATTTACAAGCAGTTTCTTACTGTTAAGTAAAGTCATTCTCTATTTAGAATAACATTTACCTTTAGTATAATATAGTAACGGCAATAAACTGTTTGTGTTTGTTAAATTGCGCTGTAAAAATTCTGGAGCAAACTAACTAAACTTCTAAATGAAGTGCTCTGTGTGGTTTTCTCTGTGTTAGCTACTCGCCCAGCTCTTTCCTTATAGCTCAATTTGGAATGAAAAGCCGTTTCGTTGACTACAATGGGACACTGGTCCAGGGGAGGAGTCCTCCGTGATTAGTCAATTTAATGGTGTACACTTAATTTTTGCATTGTGCACATTAGCCACTGCCTTTTAACAAAAAGAAAGACGAATGTTCAACGTGTCACACTGAATTTTTTTTTGTCTAAAAAAAAGTTCCTGTGCTACAAATGATGTGTATGTTGAAGAATTGTTTTGCACATTACACAAATAATAAACTTATTTTATGCTCTCCGTAATCTGGAGAGATAATAGGTTGTTGTTGTAGGCTATAGAAAATGACTTGTGGAAATGACACACATAATGCAGTTTTATAACAAAATGGAATACTGTATTTTCAGTTTAGAAACGTATACATTAACAGAAGCACGCAAAAAAGTAACATTGAATTATAAGCGCTGGACTGGAAACATGAAAGAGACTTGGTCAGTCGATGATGATATCCAATATTTTGTCTTTTGCATTAATCTCGACTGAAAATTCATGGTCACTTAGAGTTCTTTTCATGGCATAAAACAGAGAAACAAAACCCCTATAGCACTTACGTTTTGACGAATAGTTTATGTAGGGACACCAAGCCAAGAAAAGTGAACAGGGATAGAAAAGAGAATGGGTATAGCAATATTATTTACAGACTTATTTCTACACATATATTACAGACTGGGAGAATGATCGCATTATTTAAGATATACATAATTCAATATAAAATCTCGAAATAAAAATAAAAATCTGATACAGTCATAACGATTCAGTTCCACATTTGACCAGTACCCCACATAGGCAGTGACAGAAAGTGTAGTAAAAAGGTGCTTACGACTCAAATGATTGTCTGATGAACATAAAGGAAAAGAGGATTGCATCCTGGCTGCTCGTCGTCGCTCGGACTAAAACAGAAAAAAAGGCGATGGACACCGGTTTCTGGTAATTCCCTCTTCACGGTGGTCCTGGTAGACATAATAAACGTGGGGCATTTCCCCATATACAAAAAAAAAAAAATCAAAGAAAAAAAATATATTTAGTTATATATATATATCATGCAAGTGATGGGGTGGGGGAAAGGTGTGGGGTCCATTGAAAGCGCTTGAAAAACACGTGCTTTTATGTTTTTTTCTTTTTATAATAGTAATATCAATTGGTCCTTTTTCATCTTCCCCGATAATTAATAGAGTTTATTCAGGTCCATTCTCCTGTATATATTTCTCTGTTTGGGTATCATACGTCGCATTCCGAGTCACTTGATGTTACTGAAAGAATCGACGTGCCCGTGTCGACTCGCTCTGTCATACTGGAGACACTGGTCGTTGGACTCGCTGCAGTCGATGGCGACTCCGCTGAACTGCGTGGAGTGCAGCCGGATTCCGAAAGGGACCGCATGCCATTCTGCCCTATTCCTTGATGCTGGAGCCTAGCAGAAAAGTGAGAGAATGGAATGCCATTAGAATAGAAAAGTTGTGGGCCATTTTTTTCCACTGAAAAACGCACCTCCATTTCCATGTAATTATTATGCTTAAACATTTAAAACGATATAGATAAAAATAGAACTCTAATTACCTAAACATTTGCTTACATGATAAAGTGGATGCTACAGCTATACAAACACATAAAGCCCTGTTGCTACAAGGATTAAGTCTACATACCAAAAGCATATTTATAGTCTATCCTCGAGATTTGATTGACTTCTCATGATATTTGGATCTTGTAATGATGCAAATAAGTATTGTTTTCATTTGCAAGGTTATATGTTAAAATTAAGTGACGTCAGTTAAAGATTTGATATAGCTATTAGTGTGCTGTATGACAAAAAAAGTCATAGTTCTTGCTTCTATTAGCGATGTGTAGTCATCCAGGCAAGTGCAATTTGTAGATTTATCTATTAAATAATATAAATCAGTTACACCAGTCAAAGTGTGGACTTAAGTTTCTGTTGCCTTTTCATTCCCAATACACATAGTAGCCTATTTAACGTTTAGGAAGAAAAATAAATATAGGCTAAATCATCTGAAATAAATCTCACTCTTAACTAATTTACGCCGTGTTGTGTGTAATATAGTTACTAAGTACATTGGGAAGTTTAGACTAATAATTTGCACAGTGTCAAATATAATAAACACTAGATCCTAGAATAATTAATAATGCTTTATTTCTCAATGTTGTGTGCCCGCATTTACAAATATTTGTATTTACAATCTCATGTTGTAAAACAAGTGTAAGAATATTTGATAAACTACTCTTTATAATATTACTTTGCATTGACAATAGCTTTGGGATTTACTTTTCCAATATTACAACAGATAAATTCTTTACGTAAATTGTGTTCTCCAATTAGACTTTATCCATATTTTTATTGTTATCTCAAGCATCTAATTTTTTTATTTATTATGAATGTTTAAAAAAAAGATTTACATATTTGTAGGGACTTGTAAAGACTAATTTGTAACAGTGAAAGCAGAACACAATAGCTTTGATGAGAAGCACATACACATTTGATCATGGTGCTTCATTTTAGCTCTTTCGGTTTTCATCGATTGCCTTTTCACACTTTAATAAACATGACACGTGTCATTTGATCTATTTGCTTTTATGCTCTGGTTAAAACTTTCTGAACATCTTGCACATGGCACAACTAAAATGTCGTCTTTCTCACTCCCTAATTTTTTTGTATGTCTCTAAATCTATTTGATTATGTTTTTTTTATATATTTACACAAAAGCAAATTGTGTTCACATATTTAACAACAGTTAATTTATGAATATTACGAATATTACAAAGAACATTTCCATTGAAGGGTAAACATACATAACGTGACTAACCTGTTTTTTGCTGCCGCTGCCCTGTCTCGTTGTCTCCTGTTTTTAAACCAATTTCCGACCTGTGTAGGAGTGAGTCCAGTGGCTTGAGCCAGTTCCCTTTTCTTGCTGGGGTTTGGGTAGGGGTCCTGAAGGTACCACTCCCGCAACAGACTCCGCGTTCGCTCTTTGAAACAATGCGTCTTCTGCTCACCGTCCCAGATTGTTCTAGGCAGGGGAAACTTCTTTCGCACCCTGTACTTATCAACCGGTCCTAGGGGACGCCCGCGTAGTTTCTCGGCCTCCTGATAGTGAGCCTCTAGCCACATCGCTTGTAATTTACCATGCGAGTCCTTGGTAAACTTGTGGTTCTCCAAAATGTGATAGAGATCACGAAAATTGCCCGTGTGGAAGGCAACCACAGCCCGGGCACGAAGGATGGATTCATGCTTGTTTATCGCCTCGCAAGCCCCCGGCGCCACTGGAAGCGACCATAGGAAGCGACCCAGCCGCTCGATGTCCCCGGTCTCCTCCAGCGTCTCGCAGACGCTCGCCACTTGCTCTGGAGAGAAGTTTAAGGTTGGTAGCTGAAACATTGACAAGTCTTCGGGAGACCTGGAGCTGGGCGCACTGCTCGCCAACAGCAAAGGGCGATCAGCAAAGTTTGGCAGGAAGAAATGAGAGGGATAAAGCTCTAAAGGCGATCTGAAAACCATGGAAATGACCTGGGAGAGAATGAAATTTGCGAAGGAAAAAAAGACCGACGAATTCGGATTGAATGATTCAATAGCTATCGCCTAATGACACCAGCTTCATAATATCTCCCTCTAAATCCACCGTGAGTGTAGCATTGAAATATTTTGTTTCGCTTTTCTATTGGTCTTCTTGGTGTCGTTGTAGCGTTGTCATGGCAGCCCTGCCAATCACTGTCAAGCGTGCCAATCATTAGCCAGTACGTAGAGGCTTTCACCACTTCGGCTGCACGCACGGGGGGTTATCAGGAACTCCAATCTCAACAGCACCCTCCCTTCCCTTGACTCGTGTGAAGTCGAAGCAGAGTCTCGCCTATTTGTTGAATGGAATGAGCAATTAGAGGGTGGAATATTATTGTGATCTTAACGAGGCTCGTTAAAGTTAAAAAGATATGTAGGGAGAGAAGGCAGGGGTGGGGTTTCTGGATGACAGTCACGGACACGGGAATTTAAATGAAGCGCTAAAACGGAATCCACGACAGGGTGCAGATAGGCTATTTCATTCTTTAGCACCTCGTATGAAGCTGGAGAGGATACGATGTTACGCCGGCTCGCTTAACCCATAGCCTAAGTAGCCTAAATTAGCCGTAAAAGCATGCAATCTAAAATGATGGACATATTTGTTCGCTGTGCCTATATGTTATCGCACGCCAACCCGATCTCGCACGCCGAAAACTCCCGGATCGTTTTTGTATTGTGATCGCGTTTCGATGCTATTCTCATTCAGTGACAGCCGTTTACTAGTGGACGCAATATTGCACTGCTCAGACCAAAAACTGGCCCGTTGCCCATGCATGTTGGAAAAAAGCACGTGATCATTGATAACTTATTTTTTATTTTATTCAACACTTTTTTGCAGTTAGCTATACTTATATAATACCAATATTGTGTGCTACTTTTAGGTTGTAAAAATTAGTAAGACGTTTTACAAGAATGAAGGATAGCCTATAATCTATAACCATGCCACGAGATTCGGCTTCCAAAGGCGTGATGGTATTGGTTTCATGGTTTGCATCAAAGAGTCTGTGCTATGCTATAGCCTATTTACACTTAGTGCTTAGTTCGTGTAAAAATGTACGCGTCCACTCGATAAAGAACATTGACCATATTATGAGAACATCAGCCGCAGTATCCACACTTTCTCTAATTTAACTAATGCCGACATAATTTATTTCAATTTCCTGAATTGTTCAGGTGTTCAGAACTTGTATGTCTCTTTCAGATACTAAATTCCATCTTATCAAAGTATACAGGTAGCCGAAATGGGATAATGTTTTTTTAAGTCCTATTCCGTTAACTTATTAGCCATTGTCACATATTCAAAATGTACTGCAAGCTCGTGTGTGTGTGTGTGTGTGTGTGTGTGTGTGTGTGTGTGTGTGTGTGTGTGTGTGTGTGTGTGTGTGTGTGTGTGTGTGTGTGTGTGTGTGTGTGTGTGTGTGTGTGTGTGTGTGTGTGTGTGGCAGAATGAGGGGCGGGGAAGAGATCTTAATAGAAGTATTGGGTCACGTTGTGTCTCCAGGATCAAATCTGTTTGTTCTTCTGTCACAGGAAACTTAAGTGAAGTAACTCCAAGTGGCACTTGAAGTGGTCCCTTCGGAAAGCTTTTTGGACTGGAAATAACCTGTGTTATTTCATTGTAGACCGTATTTTTTAAAAACCACTTGGTCAAGCTGTTTTACATTTAGAAAAGCTCTTAATTATGCCATATGATACAGGTCCGTCTCGCCAAATAAGTGTTTGCATGGCACGGTTCAAATGTGATTTGGAAAGAGTATTCGCATTTAGTGGAAATTGCATAAAAACAGAAAGAACGTGGCAAGTTGCCGTAAAATCACTTTGTTTAACATAGCCTTTGTTTTCATTAAGCAAGTCATTAGCATCCCAAATAACTTCATTCACCTTGTTTAATCGTCTGTTTATCCCCTATAGCTCTCATTGCTCTGTACTATGCCAAAATCAGCGGGGAGCAAGGTCCTCAATACCGATGAACGTTTAGCTCTGTCTTTTTAATACTGACAAAGACCATGAAATAAGAATGTAACAGGCAGTGGATTTTCGCAGCTGAACATTTATTATTTAAACGTGTTTCTAGTTTCAGTATTTTTAAGTGAAGTGACATCAGGGGCTTGAAACTTAACACGTAATTTCGGCGTTCAGATGTCTCTCTGAAAGAGCCATAGCTTTAATAGAGCTACGTGTCGTCACAGAATGCCAGAGATCACTGAGAGGAGCTCGGTCGTATGAGGAGGTAAGCAAACAATTTCTTAGCTGTCGATTCAAACTTGCTCTCAATTCTTACACGAAAATGTGTCCTCCCATCCTCTCACCAATGTTGGCAACTACGCGGTTAACATGCATGAGTAATTTTGAGCATTGTGTGGTGAGTCGGGGACTTGCATGCAAGTGTTTGAGGAGGAAAGGGCACGGGACACTGCCTTCTCCGGTTAAAGGTTTTATTTCATTTTAAACATTTATTCTGTTTTTACATCCACTCAGGTCATCATTAAACATTGCCAAACAGGAAATCGATCTCCATGCGACGGTTGCAGAAAGAGAATCTTCTCGGGAGCGGTGGTTTGAGTCTTTCTGTTTTATTTGTATTTATATTTTCTTGTCTTAAACTGACTTATGAGTTGTAATTTGTAAAACTTTATGTAACTCCAGCGATTTTTTTATCCATTGCTCACTCTTCCCTTATATCACGTCTCTTTCGTCTCTTTTTTCTTTGTGATTTCTTCATTTCATTCATTTATAAATTATCTATTGCTGTTTTCTGGTGCTATACCGCAATAGTACCATTCAAAATGGACTTGGTTTGAATGTGGCTATGATGTCTGTGTTGCTTGCACAAGTGTGTAGCCTTCGTAAGTTTTAGTATGACCTTTCTTAAAAATAGCTAATTGTTCTGAGACTCACCAGAGAGTTGGTCAAATTCTTAAGTGTTTGTGGCTTCATAAAAGACACCAACAGATTATAAAGCGAAGGCGAAAGATTAAACAACAAGCATAGTTCAGTAGGACACCGCTCATATTCCCAGTTTATCGCTCTTGAAGTTGTCATCCTCTGCCGGGACGTTGCTCTCCACTCCGTGAATCATGCAAGACAAGTGCAGCTTGCAGCGTTGTGGGGCCGTCGTAACGGGGCGCAAATGCCCCTTTCTATTCTCTGCTCAGGGTCTTAACCTCGGCTGTATTTGGAATCCGCTTGGCTTATTAAATGTGGGTTGTAGCACAATGGAAACGTTTTATTACCTCTGGCTACGATGTCACACCTACACGTAGGTAGCCAATATGCGATCCAGGGAAACTCTGAAGTGTGACAAATGTTTGATATTTGGAAAAGGAAATGTGGACATTGGTAATTTAATGCTGATCATAGAACTCTCTTTATGAAATTCTCTATGATTCATTTATCTTTTAATCATTTAGTTGCATTGGCTAGTATACATTATTTGTACTTTGTAAGTAGGCTATGAGTTCCTGAAACCTCGATGAAATGTTTGATTTCATTCTTTTCTCTTTTCTTTTTTTTTTTTTTTTTTTTTTTTTTTTTTGCTGGGGGAGGGAGGCGAAATGCGAGCAGCATTTTCAACAGAGATGCCCCCTCCCCTCTTTTTTGTGTGGTCTCATTAAGTGGGCATCCTGCTAGGTCTGCGGAGTTATACGGGAGCTGTCCAATCACTGCATTTGCACGGCTTGTTAGCGACATTTAATGAGGGTTCTCTGCAAACCAAGTGAATGGCGCTTCAATGTTAGATTTACCTTGTGTCAACTCGTTACTTCTAATGAAGCCATTGGAGGTTTCGCTGGTGAATGGAGCCGGACGCCTGGAACTGCAGGCCCTCTTTCTTCCGGTTTCTCTCAGAGCTTTGGCTTGGCCCAAATCCATAGGCTATGTGTGGTGTGGGTGGTGAGGACGACTCGAGCACTGCATTTTGGGGGGTCGAGGGGGAGTTACGGAGATATTCATATGAAATAGCTACGTTGTATCCATTCTATTGATTATGCTGCTTTCAGGACCTCATAGGATTTAATCATATCCAGAGCCTGTGAGTGATAAGTAATTATTATAGCCCCCTCCTCGCGATAAATGTACAAACCATGCACATAGTACTAAGTACAGCGTACTTTAGGATTATCCACAATCTACACATTTTTCCACACTGTTTTGATATTTAGGGATATTTTTGTCCAATTGTTGCATGCAACAAGACTAATCTTGATGCAAATTTAATAGTGTCTAAAACGGAATGCATTCAGTTAATTAAAATACTAGGCTAATAACAATAGTGATGATGATTATACAATCCAGTATGACGACTGGACTGAATTTCTTTATTAACATGTATTCTAATATGTGATGTTGAGTTTTACTTTACTGTTGTGAGGCATGCGAACCCAGATGCATCATGTTAATGATTTTACGAAACTGTACATTCACTGACATTAACATAATAAATTAACAAAGTAAAAAAAACGTTTACTATTTTAAACTATTTTAAAACAGCGTGCTGCTAATTAAACAAATTAAAGCATGAATTAAGACTGGGACTGCATTGCCTTTGGTTCTATTACATTCAAGTTCTGATGTGAAACTTGAATCTCTCGAATTAACGAAATAATTGTTTTTAAAACATGAGATAAACTTAAAGAGATGTCGATTTAATGTTTCACATAAAACTTGGTTTAAGAATTAGTCTATAAGTATTCGACGTGGTTATATTAGCCTACATTTTCAAACATCCTGATGCCCTTTACTCGGGCGGGGTATAGGCTATGGTCTTCTTTTGCGTTTCGTATCGGTAGCCCTATCAGTTGTTTTGTCAATCTTGATCAGGTGCAAAGTGTCACGATATAACCATTGAAGCCGCTGTCATAACGACCCGGGGCAACCCGACAATAATTCATAAACGCTGGCAATCTGTCACTTTGCGTCTACGGGGAGTTTTCTATTAAAGCTTTTAAATGGGCAGAAAGTGAAACACGGGTCTGTCCGTAAAACAATCCAATCTGGAGCAAATAATCAACATGGGCAAATTATTAGCGCCTCAGTTGAGCTACTGCTGAAAGGGCAGAGCCATTCATGAATTGCTCAATCTCCTCGTCCATTCTCCCTCAGTCATTCATGCTATAATGATTCAATTTGTTGTAAAAATGAGACTCACATTTGGGTGGGACATTTGAAGATTTTTCACTTTAACTCATTCTTAATGAGTAATGAAATTAGTTAATTTGTCGTAAAAATTAAAGTGTATTTTTCCCTCTCAACATCATCACTGCGTTGGATTGGACATGGCATCAATACATCTAAAGTAGAGTGAGGGATGAAAAAAACATTGAGATATTGGCTACAATGGTTGTTTACGGTCTAACAATAGACGTTCTGGATTTTCAAATATGAATTCGAGGGAAACTGAAATAATTAATGCTTACATTATTTGGCATAATAATACACTACATAAAATGTTGATCAAATACCGCGATAAAGATGTCCATATTTTTTTTATTTTTTTTTATTAGCCTATATCGACTTGGTTTTTTAATATAATTAATTATTTTATTTTATTTTATGTGAATGTATATGACTCATAATGTACTAAAGTGCAACATTTTGCAAAATGCAACCTGCCTTTCTCTGCCCGCCTATAAACTGCTGTGTTTAACGTAAGCCTTTTCTTCGTCCTTCATTTGACAGGGAAGTCAAGTGACTGAAAAATTACACGAGTGAAACCAGCATATTTAAATAGGACAAGCACTGCTATTGTGGGTTGACGTGTTTTTGTACCTGTTATCGAGAATGACAGTGATTGTTGCTCGAGAATGATACATAATAATTGCATTTTGTTTTTTACACATCTGTTTTTTTTTTTCTGGAATTTGACTTGAGACACATTTGAATGTTTTAGCTTAGGCCTATGTATTGAATAATATGTTTAATAAGGGTGTTCGTTCTTAATTTTTTGTATTGGCATCATGTAATGTGTATTCATGTATTTTATCATTTAACCATTAAAACTGTTTCATCAGTGATTAATGCTGGCTGGTTAATTAATAAAATCAAAAAAATAAAAATAAAAAAAAGCTAAAAACATTGGCTTATGTGTCTGCGTGACCTGTGCTGACCCACAAAATCTCTCATTTGTAAAGGTTAAGTTCTTTGGTAAACGTATTAAACTCGCTCACTCATTCACCCATTAAAAAAAAAGATGATGCAAAATATTTAATATTGATTGGTCAGATTTTGGGCTGCACTGGGACAATTCCTTATAAAATGTTTCCCTTTCATTTATTTGAGCAATTTAAATATACCTTGTCAAAAGTTTTAAGTCAAGGAGGGGAACAAAGTAATCGAGATTTGTAGGCCTATATGATTACTTGGCAGTGACTGAAAGTGCACTAGAACTTGTTATTCATGAGTGAAAAGCATCTGTCGAATAGGATTTCTGTTCTAAAGAAGGGTTTAACCACAGAGATCAATAGAGGACGTCTGGATTGCTACAGCAGATGCAATGCGCTACCGCTGACAGGTAGGCTACAAGGCGCTACTTTGAGGAGACGCGCGAAATATCAACAGGTAGGCCTAGACAGGCCTATAGACCGTGTATCTAACGAGGAGCTGAAGGGAAATACAAATTAAAAAAAGAATTGGAATTTTGAGATTTTGAACTTGTGAGCTCCTGATTTTTGTAACGGGATACTGACAGGAAGTAACACAAAGAACTCTCTGAAGGTTTGGTCTGTTCCTCACGAAAGACTGAGTTTTTTTTTTTTTTTTTTTTACTTTTTCTATTAACAGATCAACGAGGAAACAAAAGAATCACTGGTCTATTGTAACAGAGGCTGCTAAAATGGTCATTCTATTTCAAGTAATGCAATTTGGAGAAGATAAGGGAAATTAGATGTTATGTTTGTTATTAAACTCTGTTTCTCACCTAATAGAACCTTTAGCCTACATTTTCTGATATAAAATTATGCTTTCATAAACGTAACATTTCTTTAAATAGAATTCATTATTTGTAGATTTTATGTGACTGTATAATGTTATAAAGTGAAGCTATAGATACAAAGGCTTCATTCAGGGGTTTAGTCAAATATGTGACTTATTTGTATGACTTTTCAATTCACAATGAAATTGGATTTCCTTTGGAAAGCTGTCCATTGCACCCACTGACAATGTTTCCCTCGTGTTTGGATAGCATCCACTTCCAGAGTTGATCGATATTAGAGTTGACTGGGAAAAACTCAATGTTTGCACAACATGTTGTTCTGGCGAAATCTTGAAACACAAATGCAATTAGATGCCAGTCTAACTTCCGAAACGTTCACTTTTACCGCGTCTTTTAGGTAGGCCTACTTGATCACTTTTTTTTTGTTGCAGATTAACGCACATGTATTTTTAATTAGATCACTTAATTAAATTATTAGGAGATACTCAAGCAGATGTCAAAACGTCTTAAAAATGTTTATGATTGAATGACTGAGCCCAGTGCAAGACGCACCCCGTGGCCAGATGAAATATTAATGACTGACAGCTGTAACCTGTAGCCTAGCCTACCCTCGGTCTTTCAATTGCTGAGATGGTCATCACATCCACCGCTGAAGCATCACCTCAGACTATTTGCTCAAATACGACTAGGCTATATTGATTTATGACCTGCAATTCCCTGATAGCTCAACCCGTACAAAGGGAGAACGAAACCCCAAATCATCTAAATAATTCTCTACATTTTTGGATTTCATGGGTTTTAGCCTATCTCATTTGCCAGAATAATAGCAGTGTGTATGTGATTATTGTTTAGTTTAGGCCTTATTGCAAGGGTTCTCAGACTGTTTGCTGTGAACGCGACAAATAAGCATTTGCTTGCGCACCCAGACAAGGTGAATCTAAAGGCAAATGTCGCGCAGAGGTAATGGGAAGTTATTGGGAGGTTGTCCTACCATATTGTCCTGCAGGTCTGTGGTTCACGGCGGGGTTAAAGAAACTGTTGATATCTTTGTTTGCTCTCTCCGCCAAATCCTTTTCCTTCCTAAAAAAGGATGTGTCCTGCCCAGCAGTGCTGCGCTCACCGTCTCGCACCCCTGTTTGTTTTTATAGGTTTACAACATTGACCAAAACAGGAACACAAATAATATTGCGACGTCATAAACTGCACGGTATGGTCTTGTCTTTTGTGAAAGCAAACCCCGTCCTCGAACTAAAGTGAATTCTTTGTCTGGCTATTTTTGTCCAGAAAATTCTTGTAGGCTACTTCTGCCTATTTTAACTTGTAACTTGCTTTTGTGCGACAAATAGCCTACATTTGCTCAGTCTTCCAGCAGTAACCAAAGGTATCAATAATGAAAGTACCTTTCAAAAGTGAAAGAAAATGTGATATAACGTTGATTGGGTTGTTGATAATACACACAACATAAATTAGCTACAGGAATAAATAAATGATCCTATTGTATTGTATTTAATGTATTGTATTGATAAGTATACTGACGAATAATTTAAAAGAATGCGGTGATGTTATGAATGGCTTTATAAATAAAACAAATTAAACAATTTTTTTTAATAAATTGACTAATTGTAGGCCTATACTGTATGGTTGTTGTTATATGTCAATGTAAAAATGGACTTTGAATTTCATAATGAAGTATATTTCATGATCTTTTTTAAATCATGGCAAATTATCATGTACTCCTGTCAAGAATTCCACTGAGTTATGTTGTCTTTGAAAGCTATGGTTCATATTACTGAGGAGCTTGCAATATTTGACCCATCAGAACAATAACATTGTTTGTCAGCCTGTCACTACTCGGATGACTGAGCTGCTAGCTGTGTGTGAGTGTATGTGTGAGAGTGTATGTGAGAGCGACTGTGAGTGTGTGAGATAAAAAGACAGAAGGGGAGGGAAATATTGTTATGTCCTCTGTATTCTACAACATGACTTGAGGCTTTTAGCACTTTTTAGTTTTGTTCCTCTCTCTCTCTCTCTCTCTCTCTTTGTGTGTGTGTGGGGGGGGGTTGCATGTGTTTATGTTGCCTCCATTAGACTCATTAGATCTGTCTGCAGAGCATCACAAACAAGCTGAACATCATTAGAGCTCACATCTCTCTCTCTCTCTCTCTCTCTCTCTCTCTCTCTCTCTCTCTCTCTCTCTCTCTCTCTCTCTCTCTCTCTCTCTCTCTCTCTCTCTCTCTCTCTCTCTCTCTCTCTCTCTCTCTCTCTCTCTCTCTCTCTCTCTCTCTCTCTCTCTCTCTCTCTCTTTCCCACTTTTTCATTCTCCATATCTCTAAGTACTGCTATCAGGTGGTGTAACATGTAACAAAACCTAAAAATCCTAAATGTCGTACTGTTTGTTTACTGTTGTGCACTGTTTTTGTTAAGAAATCTTCTGAATAATAATATATATTTATATTATTACACTGCTGGAAGCCTTTTTTTTTTTTTTACTCAGCAAGGACACATTTAAATGGATCAAAATGACATTAAAGACATTTATAATGATACAAAAGTGTTCATCAAATAATCCTGAAAAAAAAAATCCAGACTTTAAGCAAATCATTAAACAGCACAACCATTTTCAATAAGAAGAATAAGAAGATTTGGGCACCAAATCAGCATATTAGAATGATTTCTGAAGGATCGTGTGACACTGAAGACTGGAGAAATTATGCTGAAAAATGTAGTTTGTCATTACAGATTATTATTATTACAAAAAAAAAAAAAAAAAAAAGTATATGATGTTATATGTGTTTTTGTGTGAAGTGAGTCTAAAAGTGCAGTGGAAGGTAACTTTTCACACTTCTCTGTAATAGAATAGATCCTTGAATAAAACATAGTGAGCTATTAACATTCAACCAACTGACACTGAAATTGTGACCATACCGGAGCTGTAAATAAATGAGGCTGGAATGTGCTACATGACTCCACTGGACGATGTGAACAATAACAAAATGTAGTGCTGTGTAATCCTGTATCTAAAGTATGAATCCTAAATGAAATTCCATAAAAGGATTAGTAGAGTGTCACAGAGGAGCCGGTTAAGAGTACCAAAGGTAATTTGTAACCTTAGCAACTACTGGAAATGGGGATTATCACAGCCATGTGGGCCGCCTTTGTGGATTGGGCCAGAGTGAGGTTGCCCAGGCTACAACCCGGATTCCTAAATCATCAGAGTCAGAGACAGATTTATACACTCTAATTTATATAGAGGAATTAATTCTAGATCATTTCAAACCTTTGACATTTAAAAAAAGGGCAACTGTAAATTTAACGGTGTGAGTATTGATACATGTTGTTTATAAATCAAGGAAGACTCTGTATTAAGCATTTCATTTTTTGGCGACCCTTTACTCTTGCTGACACATTTTAAAAATGAAATGACACAGAAAGACTTTTTTTGTGTGTTGCTGAACGTTATTAAAAACCAAAGCTGATCTTTAAATTGATTAGTAACTGGATTTAAGCTGTTGTCCAAAGCTTCAGCTCAAAGCAAGAAACTCACAGTCTAACATTTAATTGTGGAGGCATTATCCAGCAAGTTTAACCACTTTCTTGTTGGGACTTCTCAAATGTCTTATTGCTTAATCATGTGGAAGTGACAACAGCCAAACCCTCTCTATCTCTCTCTCTTCTCCCACTCTGTCATTCTATTTTCATTTCTTTGTAAGTTTGGGGAAGCTATTAAAGCAACAGTAAAAGGCTTCACAAATGACATTTGCTGACATTCAAGGAAGTGCATTTATCAGCCAAGTACAGTTCACCTTGGTGAATGAAATCCATTTGTGCCAGTGTCTGCCTGGTGGCCTCTCTTTCTCTCGTTTGCTCTTTCTTTCTCTCCCTCTTTCTCTCTCTAAATTGATGCCCAGCGAATGGGGAAATGGCGAGGTGGCGCACGGTGCGGCAGCTGCTCTCAAATGTCACGCTGGAAAATCTTTAATGGGCTAAGTGTAGCCTTTCCGGCCCCAACTTGTCAGGTAATCAGAAATCTCTGTGACTCCTCTCCCTCCTCTCTCCTCTTCCCACATTTCCAAGCTCCCCAGGGCCACATCCCAACATTAATTACACGTTATTCTGTTCGGAACTCCACTGCCGTGAAACAGATAGACTGCTTTTAAAAGTCTAGACACTGGAGGAAAAATCTTCTCTGCTTGGTTATACATTTATTATCTACAGGGAAGCTAATTCGTCACTTATTTCAAAGACTAATGCCATAACTTTTAAGGAACTCTACATAATGTTCGCACAGAAAGGACAAGAGGCCAGTGTTTCTTAAACTCGCCGACATGTGACTCATATACGTGTTTACTGCAAACAATGTGCACATTACATCACTGTAAACAATTATATGATCGAAAAGTTATGACAACATATATTTTTACGTTGCTTTAACTCATCAAAATAAGTTACGCAATTTGCAGCTTTTTTGTTACACACGACTCAACTAATTTGTTTTAAAGTCAAATTTGATCTGTTGTTTGATTCATGTAAACAGTGTATACTATCAATAAACAAAAGTATTTTCTGCTTTATTATTGATGAAGTGATCTACATGAGAATATTTATAAAAATAAAAAAAAAAGAGAATTCTGTCAGGACCACTATCGTCAAATACGATTCACAATTAGCATACATTTTGGATTGGCGGTATGGCCCCGTTCTGGGCGAGAACTCCCTGCGCATCCATGCAGCCTAGCATGGGTTAGAGCAGGGAGAGCAGCAAAAAAAAACCTTGGGGTAAACAGAACAGAACCAACATGAATGTTTTGCAGATATCATATTTCAAGATTTAAAGTACAACATAATTCGAGAATTTATTCTGATTCTAGGGGAATCGGAATGTCAAATCCTGACTGACGAGAGGAGGAGCTGGGGATGGAGGAGGGTAATAGCTACTGAGAAACATGATAGCTAATACTGAAGGAGCTTATATATGTATACGGTGATAGGCGTTGTATTCCTATAGGTAGACGTAGGTCAGCTGAGAGTGTTTTTCTCATAGGTCTAATAAAATTCCTCTACTTCAAATCATGGAGCTGGTCATAGTCATTGTGTAAATAAAGTGAGCCTAGCAAGATATTAGCACATGCTACTGTTGTATGAAGGTGATTAGCATTCTACTGCAGGAAGCCACCACTCTTCAGAACGCTTTGTCCTGAACAATAGACAGGTCAGGCCAGGTGCTGTACAGACACGCAAAGTCATTGTTGAAAGAGCTAAAGGGAAGTGGCGTGCCATTGCTTAGCCACCAGAACACCAGCTCCATTTAGCACAGGTTAATAACCTATTAGAAAGAAAACGTGTTGCGTTGATTTATGATAACATTCATTCACACTATGTAGCTGAGATTTAGATGACAATTTAAAATCAGTATTCATTTTCACATGTTTTTAACAATTGTGAGCTCAGTTTTGCTTTTTAGCTTGTCAGTTCATACTTTGAACAAACTGTGCAAACTGTGCTGTGCATTTTCAAGTTTTTTGATAGTCTCCCCATTGAAGATCAGAACACGTATTCATGAGGACATAGCTTGGACACAGAGGCTTCTGAATGGAGATGACCTTTAGTGTCAGAAAGCTTTCCACAGTAATAACTCTTTTTCTCCACATTCAGGTACAAGATGGCTGATAAAGTTTCTCCTAAAAGCCGGGTGTAGGTCCTGCAGTTGTGACTCTTATTCTCAACCTCAAGGTGGTGCTGATGGGGAGAGAGGTGGCACTGTAATGTGAGTACTGTAAATATGCCCATTAGAAGAGTGAGTGTAAGTATCTGAGAGCGCAGACATTTTATAGAGAAAATTTTAGAATTTTACCGTGATTGGATGTAGAAAATGCACAGCACAACATAGATGCACTTATGTTGAGGGATCAAAGTCGTGAAGAGGTTGTTGTCAGTGTCACAAGGGCTGTGTAACACACACACACACACGCACACGAGACACATCTACTGTCACTGAGGGAGTGGACAGGCTATTTGGATATGTGCAAGCTACTCTCAGCAGTGCTTGTCCACTGGCAGCCTGACTGAAAAGTGCTTTTCCGTGTTAGAAAAAAATAAGTATTCTTTTTCTCCTTTCAGTAAACTCCCTTGACACTGAGTTACTGCTGACAGAGAACTGTGTCTAAAAATATCTCACCGTTATGATATCATGCCATGAAAATAAACTGTCATGGAGTCACTGCCTTATCAGTGCACACCTCTGAATAAACCATGTGCCTGGGACAAAGCACCATTACATTACAGAACAGTGTAGCCTAATCATTGTGCATTATCATTGCAGCTAACTCTATGCTCCTTTTAAATGCTGTTTTTTTTATTTTATATCATACCTAATTAATTTAATACCACACAAAAGCACTAGGTCTGCAAAGAGAGTGGAGAACAGCAGCGAGATAAGATTTCTATGAAATAATTTGTGCTAATAGTCTCAGTGACTGTAGCACTTCACTGCCATCACAGATGCCTTGCTTTAAACAAGAGGACATGCAGTAATCATTATTCTTTAATTTTACTTCAAGGAGCACATAATTAATTCTTCATCTTGAACTTGGAGGGAAAAGCAGAATTCATTTAGAGCCATGCAAGATAATATGAAATCCCCTATGGTATGATGATGATGTAAGGCAGCAGGGCTGTGCTATTGGCGTCCTGCTGTTCTAAAGCAGATGCTGCAATAGCAACATTATGGAATTATCGTTTCTATTTAACTTCAGAAGTACTTCATTACAACAGGGTCAAACAAATTAGCTGTTAATGCATTGGCTGGGGCACAAAAAAATTTGGAAAATTGGATGGCAGAGCTGATGAAATAGAAGACATTTAATGTTTTGTTCATTATATTTATGGATACAATAATTTTGTCTCTTATGCTCACCACGGCTGCATTTATTGGATAAAAAATACATTAAAAACAGCAATATTGTGAAATGTTATTACAATTTAAAATGACTGTTTTCTATTTTAAGATATTTTAAAATGTAATTCATTCCTGTGATGAGGTATGAAGTATTTACTCCAGTTAGTGTCACATGATCCTTCAGAAATCATTATAATATGTTGATTTGCTGCTTTTGAACCTTTCTGAATAACTGTAAAAAAAAAGAGAATGCAAGTGTCAGAAAGTCCCGAACTGGGATATCCTGTCTTTCTCACGCACAACTGATAGGCTGCAGATAAACTATAGCGTAGAAATGGTGACACAAGAATGAATGCTGTCAGTTGTAATACAACACCAAGATCAAAGGATGATCAGGGTAATAGTCAGTACAAATCTTCATTATGCCTTAAAAGATAACAATGATGAGATGTTTAAAAAAACTTTAAGACCTTCATTGTCTCCACCTTTGTTATTTTGGAGATTTTGTTATACGGCCACATAACTTGAGAATCCGTCCCGACAACAGCTTATCGACCCAGACAATGTTAAGTAGCCTATGCAAAATACATGTGAATTATGAGCATAAATAGCATTTGAAAATCTTCTTTATGACACAGAAGAATGCTTTGTGCTTAATCCGACTTGGAATGTGAGGTGTTAAAAATAACAACACACACACACACACACACACACACACACACACACACACACACACACACACACACACACACACACACACACACACACACACACACACACACACACACACACACACACACACACACACACACAAACACACACACAGGTTCCCAGGGCATATTAACTGCATGTTTCCTGCAAGAGCTGTCAATCTGAATCACAAACCAAGTCCGGACAGGGTCGTGTGCATGTGTGTGTTTACAAAAGTTGATCTGAGCCTGTGCAGTGTGCACAAATTCGAGTGCCAAGTGTGTGACGGGTTTCACTTATATTTTGACATAAATAGATGCCCTGAATTGAGGAAATTAAAGAAGCCTTGTGTTTGTGTGTGCATCCTGAATAAGAAGCCGACGTGCCTGGGCAAAGAAGGGTATTCTCCTTTTAGCATTTCTTAATGCACAAAGGCCAAGGATTGAGTTTCATCTGTCTCCAGTTTACACAGACACTAATGAGAAGGCATGAAATTGGCTATTGCGATTACCTTCTAAACCCAGCCTGTTGGAGCAAGGCCTTAGGGCCTGCCTGGAGCCTGACTGACATCATACTTCATCACAGGGAGACATTAGCCATATGAATGATAATCTGACAACATGACACTTTAGCTAAGATAAACAAGAAGGGTAAAGAATCAGCTTTAAAGCCCTCTGTAACATGATCAGCTTTTTTATCAGCATGTAACCAGCACATAACATCATTGCTATAATTTTCTCCACTAATGACGGTAATGTCGGCGAGCGCGCATTGATGTCCGCGGGCCGATTGTGTAAATGAAACAGAAAACGTACATTGACAATTACATTGTCAATTCAAATTTAAGGAGGTAATGCCGCCCATTCATTTCACCAGCCAGCAGTGTTTCCCTATTTATCTGTGACAGAACGACACGTCGACGGCATGCTGGAGGAAAAAAGCGACAGACAACAGCAGTGTCTCGAGTAACACCAGAGAAGAGACGCGCTACGACATGAAAAATTCATCGTCCCTGGTAAATCACTGGGCTGTTTTAATTTACGTGGGGAAGAGGCCGTGTCGAAGGCCAGTTGCTGTTCTAATTAAACTGATACAACTCACAAAATTGGCGCGCTCGTCACCGGCGGCCTCCGTAGCGCCTGTCACCGCCCGCCTCGCGCATCTTTAGACTATTTGAAAATCAATTATCTCAACAAACCAGCTGTAAGGACTGCGTGCCAGCCACTTATTCCTGAAGTGAATAACGTATTTGAAATTCATTACTGCACGGAGGGACGGAAGTCTCGGGTGTTTTTTATTTTATTTATTTCCATTATTTATTGCAAGCCTGAAACAATACACAATCTCATTTTCATGTTCTCTTAAACTCCATGACTATTACATGATTTCACCCATCTCACCTCCGTCATCGCCGCTGTCTGCAGATTGTGGTGGAGTAAAACTCGACGGTTCTTTTCATTTATTTATTACATGCAAATCAAAGCACTCCTGGAGGTGCTCTCCCGTTTTGCATAAATATTGATGGGTACGGTGTGCAGTGTGTGTTTGTTTGTGCCGGGGGGGAGGGCGCTGAGGGGGGCGCGCTGCTCAAAACATTATCTTTGCACCGTCAGATTGACCTAGCGTAAGAACCCGCTGCACATTTTGATGACATCCTTTTTTGTCACCTCTTTTGCAGGGTAGATGACAGGCCAGGGATGAGCTTCAACAGTGGCGTGTATACGTGTATATGTAACAGCCCTGTGGAGTGTTTGTGTGTCAAGGACGTTAGCGGGGTGGACAGCTGATGGACACCAGCGTGGAGGAGATGTGATAGTGAGTTGATGCAATGTCACTCGCACTCAGATCTCACCTGAGCGCTCCCTCCCTCTCTTTCCCTGTCCGTCCCGTGCCTCGGTTCCACCCTTTACAACTGCTTTCTCCCTATCTTACTCCATTCCGCACACCCCCTTGCTATATATCTGTCTCTCACGATGTTCGTTCCTAGCCTTGCTTTCCTTAAGCCCTTCGCGCAGGATCAGGTCGCAGGGGTGGGGGGCTGAGAGAGAGAGAGAGAGAGAGAGAGGGAGGGAGGGGGAGAGAGAGCTTTATCAGCAGGTCTGCTGGATGGGGTTGTCAGGCGAGAGTCAAGCAGGGTCACCGTGGTGACAGGAGGTGTCACTTCCCTGCATAGCCGCCTTTTGTGCCACCAGCTGCAGTCTTGAGCACGCTTTTCACAGACCTGACTGGAACTGTGCGCCCAACATGTGTGTGTGTGTGTGTCTGTGCAGCGTGTGATCAAGATACTACTGTTTTTTCCATTTTTTCCTCTGCCAGTGAAGTGAGGCTCTGCTGTAAAGGTGGTGTGGATAGAAATGGTGTCCTATGTTTTAAGATTGATGAAGGTTGCAGTACCACATGACCTTAAGACCAAGCATACACACTCATTTGTAGAAAGCATTTGTTGTGTATATTGATCTACAACACTAGATCCTATGCATTTCTTCAGGCAAAATGCTGCAGAATGAATATCCCTGTTACAGTGTAATTATACATTTAAGTACTGAATAATATGAATTAACTAATATGTAGGGTTATAGGGTAGGATTAGTTGCATGTAATTACACCTGATATATAGTTATTACTATAGTAAATACATGTTTGTGTAACAAGGACACATTAAAAGAAAGTGTTACCATTTTCCCTGTACTATTTTAGGGTTGCCAAATTTTATATACTATGAAAAATGATATATATTGAAAATATATTTGTATCAAACACTGAATAAAAATGAATTGCCATTTTCGACAATAATTGAAGAATAACACTGGTGTAAGGTGCACTGTGAGTGTATGTCACTGCGGTGTCCATTGGGCATTTGCCGTACAGTAATGTAAGATTAAGTAAAGGTGTTCTCTCATTCTGCCTCAGGCTAGGGGCTTACAGCAAATCAAAAAGCAGAGCAGAAGGAAAATGGGGTCAAATTGCCTTTCAGCCGCCGTAATCTTCAAATCGTTGAGAAATTACCTCAGGAGTGAGCGCCAGCAATTTGTTTCTATGAGTAGTGGGATGAGAAGGCCACTTGAATTACTTAATTTCAGAATTTGACGAACACACAGACATGCTATGCACCATGTGTGCTCAGACCCACTGAAAGAGAGTTGTTTACATGCAAAAAGAGAATGGGAGCTGCAATCGATGGCCAGGCCATTACAGGATATGTTTAAATGTGGCAGAAACGTTTTAGCAATTTGGCAGTGTCCAGATTCTGCAGAAGGAATTATTTGATCAATATCATTGCTGCCTAATAGACAAGAGTAAATTATATGATCAATGCCGCTGCCCGGTGTATGCAGGACAGTGATATACCTTTGTACACACTTTGTCCTTGTGCATGCTTGTGCATGTGGCCAGTGCTTTTATTTAGTATTTCTTAATGTCCCTCTCGAGGCATATGTGGCCTAAATGTACATTAGAGGCTATGAAATGTGAGCTTATATTCAGACATTTGCAGCCATTTACTGTACAGGCCATGTTGTACTGAATTTGTATTAGCTAATCTTTGATACTGCGATTTCTTAATTTGCATTAACCAGGACATCATTTTAACTCTAAATATTACGCTCTATACAAACTTGAGAAATGTTATGATGGCTTGGTGACTTTCCTCTGATCTAAAATGATATGTGTTTATGTGTCTCGCCCGTGGTTAGATACACAGGAGTATGTTTAGTGATCTGAGATGACATGTTAGGGACCCAGAATTTGCCAAAACAAACGCGGTGATGCAATTCTGTCTGAAGTGTGCGCGGCGCTTCGAGACATCACTCTCCGGCAATGAGTGATCCTGTTTTGCTCTGTCTTCAGGACAGAGGGAACGCTGAAGTCTTTTCATTAGACGGTGTCATTTCTTTCTTTCTTTTGTTTTGAGTTACATTTATTTTTCTGATTCTTCTCTCCTCGTATTCATCACATGACAACTCATGGTGTGCTTGCTAATGCTAAGCAAGTGAGACGAGAGAGAGGAGGGAGAGAGGTTGCAGGAGGGAGAGTGACACAAAGAGAGCTTGTCATACTTGCTTAAGGATGAAATATTAAGTGTGCAGCCAGGTTGTAATTTTCTCCAGCAAGAGCAGAAAGGGTGTGGGGGAGGAATCACACCATGACTTTCCCTTTCATTCCCCAAGCTGCATATTACTATTTAAACAGCATTATTTTAATTACAGGTGCAATAAAAAGCGCAGCTGTTTAAAATCCAGTGTTCTACTTCTAATACAACGAATTATTAATCAGTAAACACTGTGCCACTCTGTCTAAACAAACGATGTTTCCCAATAAAAATTGTGATTTAAATGCAAAGTGCGTTGCACTTTAGAGAAATCTTTGTCATATTGCTGATTGTATTTGTGATCAACTTGCATTCATGTTTTGTGGAATGTGCTTTATCGCTTACTATGTGGACTCGGTATTTGTGTGTGCATGCAAGTGTGTGTGTGTGTGTGTGTGTGTGTGTGTGTGTTCATGATATTCTACCTTTCCTGTCAGGAGTGTGTGTGGAACTCTTTCCTGATGTGATACAGAGGGACAGGTGAGGGTTTCATCTCGCTTTCACTTTAAGTCAGGTCGCTGGCTCATCCCACTGTCTGTCTCTCGCTGTCCTGGGAATATACACTTTCGTCACCCTCAAAACACACAAATGCGCAAACGCATACATTTTTTTTTCCTAGCATATTACGGACGTTTATTGTTTTAAAGTGAGCTAATAATATTTTATATCCTCATATTTGCAAGCATGTTTTCATGAGAACATGAGCACACAAAAAACAAACATGCCTTTCAGAGGAAATAATTTCAGGGAATTATACAGGAAGAATCCCTCTCTAAACTGAGAGAAACCATGCTTCGTTATTTCTGCACATATTAGAATATATAAATTCAATTTAAATAAATAATACACTCTCTTTATCACAGGACTATTGTCATTTTTTGTCATGTTTTCTTAACATATTTTGTGTAATCATTTTTATCAATAATTTTCACACAGTAAATATTGAAATGGTTTGGTGTTGGTGTAAAATAATTTATATATTTCAGATGGATTTTCATGATTTAAGATTGAAAGTCTGGATTAAAGGTAAAACAATAAGATCTATGCATAAAAGGCAAAAATAAATAATAAAGTCATGATAAAAGTTTCCAAGACAGTTTTAATGTACCCTTATAACAAAAAAAAACAACAAAAAAAAAACAATAATTTAAAAAGATCATTATTTATTTTTAAAATATTGCCAGGTCTTAGAGTTTCAGTATTACTTATTGTCCTGCTAAGTTACAATTCATTTAAACCAATTCAAACATTACCCCTTCACACCTGAATTTTTTTCCCTACTAGATAAATGCTCTTTACCACAACAATGGACACCACGACTGAAGCAACATAAAAACCCTCATATTTTAACCATACTTGTGAATTAGTCTTGAAGGTTTTGAAAAGAACAATAAAAAAAAATAGTCTCTTTGAAGACAAATAAAATCATATTAATAATATTTAATTAGGCTAATTAACATGGTAACACTTTATTTTGAGGGTCCCTTTTGAACATTCTGTTGACTATAACTTTTCAATTATATTTCAACTAACTCAGAGTATTAGTAGACTGTCTGCTTAATATCTGCTAACTCTTTATTATGATGCTCCTACAACAGAAATTCTATTGATTACAAGTAACTTTGCAAGTATCTCTACTTATTCTAGCCCTAACCCTACTTTGCTAATGCTCTAACACTATAATGAGAGTTAGTTGACATATAGGTGCAACGTTACTTATAGTCAACAGAATGTGTTTAAGATAAAAAAAAGATATAATAAAGTGAAACCATTAATGTAATGTTCTTAAAACATTCGGTTTTTGTAGCTCTGTATTTCAGTTTTGAAATGCTTGGACAAATTTCACAACCTGGGACGTGACTAATTCATGAGGTTCCTGATGATATATTCCAAGACCTGATGTCCATTGCAAATTCCTGTGTTCTGCTACTCTGAAAGATCTTAAAAAATAGCTTTGAATATTATCATTTGATAATAACTATTAAGTTTATAATAGTTGATAACTACCATGACCATAAATCTGCATACAAAATGTAAAAAGGAGGCTTCCTCCTTGGTTAGTTGAATGTGATGCCAAGCTCAATCAGATTAGTTAGGGGTTATAACTTCATTATGATTGGTTGACCAGTGACCAATCAGTGACCAGGCATTAATTATATTATAAAAACATAAATCTTTTATGGTTTAGAAAACAAACAAACATGAAGTCTACTCCAATTAGGCACAGGGTTTGTTTACTATTTCTTGCATGAAATATCATGCAGTTTATAATACTGAAAGTAAATATACAATGCATGACATGTAGTTATTAGACTAAAGTTGTTTAATAAAACAGTACTGGGAGTGTGGAAACAAATTGTTCAAATAATCTTAAACAAAATTGTTATCAATGTCTCTCAATTAGTTAAAAGCTGACCTTGCTCAAGACAGGCACCCAATGCAGTTTCTTAATATAAAACTGTGTTTCAGACTTGTTTTGTAAGGTGTGATTCACGAGATTATGCATTGGCCTGATTTCTGTGTATGCCATGCAAATGATCCCATGGCTTTAGAGATTTATTTCATGATAATGATTATTTTAAGACAATCAAACATGATCCTTTCTTTGTAATCTTGTTTTAAGGTAAATTCATCAAAATGATTTTGTGTTTTATTCAATCCCCAGGAGCAATGCCGTCGTAAGCTCATGACACATCATATATCGTGGCTCTAGAGCTCCTTTATGTGCAATGACCGTCTGTAGATGGAGATAAATTGGAGTAAAATATTGCAGTCCATTTCCCTGGTCAAGCTATGATGTATGATCTTTAAAGGGGACTATGGATGAGGGAGCCGTGGTGATGGAAGAGTTCATAGGATGAGTAGGGTTAAGAAGGTGTGTGTGTGTGTGTGTGTGTGCATGTGCGTGTGCGTGTGCATGTGCGCGCGTGCTCTTCAGCTTAGCACCAGTGATTAAATCAACTTTATTTCTCATTCAGTGAAGAGCTATAGGTTATCCTCATCCATCAGTGAGGCTGATAATCACAGCAAATGATGGAGGTTAAAGACAAGACATTTGTACATGAAAATTAAACTATTCACTCATAAGAGGGTTTTTAAGTGTGGAATCATACGAATAACATAATTCAGGTATTATAACAAGATTTCCCCAACACAGCTCATCTACCATTAATCAAAACTGAGGAGCGATGGTTTAAATTCATCTCAAAGCCATTTCGATCTGAAAGATGTTTAGAAAGCTGTGACGCAAAAAGAGAGAACTTAAATGCATAATACAGACTTTACGTCTGAATATGGAAAGTGTTATAAAAGAGGTGCGAGTAAAAGGAGTGATCTTATCATCCCTCAATCTATTTTCTCTCTTCTTCTGTCTTCAGTGCTGATGAAACATCGTGATTGTTTATGCTGAAGATTAGAACGAAATTGGGCTGAAACTGGTTGTTCTGAGGAGATGGAGATAAGGCTGAGGATTTGTATGGGGCCGTGTGCGGGGCCCTCTTATCGGGGCCCCGGCCACAGGCACTATATGAAGTTGTTCAAGCTAATTAGCCCTGGCAGGAGCTCAGCCGCACCATTCAGCGAGACCCCAACACAAACACTCATAGATACACATCCTGCTCATTATCATGACTTTTATCCTTTTTCCTTTCCATGACATGATAAGAAATTTAATTACAAAAATTTACATTTCACAGCAATAAGTCTGGATAAACAAAGGTTTTTCATCAATTCCATGAATGTCTGACACTTATTTCACCAAGACATTCCACAGCTTGATTCACATTCACCCAAAACTGAGAGTGTGAAATCATGTTTGCTCAGGTCTTTGACAAAGAATTATTCGTTTGATGACGTATTTGTAACAAATTCATTGATTAACCCTTTTCAGATGATCTCTCTGTGGCCATGGAACACAGGTGTTGTTTCTTAGTTCCAGAGAAACAGTACAGTCTAGTTTATTAACACTCTCACCTTGACACATCCTGCCTCATGTGAGCACCCACTAGAGCCATCTGACCTTTGCAGAAAAATCTTTTCAATAAATTGGTTCAGAAATTGGTTTTCAATATGCGCAGACCCCAAAGACTCCTATTCATGCTTTAAACATTTTCTATTACGCATTTTACACATCTCTCTCTCTCTGTGCGTGTGCATGCGTGTGCGTGTGTGTGTTTTATCATGAGTGCTTTTGGATGGACTGAAGACCACTCATTACAGGTAACTGCAAGAAATGTGTATGTGAAGCCTCTTGTGTAGTACTTTTAGCATTATATTGTATATTTTAAAATGAATTATACAAATTAGAATCTATTGGAATGGTGGATATTTGGAAAATCTGGCAGATATGAAAAAAGTCTTCTACTCCTATCTTTGTGCTTCTTTATATACCTGGTGTTGGCAAGTCAGCCCACAGTGCATACAGTAAGCTCCACTTCTCATATGACAATGCTGTGGATATAATGTGTCATAATTTGTTTTAACATTCATTTGCGCACATAAATATATATATTTTTTATTTACCTTATATTTTAAACATTTAATCATTTATATTTTACAATGGATTTCCATATCTTAAAGGGATAGTTCACCCAAATATGAAAATGATGCCATTTGACATCATGAGTTTCTTTCTTCTGTTGAACATATTTTGAAGAATGTCAGTAACCAGACAGTTGACGCTAGCTATTGACTTCCATAAGGTAAAACCATCAACTCTATAAATATTTGAGTTATGAAAAAAGTAAAAAAAATGCATGTACATTATGGTTCAAAAGTTTGGGGTCGGTAAAACTTCTCTTACGTCTCTTAAAAATGTCTCTTATGCTTACCAAGGCTGTATTTATTTAATCAAAATACAGTAAACTGTAATATTGTAAAATAGCATTAAAATTTAAATAAGTTTTCAATTTTAATATATTTTTAAATGTAATTTATTCGTGTGACGGCATTTAATATTTAAAATGCTGATTTGCTGCTCAAGGAACATTTATTTGAGATACGAATCAATGTAAGTCTTTACTGTCGCTTTTGAAAAATGTAATGCATCCTTGATGAATAAAAGTATTAATTTCTTCTTCCAAAAAAAAAAATTGTGTTGAATGAAATTGAATGGTATATTGCAAGACATTCTGAGAAAGGAGAACAGAGTCCGTGTAATATTACGTAAATCTGACAATTAGATAAAGGGCTTTTTTTCTACTTTCTTCCCAGGGTCTTATCTATAGTATGCTTCTTTATCTACCTGGTGTTAACAGGTCAGCCCACAGTGCATTACAGCGAGTTAAACATTAATTTATACACCAATTACCACACTATTAGCTCCTCTTCTGATATGCAACTGACTAGGCTAACAAATCCCAGATCGAAGCATGCTCAATTGCTCAGCTTGTGAAACCCCACTTAAGTGTGTATTAGTTTGTCTGAGACCTTTTTTAGAGGACTTGCTTTGAAACTTCTTCCATCAGTTGACCACATAGTTGCATGAATGGCAATACCAGACAAACAACTTCATTCAGGTTGTATGTAATTAAATTAGTGCACTTAGCTGAAGGTTAGTGCGCACACAAAAAGAGTTGATTCCATACTGTACAAATCTTCTGGTGTCTTTCAAGGGTAAAATACATTTATACGTCTACTTATACATGTATCTCCTAATGTCTGAAGAAGGCAAGTCACCTTGAACCGCAGCAAGTAATGCTAATTCATTCGGATAATAGAACACACTGCATTCATAGGGCTGAAGCGTATTATGCCTGCTTGTACCACTTTTGAAAACAGTGGACACCAAGCAAATTAGTTTTTGTGTTTTAGAGAGAGATAAAGAGAGAGAGAGAAAGAGAAATGAAGGTTGTGAGAAATGAAGCCTTTTTTCACAGGCTTTTTTTGAACAATGGTTTTCTAGAAAGTGACCCTGTGCTCGAGCGTTTTCAATATCTCAAGGTAAAACCAACAGAGGAAATCAAACAGAAGAGACGAATTATTTGTTCGGTTTTCTTTAGAAGGAAAGTTCCTTCGTCTTTTCCACTCCCATTGGTAAAAAAAAGCTATTAATTACAAACAAAACAAATGTAGAAAAAAGTCCTAGAAAAATCAACATATGACACTGGGCATAAGTGTATATGTGTGGGTGTTTGTGTTCACAACATAAAGTTGATTTCCTTCCAAGAACACAGTGTTCTTCGTCCATACAGCAGTATGTTTGTGTGAATGTGTTGAATTGTTAATTAATTAGCCTGACATTTTTTGACCTGGTTTTTAATCCCCTCATGGCAAACCAAAAATGACCCATCTGCCCTGAACAGGATCACCCTTAGATGATATGTGCAGGGCTTTCTATGATCAACAAGCCACCATTTTTTTTCATAGACATGGTGTCAGAATGTCATTGTGTCTGCTCAGACATGCACACACACAGATCCTCTGATCATCCGAAGATTAGAAAATGCTGCACCAAGCCAGAGACACGTTTTAAAAGGACTGGAGTGAGTATTTAATGATAGGTTATGATGCTCTACTACATCATGGGCCCACAGAGACAAGCTGAATCAAACTGAATCTGAGTTTCAAAATTGGCCTCCAGGTTTATATGGAGGATGTCAACATTTAAGTGCCCTGGCTGCTGTCATACAATATTCAAAGCAAATTCCCTTAGGCGAAATCCTGCTGCTTAATGGATGAAGCCGCTCAATGCATTTACATGAATGATGGAGTAATATGACGTTCATTAAGTGAATGTACATGTGAACCTGACTATGAGTCCCTTGATGGTTCCCGGTTCGCCGTAGACTATGCAGATGAAAATGTAACTGGGCCTCTGCTGGCTACCATTTATCAGATGCATTACACACTACATCAATACTCTGCTCAATATGCAAAATATCTGCAATATTTATTCTGCATGTCCATCTGGGAGACGGCATATATGCGGCAACCAATCCCGCTGATTTCCCCCTTCACCTGAGCTCTAATGGAAGATTCATGTACTGAGAGAGACTGATCAAAGTGGCCAATGGATTGACTGGGAAGAGATGTTGAATAAGGGGGTGAGACCAGAGGAGAAAGGGCTGAAAAAAGTGATGTGGTTATGTCAACTGCACATTACAAAGGAAAAGTGTCATCTTTTCTTTTTCTATTTCTCCAATCCTGGATTAGAAAAACTATGTCCATTGTAGATTAATTCAACTCACAAAGTTGTTGTGTGACATTATCAACACATTGAGCTTGTTTAAGTAGACCAACCAATGAGGTGAGTTTGAGGGCGGGGCTAAGTTTGCCTGACAAGAGGAAGATGAGAGCGTGTTTGGGAGACTTATTTGAAAGCAATCACTGGCTGCATCCGAAATCACATTCTTTCTTACTATTTAGTAGGCAAAAGTACAGTTTGTGAAAGGAGTTGTATGTCCCAATTTATAGTATTTTTAAAAAGTAGGCAAAAAGTACCCGGATGACATACTATTATAGTTTTTGAAGTGCACATTTAATGGATACTTTACTATCCCATGAGGCCATAGCATTTGCGAATGACAGTGAAGCAGCAGAATTGGTGTGTCACATGACAGTGACAACATGAGGAATGTAGATTATATTCATGCTACACTGCACATTTCATACAATATAGAACATACTTTTAAGGGTCACAAAGTAATTACATATTCATATTGTGATTTTGGACACAGCAAGAGTCTTTTTTTCTTCTTTTTTTAAATGCTTCAAAAAATTCCGGTAACACTTTAGAATACAGTTCCTTCATTAATGAATAACTACACAAGAACCAATGAGTAACACAATATTAACAATCTAGTAATTACTATTAACTAACAAGAAACTCTGATTAACCAACTAAGTAATAGCGCACAGATGAAAGTGGTACTTCACTATTGACTAATCAATAACTACTATTTTTTAATGCTTCCCAGAGAACTACTGAAAAAGTTTCATAATTCATGCAAAACTAATCAATAACCAATGCAGGACAAATGACTACCACTACACTAACATTTTAACTGCTACTGTAAACGAATACACAAGGTTGTTTATATTATCAATATGTAATAGAATAGCAGACTTATGATTTTGGAAAGCTGTTAATGATTGGCCTATGCTGTCTATTTATCAACTGAATCATTTTAAAGAAATGATTTTTTAAATGCAGTTGTCCGGCATTCCTCTGGACTTGTATTGAATCACTAGAGTCATGGAGACTACTAGAACATATTGAGTCATCAGCCATCCAAATACCATATACAGTGATTTTATTATTTGACCTGCCTTTCAAAAAAATATGTTTTTAGTCTCCTAGCTCATATATGTGTGTGTGTGTGTGTGTGTGTGTGTGTGTGTGTGTGTGTGTGTGTGTGTGTGTGTGTGTGTGTGTGTGTGTGTGTGTGTGTGTGTGTGTGTGTGTGTGTGTGTGTGTGTGTGTGTGTGTGTGTGTGTGTGTGTGTTCATATCTTGTGAGTGATTAGAAGATTCTACACTTTATTGGCTTTTTATTAGTAACTACTGTAAGAATCATGTAACTAACTAGTAATGACTCAAGTGTTACTATATACTTCTATGGGAATTACTAATTATTTGGATCCGTATTCTAAAGTGACGATCATGGGAACTAACTACATACTACATACTTCTAAAGAAATTTTCTAAAAGTATACTATTTAAAAGTTCACCAAAAATCGAAAATGTTTCAGTAGCTCTCTGGGAAGCATTAAAAAATAGTAGTTATTGATTAGTTGAAGAACCACTTTCATCTGTGCGCTATTACTTACTAGTTTGTAAATCAGAGTTTCTTGTTAGTTAATAGTAGTTACTAGATTATTAATCAACTTTTTCAGTAGTTCTCTGGGAAGCATTTAAAAAAGTAGTTATTGATTAGTTAATAGTGAACTACCACTTTCATCTGTGCGCTATTACTTACTACCCAAACGACATCTACAGCAACATCTAACAATAATTTTTAATTATTATATAATTAGAATATAATATATAATTCTATACATCAATATATAAAATGCCATATATATTGCATTTTTAAACCAGTACACTGGTAAAAATTTCAATTTCATGCAGACTGGGTGATATCTCCTAATTCCCATTGTGATTCCCACTGCTTACCTCTGAGTTAATACCCAGTTAGTGGAAAATGTGAAGAGGGATGTGGCCTGTATGTCCCAAAGGGCAGGTCATTGTGAGTGATGATGTCATCACAGAAGTTTTACATAAGCAAGGTAATTTTGCTTTATAATTATGCTTTAATTATGAATTATATGAATGGTGCTAGATGAGCAGATGTTACCTGAGGTGGCCCGGACTGGATCTACCTGAGATCAGGATCTGCTGCTTTCTGAGGTGTATGTTACTTGGGTGGTGCACCACTGAGTGACAATCACATGGTTTTGACACCTAACTGCTGATTCGGATAAGGCATTGTGCTGCTGTCATGGAGCGTGGGTATGATCTCCATCATGTCTCTGTGTCAATTTAGTGTCTGGTTCCAGCTTTAGGCTTCTCTGTCCTGATATCTCCTCAGTTTAACCACAGAAATGTCACGCTGGTATATGTACAAGTAAATCCTGGTCATGACATGTCTTGATTTGCCTCTATATATATATATATATATAAAAAAAATGTATCTTGGGTGAGCACGAATGAGAGTGAACGTCAGTGCCCATAAGAAGACTTTATTCATTAGTAATCAAATAAGTATTTTATTCATTGTTGTTGCATTGATGAACAACGACTTGAAATAAAAATGTATGACATGAAACATGATAAAAGCAGTGTTCAGTAAATGTATTTTCTAGTAAAGCTACAGTAGAGTTCGATTCCCAGGTTATAAACAATTGTTTCAGATGCAAATAGGAAGTGACATATCACTCAGTTGCCCAAAGGCAAGTTCAGATTTTATTTGACTGGTGTTGACTAATTGATACAACGATGGACTGTCTAACCACAGTCTCAGGATGTTGAGAGTGCACAATTTTGTACGCATGTTAGGACACTGCAAAAAAAACAAAAAACAAAAAACATTTGACTTGGAACGACCAAACAAACTCTGTTTAACATAATGTAAACATGTCACATAGCAACTATAGATGACCTCCTCCACCATTATTATATATACATTATTTTTTAGTTTTTATCATCTATATGGTGGTGCTTTTAAAACTGTATTGTTTTGAGGAATTTATTTAAACAATAAAAAGTTAAAACATAAATACAATGAATAAAATTATAAAAGCAACACTTTTGTTTTCGCCCCCATTTTTCATGAGCTGAACTCAAAGATCTAAGACTTTTCATGAGCTGAACTCAAAGATCTAAGAACTTTCATGAGCTGAACTCAAAGATCTAAGACTTTTCATGAGCTGAACTCAAAGATCTAAGACTTTTCATGAGCTGAACTCAAAGATCTAAGACTTTTTCTATGAACACAAAAGGCCTATTTCTCTCAAATATTGTTCACAAATCTGTCTAAATCTGTGTTAGTGAGCACTTCTCCTTTGCAGAGATAGGCATATCAATATGCTGATTAGACAGCATGATTATTACACAGATGTGTCTTAGGCTGGCCACAATAAAAGGCCACTCTAAAATGTGCAGTTTTACTGTATTGGGGGCGTCCGAAAACCAGTCAGTATCTGGTGGGACCACTATTTGCCTCACGCAGTGCAACACATCTCCTTCGCATAGAGTTGATCAGGTTGACAGATTTGTGAACAATTTTTGAGAGAAATAGGCCTTTTGTGTTCATAGAATATGTCTGAGTTCTGCTCATGAAAAATGCGGGGGGAACAAAAGTGTTGCTTTAATAATTTTGTTCAGTGTACATATAGGCTAGAAACATAAACAATGACTAGGCTACTGTCTAAACTGTTTAATGTATTTTGTATTTCAGCAAAAATAACAGTTTATACTTGATTATTAAAGTATGAGTGACCCATGATTGCATTAGACCTATGTCTGCGTTAATTGTGAGGCCACACCCTTCCCCTGTCAAAGAATGTCTTCACGTGAGCCAGTTACGTTGATGTGTGCATTTGTTAAGTCCACAGTTTCCGGCGTGTGTTATCTATTTCAGGTAGGCCTATGTATACTCTAGATCTAGTTATAGCCTACTGTTAAATGACACTTCTTAGGTGAACAGTTCTGGTTTAAACGGAAAATGTATGAGGAAGCACACGGTATGTGTGTGAGGAATTATCATATTGTAGCCTATTATGTAAAAAAAAAAAAAAAAAAAAAACAGCGCATGAAAAAAGTTCCTAGTCTCTTTTTTTATCTGATTTATTTGATTACCATCAGATAAGCCATTACATCTAAGAACATTCTTTTGCAGTTTACTGTCAGGGACTATTTTGGTCTGACTATTATTTGACTAATATATTTTCGGCTTTGATATTTGTATGGTGTGGTAGATATTTTATAAAAGTAATAAGGAACTCGAGGCCTGCTGTCTTGTAAATACAGTCACAGTTGAAGGGGTTGAAGATGCTCCACTTAAATGGTTAGTTCACCCAAAAAACAAAATAAATAAAAAAGTCAATTAGGCCTACTCACCTTTGTGTCGTTCTAAACACACACGACTTCAGTTTATTTTTAAAACGCAAATTAAGATATTTTAAACGAAATTTGAGAGAATTAAACACTGGAGGATCAACCATAGCCTACTTGCTTGAGAACAAACTTAATTGGTTCTTACGGAAGCTCAAATGTGCAAGAATGAACCTCATTGGTTCTAGCGTCAAACGAACATGATTGAGCTTCTGTTTACCAAACCAACACGATCTCATAAAAGTACGTATTTATACCACGAATTTAATTTCTCGTACCATTTATACGCCAAAAATGTTTTTTTTGCGTGCATATGCTACGCACCCTGGGTAGGATTAGGGTGTGGAGTGCGTGCGGAGGCTACGTATTACACGCCATAAAGTGCGTATCATATGCACGCGAAAACTGCGTAACATAGACGCAAAAACTATTTTTAGCGTATAAATGGCACGAGAAATTAAATTCGTGGTATAGATACGCAGTTTCATGAGACCGGGCTGACCAAACTGATGTGTGCATTGATTATATATATATATATATACATATATATATAATATATATATATATATATATATATATATATATATATATATATATATATATATATATATATATATATATATATATAACCTATATATAGATAGCTATAGATAGATATAGATATATGATTTATATATATGCGAATAAATTTATAAATTAAATGTTCATCGTGTCTCTTCAGAAAATTTGGAGTGAACTGTTCTGTTCGATTAGTTTTATAATCTTTTTTATTAACTTTTTGAAACGTCAAAGTGCTAATTGCTTGGACTTGTTACTTACAAAGAAGAACGTAATGAGGGTGAGTAAATGATGACACAATTTTCATTTTTGGATGAACTAACCCTTTAACATATAGGCTATTCATAATACAGCACCTTACATTATAAATTATAATGTAATATATTTCACAATATATTTACCACGTTTGCGTCTGGTCTGGTCTCGTTCTTAATTTTCTTATTTGTCTTTTTTCAACGAGCTATTTAACAAACTATGATTATGATTTTCCTGAGGTAAATGTAACGTCACGTGACATGTTGCTGACATCTTTCGTAGAAACGCTGACAGGAGATAGACCTAGTGATCATTATGGTAAGTAGCCTACAACATGCACTCATGTTCATTCATGTTTTTCGTGCTTCACAGTAGTAAATAGGGAAAATTATTTAAGCCGAGGCAGCAGTGAGTTAACAGTGTCAACGCTGCATTTATTGTTTGATTTTTTTGATCGAATTTATGTAACTTGAAAGCTAACTTTGTTTTATCAAAAATAACGAAACACAAATGAAACCATGTAGAATTTAGAATTCATTTCCATGATTTATTAATTTGCTCGTTTTAATTAATTCACACGATTTATTAATTATTTTAGTTAAACCGTGGCCACATTGAACTAATTCATTTCCTCGTTGTAATGTAGTTAAAATTGTGGCCACGATTTACCTAAAATGAGGAAACAAATTAAGTAGTCACGGAAACAAATTCTTAATTTGTGGCCATCATATCTTACCAAGTTTTTTCTAATAATCGCGCTTCTCCACAAATGTCTCGTTGTGACTTACGACTCAGAATGATAGAGCGGTTTGCATATGCAAAAATGAGCCCGTGTGTAGGCCTACAACATGTCAAAACACAACATGCACCAATGTGTTCAAACGAGCGTGTGTTGGATCATGCTTGTGTACAAAATGTAAATCGTATAGCAGATGCACCCAGCACAGCTAACAATCCCTGCACAATGTGGCGTTGTGCACTGCATGCTTTGGCAGCATTTGAATGACGACTCTGAAGCCCCCAGCCACCCCTCCCCTCACACCCGCCCTACCCACAGCTAGGCTGCCAGTCTTTATCTTACTTGGTTGGGTACAGAAAAAAGCAGCGTGTGTGTGTGCATTAGTGTGCATGTATTATATTGGAGGTCTTGAGAGTGGCTTATGGACCTCAAAATATGCTTGTGTCCAGTGGTGGCTGTTTACATGAATGGAGGGGTTTGCTTCTTTTTTGGTGGTAGTGGCGGCGATGAAGGAGAGCAAGGCCCTACCCGGCTCAGGACTGCTGAATGGAACGCCCTTTTACCGGACACTCCCTGCCAGCCTGCAGGGTTAATGGAACCGTCATGCGGGGGTCAAGCGCAGACACCTGGGTCTCTGTTAATATGCTCACAGCGATTACTGTGCCAAATGGGCTGACCTCCTCTCTCTTGCCTGCTTTTTTCTGTCTTTCTCCTTTTCTCACTCTCCTACGCTCTCTCTCCATCTCCCTCGCACCTGCCATCTTGCTCTGGCATTGTGTGGCTGTGAAAACGTTTAACCGACGTTGAATGAGGAACCCCTGTGTTAAAAGGGAAGGGGGCAGGACACACAGAGAGAGAAAGAGAGGCCAGAAAGGGCACGTCCCTCCCTCCCACTCTCTCTCTGCACTCGTCCCCGCCGCACGAAGGGCACGTCTTTGTTTGTTTTTGAATAAGAGATGTTTGGGATGTCTCCTATGTTCGAAATGAGCAGCACCTTCAGGAATATGAGCACCGCAACACGGATAGACACACCACTCGCTCTTTGCCCGACTCAGGAATAACAGACTCACATTGAACAGTGGCTGGATATAGCTTGAGGGTGTGTGGCTGGAAGGAATGTTTCATCCCCCCTCCCTTTAATTCTTCTTTGTAGCTTTTAAGCAGTTGCATTCCTGCTGGCTTTTGTTTTGGGGGTGGAGATGAAGCTGCTAATTGGTAATTGTTGTCCCTCTTGCGGCCACTCAAACGCTCTCAGAGCTGTTAAAGGATCACCTGGGTGACAGGTCACTGTTGGCACTTCCGCTGCACATGCTTAACCCTTGTCCCCTGTGTCTTCAGCCCACCTCTGGCCTTGCAGATCATGACCTTTGACCTCACCTGTCCCAGCATGGGGTCAAATTGAAGGCTAGCCTGGGGTCAGATCTACAGGACCTAAGTTGTCTACAATAAGTTCTTACATGCTATTTGAGCTGAGAACTAATTAACATGTTGCACTTATCAGGGTTGTGCACAATTCAGAACTAAAGAATTGTCTCCCTTACAATTCATGAGTGTGAATTTGAATTGAATTGACGACACCCCTCATGAAGCTGGATTGGAATGTAAGGGGCCCTATGAAATCTGTTTTAATCTTAATGATTAAAAGGATGTCTAATCAATTGAATTCATAGAACTTTAACAATTTAATAATTTATTCAAATTTGAACAATAATAGCGCCCAATTCTATGTTTCAAGATTTAATACACATTTTTACCAAAACCAGTGGTAATCAAATGACTAAATAAAACTTCAACAATTTAGTAAATCAAATTTGAACAATTCCTTTAATGTCTTGGAAAACAAAGTGCTGTACAAAAGAGGTTTACTGTTTAAAATAAATCATGGCCAAAAATGTTATTAAATTAATTATTATTATTACTTAGAAGTATATTGTTACTTAGAAGTACATAATGCTGCACTAAAGTAATATTTTTCTTTCATAATTTCTTCAATTTAAACATTTATTTTGTCAGGTTGTAGTGAATAGTTTCTTTGCGTATCTGACAATACATATTTATTAAGCAGTCTTTTTGCGGTTTGTCACAGGCAGTAGTACATATGTACAGCCCCTTTCATTTGATTTATTCATCCAAATTTTGCCACATCACATGACATTCCCTATTATATGATCATTTTGAAAAATTCCTACACAGTTTTCCACATTTCCACAAATACTAAAATTACGTGTTTTTAAATGTGTTTTTTTGTGTGCAAGATTAATGTTAAGTGGGAGATTTAGTAGTTTGTAATGTTTTTTCTATGCTAATTTAGAAGAGTTGCTATTATGTTGTTGTTGTTTTTTTTAGGTACCATCATGGTGAGTGGAGCATGAGCTTTTATTTTGAGAACAGATACATTTTAAATATTCTATATTGCTGTACTCATGCAGCATTTGCTCTGCTATGCTAATGGTAAAGCATTGTGTTAACAATTAGCAAGGTAGCATTTATTGAATTAGCTAGTTAAAGCTAGCCAAGTTTCCACTATTAAAAATATTTAAGTTCAGATTGCACAATAATTTTAAGTTAAATGTTTGAATTACCTTACTCAAATTTTTCAAGTAATTAAAATGTATGAGGACAAAATAAAGAAAAAAACATCTGTTCTGCTTACTTAAACTTTGAATTTCTTAACTTTAAAATGTTGATGTAGTTGATTACCTCGATAGTTGTTTTTGTTTTACCAACTTGTTTGGGTTTACAGTGAGGCATTTTTTAATTCAGTTCTACTGTATGTGATGCACAACCTTGGCATTTATATCAGTGTGTGGTGAAGTGATTGTTCAAGTGAACTGGAAATTTTGACATTACTTCTGACCATAATTGTTTTATAATCAAAAGAGTGAAAGAAAAACAAATGAGAAACACAGTATTCACTCAATGGATAAGAACAACTCTCACACACTCTTGGACACAGCCCATATCCGTGGAGCACACATGCACACACAAAGAAACAATTAAAATTTTTCATTAAAATACACTTAATCCTTTTATTCGAAACATAGTTACACAAGTCTACACAATGAGGGGCAAAGAAAGAAGGAGAAGTCGTCGGGAATAATTACACATATCATGGAGTCAGGCTTTTATTTGTGGTGTCACTTGTGATGTCACAGGCTGCCGGCACTAATTTGAATTCAGACCTTTATCTCTGGCCCGCAGCAGATTTGACTGACGGGCCACCAAACACTCGTGCCACTGTCCTATTGATTTCTCTAAATCCCCAACAATAGCATTTGCATGCTTGTTTCTGTAATAATACAGATATGCCATTTGGAATGAAAGGCTGCGCAGACCAGAGGTAACTAATTGTGTGGCGTGTAATGAGTGCAGTTTCAATTTGATATAACCCACAGCTCCACTCGCCGTAGCCCCACGCTAAGTACTTTCAAGTCTTTGTGGGGAAATAATTGATTTTTTGTGCTTTGGGCGCGAGGAAAACTATTATGATCTTTTTGAATAATGGCAGCGGAAGGCCTGTGAACGATTTAAATTGGTATTAGAGGAGGAAGCCGTGGTGGGAAGATAGCAAAGCTGCTTGACTGACAGCTTGCAAATGGAGCGCAGGCTGCTTGATTAGTCATTCTCTTAAGGTGGAGACGGTTTCGTTTCTAGCGCTGGTGGTGGACCGGCTTATAGGAGAACAGCAACGCTGGCTTCTTGCTTCTACAAGTGCACACTTTCATTAAGGGAAGAGGGGCTGCTCTGTATGACTCTGGCAGGCCTTTGGGGTGTTTTGTGGGCTGAAAGGGTCTACGCTTCGAGGGCGGACAGTGGAGATCACTTTTCCACACCTCCTTTTCCGAGTAGCCAGTGGACGGTCTTAAATGAGCTCTACCTGTGCCAGCTACAGGGATTTGAAGCAGAATGTGATTATTCTGGGTATCAGTGAGCCTTGGCGCTGTTCTCTCAAGGTTGAAAAACTCATTTTTTCCCCAAGCTTTTGTTTCCTCAGGAACAAAAGCGCTTTCTTAGTTAACACAGCATGTTCAAATTTCATGCTTTTAATTGTGCCCATAGATAAATGTGTCTCCGGCACATCTGGGGGAATGTTGGCTGCACGTGTGCATGCGACATCATTGTCGAGACAAAGTGTGTGTGTTTGCATTCAGAAGTATAGCGTTCTTTCAAAGGCACTCGCTTATTGCAAGAAATCCAGGAGCTTGTTTCCAGTGCGGTAATCCAATTCCACCGTTACTTTCAACAAGAAGACTTAATCTGGTTGAAAATGTGACTTGCTTGGATAGCTCCTTGTGCTAGTGTGTGCACGAATGTCATCCCATGTCATGTCTGTGAAGTTATCTTGCAGAAACAGTGCTCGCTGACGGACTGTGTGTGATAGCTTTCAAATTGATGGTCGTGCGGATGTGTATATTTAGACCACAATGTGTACATAAAGATTGAGTATATTTTCAATGCATGTGCATTGGCACATGTCGTCAAGACTAATGGTCCAGTAAAGAAGCCAGTGGTTGAAATCCCATGCTCTACTCTTTCGATTTACTGATGCGACAGAAAGAGCTATCAAATGCAAAATTTCACACACTGCATTTGAGACAAATATTTTGAGTCTTGATATCATACCACCAACCACTAAAGAGAAAGTGGGAAAGAGTGAATGAGAAGCCTGAGGCATGTGTTACAGGCAGATTTGAGTTTGTATAGATCACTTCATCACATCTCTTGTCAGTTCGGCCCTGATGTGATGGCTTAATATGTTTAGCTCTACTGGTGGTGACAGTGTATGTGCGTATGCTGAGGGAATCCGTCCAGATAGAGAGGGAATGGGCTGTACAGCACTTTACCCCCCAGCCAGAGTGTGGTTATCTCATCTGGAAGCACACACACACACTCACACACACACTTCTGGCTGGGTCCTGCTCAACATATTGTCTCTATCACATTATTGCTTTGACCCCTGTCAAGAGCAGTGAGCTCAGACTGCAGGCAAATAGAGTCTCTACATCCACTGACACACTTACACGCTCACAATCCTCTTTTTCTTACACATCTGCTGCAGGTTTCCTCACATTTTCCTAGTTAACACAGGCCTCTGACTTCATAGAAATATGCAGAAAAAATGCAGAATAATATAAAGTATATATTGTTTTTATTCATATTTGTGTGTATGCATAAAATAATATTTTTGTAGATACATTTCAGTCATTTAAGCACAGTATGCACAGTTAATATATATATAAATATATATATATATATATATATATATATATATATATATATATATATATATATATATATATATATATATATATATATATATATATATATATGATATAAGAACAGACCAAAAAAGTTTTATTTTGCTCTCTTTATTATATTCATTATATTACCTCGATTTATTATATTAAATGCATGTATTCATTATATTTAGCATTTTATGGTGTGTTTATTTTCATTTCTTCATTCAGTCATTGAAGGAGAGAATGTATGATTAATATATCACTTTAATGAATAGGCCACATATCTGTGTATACAATTCATTTGTGTGTACATTTTAATTTTTTGTCTTGTTTGTAATATGTTCTCACATTGCCACTGGCATCTTTTTCTGTTTCAATATATAAATTAATACATAAAACTGAGATAAAATTAATTGAAGGAAAATGAGTCAGTAATGCATATTTCTTAAAATGTTTAAACCAATTATGAGTAGAAATATAATCTCAAACAATAATTGTTTTGTCCTATAATCATTAAGCAATATTTTAATGATTATTCTGAATCAATTTATTGAAGTACCACATAAATTAAAATTAAATGCAACTGTTATTTATTTATTTATTTAAACAGATCTATCTTTGCTGGCTGACAAAAAATATTGAAATGTAAAGTCTTTTATTTCGATTTTATTTATTTGGTTCTTATTAATCTATTTGGAAGACAACCCGATATCGCGGTAAAACGTGAATATTTTACGAGTTGGCGACTTATCAATTCGTACGATTTGAATCATACAACAAACATATGATTTTTTAAAATAAACTCATTATGACGGACTACTCCTAATCCCGCCCCTAAATTTACCCAATCAGAGGTAAAATAGTTACGAATTGCTGTGAGATTTTGTTGGTATTTATATAGTGAAAGCAGAGCAGGGAATTGTGGTTATCTGGACATGTAAATCAAAATAAATGCACATATTACCGAATATGCATATATAAAATGTTATACTACCACTTTAAGCCACTCCTACAATCATACACATACTGCTGTGCATGACCGGTCCTTTCTCTCTTTCCTGCTATCAGTCTTCCTCTTTCTTTCTCGCTCTCTGTCTAGAGAGGCGAGAGTTGTTCATTTAGTTAGTCATAACTAATAGCGTCTAATCTGAGAGAGGGAGTCTCCAGAGAATATCGGACAGTGTAAAGGTTAATCACCACTGCCTGGTTAGCCAAGGAAGACGGGCTAATACCTCGGAAGGCAAATGGCATGCGCTCGTTATCTGGACCGGCGATAAGGAGCCTAATGTACCAGGCAGAATGGATGCTCAAGGGCCGGGTTCGCTTATCAGCAAACTTTTACAACAGGAGCCCGGGAAAGCGCACAACCTCCGCACCACACAATAAGCGCCTCAGTTTACCTATCAAGCAGAACTATCACAGATAGTCCTCACCACACACCCTCGGCGATGCGCACACACACACACACGCACGCACGCACGCACGCACACACACACACACACACACTACAGTGCCCTCAGATTCTGGGGTATTATGGACCTGGGCTAATTGGAAGATCACTCTAATACATTAAGAGATAAAATACTTTGGCCGGTCGCCTAAAGCGTGGATCAGGACAACATTGGACAGCTATCTAGGCTTGTCACACACTCTGAGATTTCCATACAAACACAGCATGAGCAATTACCCAAAACACATCTCTGTTTGTGCTACAACATACTCCCTGCCAGGGAAATTAGATGAGCTCTCTCTCTCTCTTTGTGTGTGTGTGTGTGTGTGTGTGTGTGAATTAGTAGGGCTGTGAAGGAGAAATTGGCTCAATGTTTGTCTGATTGTTTATGTATTTATTAGATGGGGAGGAGAACTGCCTCCAAACCTTGTGTGTGTGCCAAAGAGTTCCAGTCTTCTGGGAGGTGAGAACTGTCACGCCTTCTTTGGAGAAATGCATCCTCAAAGACACTGAGGTAGAGAGGAATTGTTGCTGAGATAAAAGCGAACATACACATGCTTCAATGTTGTTGTCTTTATAATTACTAAATGGTGTCTCCATCCACACGGATGTCTGCATTTCATCATTAGTATCATATTCTCTGGCCTTTAGTTACAACAGCGTGGGGAAACGTCTCAATACAGACATTTGTTTTCCCAAAAAGGGGTGAAAAGCTGGAGCGTTTTTATGTTTTCAATTAATGAAATTTGTAGAAATCACTCCAGGCGAACTACATTCTTTATAGTCAAATAAAGTTTTGCCCAGCACACAGTGGCATTGTGATATTTATTATTTCGGCAAGGAATGTTGCGTTTATTAATTATGCACTTACTGATTTTGTAATGTCTTTATATTTTAAGAGGTAATTTAGTCTAACCCTTTTAAAACCTAATTCTTACATTTTTGCTCTTGCTTTATGGATAAAAGAGGATAAAATTAGAATATGTCTCAAGGCAGAGGTGCAAAACTTTTAGAATATTCCGGGTAGATATTTCGCTGACCCTATTCTTTAGAAAGATTCTCTTAAGAATCATATAAAAATGTGGTATTTTAGCAGCCATCTCAACTCTGGTTTTCATTAATGGTTTCATTAATGGTAATGTTTTCATGTTTAAAACTAAATATGGTCCAAACAACATTGTACCCTAGTGACTTTCATTGTACAGATAAAAAAAAAAAAAAACTAAATTCAGAAAATCTCACTTTATGTTCCACAGAAGAAATAGTCATACAGGTTTGGAACGTCATGAGTGAGTAAATGATGACCAAATATTCTTTTTTTGGGTGAACTATCCCTTTAAGTAATGATTCAAGTTGCATGTACACAATCATTTGGTCAAAGAAGCCTTCCGGCTAGAATCATGTTGTACACAAGGTTGTGCCTTACCTAAATAAAGGAACCATGGCTTTTAAAAGTCAGATCAATTTCATACTCTGTAATGATGAATCTGTTTGGGATATTGGGCCTTTTGTGTTGGCAAAACAACACTCCACAGTGTACTCAGCTATTGTTGTGGTGATGCGCTGTTAAATCCGATTTTCTGCCCGTATGGAAATTTCATGTCACCCCTGCTGAATAAGCCCCTTTTTACACCTCCTATCTTGTTCTTCATCCGCTACGCTGCGGTTCTGGGAGTTGAAATCGCCCGGAGACACATTCTTTAAACAACGGATGTCTTCACTCAGTTTCTAGACCTTTTTCTTACCACCCACCACTTTTAATAATTAGCTGCAAGCGATGACTCAATTCACTGCTAACCCAAAGCAAACTTGTGAGATATGATACTGTTAACACGGCTTTGAAGGCGATGGTGTTTTTATTTTCTCCATGTAGTTTTGATAAATGTGATTGTTTTAAACAGATGAGTTGTTCTGGATCCAGAGTTGTGCACAGCACCCCCTGCAGGGAGACACAGCTGGATAGAGCAGTTGTCAGATATTTCATTTGCAGCTTGGGTGTGTGTATATATGTATATATACACACATTATATTTATATGCACAAGATATGTGTGTATATAAAATAAGTAAATTACATAAGTTAATTGTTATTATTATAAGCTTACATTGCTTATTTATTATTATAATTAACAGTACAAAATTAATAATAATTATAATACTTTTTTATTTTTATTCATTTGTTTGCCACTGAAGGTAATATAGTTATATTAGTATTTGCTAAGCATCACAGTTTGTGGACCCATGTGGCCTGACATAAACTGACATAAGTCTGGATATATGTGTTTGAGGTTTGTGGCTTTTGTAAACCTTGTCTCATGCTTACATTGCAGGTTAATTATTGTGATTAATAATATAATACTTTTTTATATTTATTTATTTAATTGCTTTGATTTTGGCTTTTCTAAAGCTTGTCTACTTGCTTATTTGTCATAATAATATTTTATTTTATATTGTACATACCATTAAAGGATAGGCCCTGTTAATTAGTTATTTATATTGCTAAGCAAAACAGTTTGTGGATCCAGTGGGCTGCATAAACTGACTTAAGTCAGCAAATATCTATTCAAGTTCGGCTTTTCTAAAGAAGCCATATCTTCATTATTCCAGCTCAGCACAGACCCTTGGAAACGTGACTCTGACAACAGTTCCCAGAGCCAAGCTCAGGTTCATATACCCTGCTGAAAACAAATGCATGGAATCCAGTACATGTGACAGGCCTTGATAGCGATGAGGAGGGATTTCAAAGAGCCTGAGGGGGTGGGGGTGCGGGGGGGGGGGGGGGGGGGGGGGGATGAGAAAAAGTAATTTCTGGATCCTTGTTGAAAAAAGGTCAAATGCTTTTTAATGACTGTGTTTTCCGATAATGGCAAACGGGGACGGGCAATAATAAACTTGCAGATTGGTATCGTGCGTTGTGCACTTAAGCGGAGCGTGGCATTGAGGACTTAATTTACTGTCGTGGTGCTAGGCGACTGTCACCAGGTGTTATTTCTCTATTCCAGATGCTAGCCCTGTTTGCCACAGGCCAGAGCCAATTTAAAGAGAGCAAATACAGAGGTGCGAGTGCCTGTGTGCAGATACTGCTATTGAATGATGAATTAGAAACCTAACACAGATATGAACAACGAGTGGACTGCATTCACTAAACAAAAAAGAAAGAAAAATAAAAGTGATTCTTGGAACCAAAACCTTTTCAATTAAAGAGAAACAAAGAGAAGGACACTGATAGGACAGCAAGAGAGATCACCACCATAACGATTACCTCTTCTGTCTTTGATGAATAAACAGTGAAGCTCTGACATCATTTTCAGGGCTTTCACCTGTCGGAACATTTCATTGTGAATTGATTTGATTGATGAGCCTAAACAATGAAAGATCAAAAACAAGTTTTAGAGGAAGTGAAATTATTGTCTTATTATTGACATACTCTCACCAAGTTTTTATTATGAACTCTTATTGATGAAACAAAATAAATCATTTTCAAACATCTCAACTGGGTGTTAATGACGTTTTTTTTCTCAGTTCTGAGAAAACTAATTTTAGGCCACACTAAATAGAGACATTGGCCCCCATTTACCGTTCTTCCGTAGAAACGAGCGTATATGTTGGCGTAAGATTATGCTTACACTCCTCTCACCGCCTGATTTATGAAGCTGTGCGCACCTTTGAAATCCAGGTGTACGCAATACCTGCCCTTGATAAATGCCGCAGCTGAAAACGATCGTCATTAGAATAACACGCCCCTATATTCAAGTCTCCGCTTCCCCCACGCCCTCATTTTACGCCATGGACACACGGAAGACGGCAAAGAATAGAAACTTCTCCGACGTGGAGCCGAAATGACCTATCACAATGCATTTTTTACAGCACGTGTTTTGAAACAATTAGCATTTAATTTTTTATCACGTCACTTGTATTGGGGTGTACAATAGTGATGATGATGTGATGTGGAGTACCATTCATTCACATTAATAATTGCATGACAATTTGTAACTTATTATTATGATTTTTATTATTAATGACGCGTACTGTTATTTAGAAGAAGAATGTCATTTTTATTATTTTGTCAGGCTGAATTATTTTTTGGTCATTGAAAGCCTTTCATTACTGAAGCCAGTCCGTGTGCACCTGCCGGACCTAACCCTGAAACGTCAGTTAAAGCGCACAGGCTCGCAACTGAAGGAAAACATATGCCTACAAATCAAATGCTTTGGTAAAGTCACACAAATTAAAAATTGAAGTCCATGTTGCACAAAAATAAACACTTAAGTTTATAATTACTATGTTGCTGTTTTTTTTACAGTGTGTCATAATATATCATATCTTTTAGTTTTTACGCCAACGTAATACGCCATTTAGCCGTACGCCAACGTCGATATTGATAAATCTCAAAGTCACCGTGGTTTTGGGTGTACGCCAGGTGTACGCTGGAAATTTGGTGTACGCACTTTTGATAAATGAGGGCCATTGACATTAACATGCATTTATTTAGCAGAGGCTTCTTAACATAAAATTTCCGTTTGGGGACCTACTAAATGCTGTAGTACTTGGGGGATTTTTGACAGCTAGCGCTTCAGACTATGCTGGGATTTTTCACTTCACTCAATACTTCAGTCTTCAAGGGAGTTTTCATTATACTAAACACTGCAATGTCTTGCAAATCTCCACCATGACAGGCTAATTAAAGGGACAAATCTGTCGTTAGTGTTCATTAAGCGACACCCATCACATCTGGTATTAACCTGACTTAGTAAGATTTCATGTACAAATTCTGCTTTGTGCATGTTTAAAACTGAAAAGATTGTTTCTCTCATATTAATCATTTAAATATTGTACAATGTTACAAGATTCAAATGTATGTGTCAAGATTTATAAATCATAATTCCAAAGCAAGCATAAAATAAGACCATAGCATGCTAAAATAGCTGACATTTTGAAAGAAGCAACAGTACTTTGTTGTCTAAAAAAAAAAAAAATTTGTAAATATCTCATATTTGTGTTGAAATGCACATTTATTTAGATTATAGATTTCTGAACTGTATTTGAGGAGAAAGGTAAAAATGTTTAATTACTAATTTTATTTTTTAAATAATTTCAAATCAACAGCAATACAGATTTTGGACTAACAACTGATACTTTAAATATTTTTAATAAAATTGTTAAAAGTGCACTTTTCTTCTGCTAAAAATAAATTATTTGAACATTAGAATCTGAAAGATATTGAATTGTTCCTTGTATTTGCTATTTTTCCCCCCTGCTAAGTAAAAGACATTTTTTTATAACCTTTCAGTGCAAAATTTATTTTAACAAAATCTTAATCCTCTAGGAGCAGTTAAACATTTAATAAGTGGAAGGATCAGTGAGAGGAAAAGGGCTGAAATGCCTGAAAACAGACAAAGCATTACGGAAGTCTGTCTCCAACGATTGTTCTCCATTACCTCCACCAAACAAGCACGACTGAATGTACCGCAGCATTTAAGAACTGTGCATTTAAGAACTGTGCGAATTTTACATCTCTATAAAAATATTCAGCAGAACACCAAGTCGTATACTAGCCCTACTGTCATGTTTTAAACATATATGGGAAAGGCTTTTGCTCTTTAGACCAATTAAGAGTATAATGTCAAATGTTATCAGGAGATGTGGGTTCAGCCTGAGATTTACGACATATTTTTTCCATTTTTAATGTAAAGATCTTTGTCTTTTGGATCGTTCTTACGTGCATTATTGTGAATCATTGGCAAAACACAAACACATTCCTTTGTCTATTCAGACCTTGTTCCATTTGCGGTCGCTTTGTTCAGAATCTGCTTCTCGTCGCCATATGCCAAAACAAGCATTTGTTTAGCTGAGGAGGAGGAGGTTTAATTCAGCCAGTCACCTGAAAGTGTTGGGTTCCTCCTTGAGCTTTTGACGGCGTACTGCACTAACATTCTTGGCGGCCTTAGAGGTCTAGTGCATTCCACAGAGTGAAATCTGAAGCCAACCTTACAGATCCGTCTATAGTGACGTACACGATTTTTTTCCCCCCTCTGTCATTATTTTTCTTACAAGCATGCACCCCCACCCTTCCTTTAGTCAGTCCCATTTGTCTCCGCACTGTTGTTCCTGTCCTGAGAGAATTCTCAGGGATGGACAATGGATCCCAAGCAGACCCACTGCACATGAAGGGCATAACGGTTGGGATGCAAAAGGCCCATCGCCACCCCGCTTCAATCAAGAGAGCACTTCTGTGTCTCAAAGGTGCATTTTGGGGATTTTTGAGGGCTCCAGGAGTGGGGAGCTTTGGACAAGGTAAATAGATGCACTCATGAGGGAGAAGAGCATCTTCGCTCTTAATTGGGGATCGGGGAGGGGGGTGCTCACTTTGGCACTGTTGCGAGTTGCTAGCGAGCCTTTAGGCGCATCCTTACAATGTGAGGTAATTGGGATTTCTACCTTTGCGAAAGCTGCTAATTTTCCATAGGAAGTGCTAACAGCACCTTTGTCCAATATGTTTTCCTTTTTCCTTCCTCAGAGAGTTACAGGACTGAAGAGCTGGGAATGGCTGGGCCCACTACCTGAGTGGAGGAGAGCCTCCGTAATGAACCACTTCACATAGTGGTTTACAGGGGGAGAAAAGAGGGAGAGAAAGGCCACAGAAAAGGAAGCCTAATTCTGTGGCCTGAGAAAGGCTGGGGCCACAAAAGGTCTTGTTTAAGGACGTTATTAAGGGTATTCTTCAACCGTGCTTAGTCTTCAGTACCAATGGGCCACTTAGGACAAGTGTACCAATCTCAGACCCCAATGGAAACAAACTGACGCCATCTGTCAATGTTTACCATTATGGATTTCATGTATCAAATCCCATATGCACAGCTTCAATACCGCAGTGGTCTTCAGCATTGTCTGAGACCAAGATGTGTTGACCGACTCTATCGCGGATCGTGAAGAAACCGAGCTGAATGTCTCTTCAGTCTTAAGGCAGGACGCTTTTTGTTTGGCGGATTGGTTGCGATCGTGTCTGTTTGTCAAGTGACACTGTTTTCTTTCTTGACATTGTCATAAGTGTAATTCACATGAATGTCTCACTGAACATTATCAAAACAGGTCAAACACAACTTGTTCATGATTTCTCTGTTATTTATGCATTTATTCTTAAAATGGAACATAATAGCGTCACTCACAAACATTTTAGCATACTATAAAAGCTTTGTTCTCAGAAATATGTGCTTATTAATTTATGCATTAAAATTGTGTCCTCTTTTGGTCCAGAACTTACAAAAAAACTTACAGACAGAGGGAATGAGAAATAAATTTAGTCCTGGAGGCTAGAGAAAGAAGCAGCTTTTTCTACTTCTTTCTCCCCCTTAAACCACCCCTGTCTCTCTCTCTATCAAACAATAGCCCCCTACCCTTTACCCTGAGTCAGTCTCCTGCCCTATAGGACATTTGGCATTCCAAAAAGTTAGCCCTTCTTCCGTTGTGCCTTTGTATCTTGATGGCCTGGCTCCAAACGAATGTGAACAGTATTGTTTAGGTTTAGTGGCCTTTGGTTCCTGGCTGTATTATATTCTGGATGCTTTTTCATACCATCTAAAGTGGTTCTGATTGGGCGACTCCGATTTTAAAAGCCAAAACTTCAGAAACAAGAAACTATAAGATTTTTTTTTTAATTAAAAAAATAACAGTAATGATAAGGGCTCAGGCTGATGTTCTGTGAAGCATAAAGTACAATATTGAACGTACAATCGAATCAACTGCAAGTCTGGGTATAAAAACAGAGAAGAGAGGTTATTTTAAATGATCACAGTCAGATTGAGTTATTATTTAATGCTGCAAGGAATGTTACTTTCAGAACTTGTTCATACAAATTCATGGCTGTTAGATATTATCTTATTGTTTAAAATTAAATTACTCCACTGAAAAATAAATGGTGTAGAAACAATTTTCGCTCAGCAGTTTCCCAATTAATTACAAAGAAATGACAAGTAATGCATTGAATAACATGTGAAACTTTGGAGTAAACTGAGATAGTATTTTCTTGTAAAACACTCCAATAATAGGTTTTATTTACAACTTTCAAAAACAATTTTTACAGTGCTTATCTAAGATTCTCTATTAAAGGTATAGCTGAGTCTTCAGACCTTCCAAAAAGGCATGATGCAATAGCACTGTGACATAAAATGGGTGTATTTTTTGACAGTCAGGGGTTACATAGTGCTAGAGATGTTGCGGTAATGATTGTGTAGATCTTAGAAATGGCTGGTATGACTGCATGATTCCATTCAGCAGTGGAATATGATGATTGTAATTTCACACTGTGAGAGACACACAGATTGACGGCCAGTGTCACGGTTCCATTAGAGTTACTTCACTGTGAACTGGCGAGATGCTCTGTTCTAGAAACCACTGTCACCACGCTGCTGCAGAAATGACAAGCGCTCCAAAGAGAACACAACTGTGAATGTGTGTCATCTTTTTTTTTCTCCCCTTGCAATGTCTTCCTCAATAAAGCAGCAGCGGAGAGAACAAAAGGAACAATGAGAGGAGAGAGAGAATGAGATAGAGCATACTGTATTATAGAGAGAAAATCCACGTTGACATCTGAATTACATTTCAGACATGTGGAGAGAGAGAGAGAGAGAGAGAGAGAGAGAGAGAGAGAGAGAGAGAGAGAGAGAGAGAGAGAGAGAGAGAGAGAGAGAGAGAGAGAAATAACCATGTCTCAAATGTTTATTTAACTCTGGCTTTGTCTTGTCACTCACAACTCAGAGCCACAGCTGAAATGGGCATGTATACATTCACTGGCTCACTGATAACTGACTGACTATCTGTACATATTGTAGGTTTGGACGCAAAAGTGGCATAGTTGACATTTATATCATTTAACTTCACTGACATTTTACACTATTGCTCAGTTTATAAGGCACTATCTTTGTATGACACAATTCAGCTTTTACAAGATAGTGATAAATGCGTCAAAAATGGCACGTTTATATGTACTGTATGGAGATGGTTCATGTACACACATATGGAAAGATGTTATCCATAATACCATGTGAAATGTGCTGTATAACTTGGTCTGTATAACGAGTAAAACTGCAACAAAAAAAGAAATATTTTGTTAATCATGGGGGGGGGGGGGGGATCGAAAAATCTTTAAAACGAGAACAGCAAAACCAATTGTTTTCAGAAAATGTATAATAAATTTCTTTTGATAAAATTTTAAAGAATGTAATTTAATCAATTTTAATTTTTTTCTTCTATTCTTTTTCAACTGAAACCTTTTTAACTTAATATTGGTAAATGCTGAAAAGAGAAAACTATTCACAAATGTGGTATTAAAATGAAACATTCTTTATTTTGCTTTTCAATGAATCTTGTTTTAAGGATGTTTAAATATTTGTGTGAAAAATATGAAAAAAAACATTATTTTGCTTGTAATGTTAAATTCATAATTAAAAATTTGACGTATGTTGTCTTGTGTTTATACTATAGGACTCAAATTAAGATTTTAAGTTTTTTTAACAAAATCTTTATTTAAAAAAAAAGTTCCTTACACATCCTCTTCCTGTTTAAGAATGACATATATTGAAATTGAATTTTTATTATTTTTTAAAATGATGATACTGTGTGTACATATACTGTACATGTGTATGTATCTTTGGCAGTGTGAGCCACCCTGATTAAAATGGCAGGTTTGGTGACACTATATATCACAGCACAGCAGGGCCAAATTATCCTCTAAATGAATAGGGGTTATGAGTGTGATACGCTGACAGTCATACCCTAATAAACACACATGCATAGTCTGAATGGTAAAGGGAAACAGAGAGACCCAATGTCTGACACCTTATCCTCATATAACCTCATTACAACCTTTCAACAGAGGTTAGAGCCCCTAAGCATACACTTAGTGTGCTTTGATGGTTCTGGATCTCAAAGTGACAGTCAAACACCCCCTCGCCGTGCAACTCGTGCTTCTCTCCTCTCTCTCTCTCCTTCACGTGCTTTCCCTCTACACTTATTTGGGAGTAATTTTATGTGCCAGCATGGCACATAATACACTTTTAATGGACAACTAATTCTCTGCCATTAATTTGTCAACATGATTACTGGATCTGCCGTTTCAGCTCGGCAATGTCTGGGTTCCTTTTAAGTACATACGAGACGTTAATGTGTTTCTATTCAGGTTTACATCAAGGGACGTCAGAGATTTACATAATGCGACCATTGAGGTCCATGACAGCCTGCTCCCCCCGAGTTCACTTTTCTCACTTGATTCCCACAAAAGACCTCGACGTTTTCAGGCTTCACCCGGCTGAATACTGTAGTTTTTCTTAAGTTAAGATGTGACTATAATAGCTGGGTTAAAAAGAATAAGGCATGAGAGAATAACCTGTTTGGTTACAACAGCGAAAATATTTTTTTAGGAGGTAAATAATTCTGATTCTGATCATTTTTACTCGTGTGAAAATATGCCAATGTGTCCTGTGCACAAAACTGTCAACATGACTGGTGAATCAACTTTGCATAAACGCGCGATGCTAACAACAGCAAAGGACATGGAAAGTTAGGTGTATGTGTGACCCAAACTTCTGTGGACAGGTCATAGCTACACACATAGCCCCGAACTTTCCTTGCCACCCATCCCTGGAAACACAAGCTCCTTCTGGCAGGAAGTTGACAAGGCAACATGTGAGAGATCAAAAAAATCCCGCGCTAAAGTTCTGGCGCTGTTCCATAGACATGTATACAGTAGTCTGTCATCAAAGGACAAGGGATTGTTTTTGCCGGTTGTTGGACATTTCCTTATGAGCAATCTTTGATGCTGGAGCTGACAGACGGGTCAAACAGAGGGAAATCTCTCCCTCTTGTCTTTCAACTGCAGTGGGGAAAGCATATTGCAGCTATTGTTCCTACACTGCTTATAATATTCAGTAATCTGTTGGATAAAGATGCAAACGTAAATATGTCTAATTTTGTATCAGCATACTTCTAAAAAAAAAAAAAAGATTTAAGACTTTAATTTATAATTAACAGAATATGGCAGAATAAATATTTGCATAATTAAGTATAAGAGGAAATTTAAATAAACGGTTCTAATTTGTGTACTTATTGTATTCCATGGGAAATAATAACACTGGTCTAAAATGATATAGAAGTCGTCTGCTTTAGAGATAAAATGTGCTATTTCATATGTATTTTGATGTGCTGAATTCAAATATGACAATTAAAACAACTGATTGGCTACCGCTTCCAAGATATTTAAGCTTTTACATTTTACTGTAAAAATTATATGATCAAAAAGTTGACAACATATATATATATATATACATATATATATATACACACACATACATACATTCCTTTTAACTCATCAAAATAAGTTAAGCAATTTTCAAAGTTATACAAGATTCAACTTTAAGTCAGTTCAATGTAATTTAAGTTGAGATGACTTAAACATCCAAGTTGGCAAGTTAAGGCAGCAACTTTTTTTTTTTTTTTTTTTTTTACAGAGTAGTACCTGTGACCTGTCCTGTTTATTTAACACTTTAAAAATCAGCAAAAGGGCTATATAAATAAAATTTGTTATGAAAAAACCCCCCTATAATGTACATAGTCTGAGAGCATTGGTCTCCATTTGCCCTAATAGCGTTGCTCCATTGTTGCAATGTCTTGGTGAAATTGCTCGCCGTGCTAGTCACTCACTGCTCCGCAGACCGGTGGGAAAGAAATCTAGAGAAGAGTGCAAAACATTTACCAAGGCTTTTGTATGCTTCTTTGAGGAGGTTTTCCACCAACAACCTGTAATTGTCTGCCTTGTTGCTCCAGAGAAAATTTTTCGCCTCTAACTGGAAGGTTTTCCTTGCCACAGTGCATGTTCAACTGCATCATCTTGAAGAAGTTCCCGAATCTAAGGACCAACAAAGACACCTTCCTTTATCTTAGCTTCACTTAACCTTAGAAATGTTCCATGGAGGTGCTTGAAAGCGGCTTGTGTTTTCACCATGACCTTGACAAAGTTCTTCATCAGATCCAGCTTGACGTGTAAGGGTGGTAATAAAATCTTCCTTCCTTGATTCAACAAGTGGTGGATGCTGAACACTTTTCCTCCTAGGCTCCAATAACTGTCGGAGTGGCAAATTTCTTGATGTAATGGGAATCTCTTGCATGACCATTCCATTCGCAGAAAAAACTGCAGTACTTTGTGTATCCAGTCTGCAGACCATGCAAGAGAGCAACAACATTCAAAGCTGCCACTGAAATTGGTCGTAGTTTATGCACCTCAAAAGTTGTTTCATGTTGTCATACGTTTCCTTCATAAAGACTGCATGACCAACTGGAACTGATGGCAAAACATTGCTTTAAAAACAGCTTTAAGACTGTACTGTTGTATATGTTGTATAATGACCCAATAGCATATCATAAAAACCAAGCCAATCAACAATTTTAAGCATAATTTTGATTCTCAGTGACCCAGGATTAGTAAAGTTTGACTATATTTATTTCAGAAGCATTCTGGCTGTAGACCAGTGTAATACTAATAATGATAATAATAATAAGGTAACACTTTATTTCGATAGTCCAATTTAGACATTTTACTAACTATAAGTAACTTTGCAGCTACATGTCAACTAACTGTCATCAGAGTATTAGAAGACTGTATGCTTAATATCTGCAAACTATTTATCTTGTTGGTCCCCCGAGAGACATTCGACTGACTATAAGTAACTTGGCAACTACAAGTCAACCTATTCTACTAACCCGAACCCTAACCATAACCTGACAGTCTACTACAGTCTACTAATATCTAATGAGAGTTAGTTGACATGTAGTTGAAAAATGACTTATAGTTAGTAGAATGTCTAAAGACTATCGAAATAAAGTGGAACCAATAACAATAATAGAGAACAATGAATAATGTGACAAATTATTTTACTGAAATGTAGCTTTAGAAACACACTAACGTGACTTTGAATGAGAACTTGGACACTCAAATTCTGTAAAAATTTGTGGAGATCTGCAGGCACAGATTTCATGAAGGCGAAGTTATGCAATATATTTTTCAGGAAGAGGCGACAGCACAGTGTGACAGGCAAAAAATTCAGCTCTACTCTAGTTGAGAGTGGGTTGACGTTATCAATTTGAAAAGCGGTGGGAACCCAATTAACAGCATCAAACACCTAATTAGCATGAGCTGTGTGAGTTAAACTGCAATAAGACCTGGCTGTATTTTATGAGTTAAGTCTGGATACATTTTCTGTAATCCGAGCTTCGAAGTGTGGCGTAATCTGCTTAGAAAAATACCCAAGCAGAATTTCATATGCCAGACAAAGGCCTTGGATACAGGATAACATTACAACCTTCTGAGTCGTACAGCCAACAACAGCTGCAATATAATAAAATGACATAGGCCCATATCGTGGACAAAATCGTAATTTTGTGTCTGTTTGGTTAAAAAATGAAAGCTGAGATAACAATTTGAAAATATATATATATTTTTTATAAAATGCAATTACAGTCCAATTTGATTTTAAGTAAAAAAGAAAAAGAAAAACACTCTGCAGGCTCTTAACTGAGTCTTCATAATGGAACCAAGTACCGTCAAGCATGAATCAAGCAAACACCACAAGCACAGGCTCACATAACAAACTAAAACTCCTCCAAGCGAGCTAAGTAAAGCTAAGGAAAGCGTATTTACAGTGTTGAATTAAGCAATAGCTTAATCCCTGTAAAGTCCACTCAAATATACAAAATTATACTTCCTGGAAATAAATGCTTGCAAAAGTGTATCTAGTATGATATACATGCTGAACAAGAGCTATGCATTACATTCAGTTTTTTTTGTTGAAAATATGAATTATGACCAGTATATGTCATCAAAGGAACAAGTCCCCCCCCCATGAGATTTCAATATATGCGTCTCTGTATATATATATATATATATATATATATATATATGACTTGTATTTTACTGTATTTGCGTCTGTCTGCGGGTAAGTGGTGCACATTGCTGCTTCATTGACCTCTAGAAAAGAAACTGCCCCTCTTCATGCTTAGCAGGCCACTTGTGAGAGGAAGAAGCTTGTTAACCAATCGCTGCAGCTGAAAGAGATGAGAGAGCTTTAGAGGCGTTCACATAGTCACCTTGACGACCAAAAGAAGCCAAAAGAACTTTATAGTACCGAATCCAGTTCAGGTTGTATATAATGAAACAAACTGCCCATTTAGGACACACACACGGCCAACAGGAGCCGTTGTGTGTGTGTGATGCTAAAATATACAAGAAGCTCTGTCAAAACTGCCCACCTTCTTCATGTAGACTGCATTCTAATTCAACATTATGTGCCACCAATCAACTCCACTGAGTGCATTCACTTTCACAAAGCCTCTACCTCTTGAGCGCTTTGGATCTTTTCCAAAAGGCTTAATGTCAAATCTTGGTGGATCCAGGATAAGTCAGTTTGATGGAGAGCTGGCTTTTTGAGACTACTCTTTCAAATGTCCACTTTCTCAATAAACGGAGCCATGAGGTCTCTCTCATTGTGCGGCATGAAGATCCAGTTTAGATTTAGCTTAGCATTATGGCAACGTTCAAACACAGCAATCTGAGAACCATTACACGCTGCATATGCTATTTGCTTTGTTATCAGAGAGATAACAGAGAGCTCTAGGATATGCATTGATTTTTCTAAGCACTTTTCATTCACAGTCATTCACAGCTTCAAACCACAGTCATGGTACGTAGGCATTCGGTTGTTCTGAATAGTACAATTTCCTCTCCGGAGGGCAGGAGGAAAAGGTGTAACTGACTGATTTCTTTTATTCATATAAGGCTGCATGTCAGTAAATTCATCACCGAAATTTATTTCAGGTGAACAATGCTAAAATCGAAATGGTCCAGGAACATTCGCGGAGATGCAACATTTAAAGTGGCACCACGTCGCAGAGATGCCGGTGCTCAGAAACAGGCCGAAGGGTCCACGCTTATTTTGACTTCACTTAGCATTTGGGCTCTCTCTCTGCAGAGTGGGTGGAAATGAAAAGGTAATCCAGGCCCCACAGGGCCGGTAGCAGGTGTTGGAAGGGAAAGCATTCCAACTCCTGCTGCTAACACACTCAATGGCTCTCAGTGGAGAAAATGCTTTCAGGAACTGGGCACTCACTTCCCTTGATTTACTCTGCCCGTTAGAGGGAAACCTTTTTAAAGCCCAACTGTGGAATTAAGGACAGATACTTTAAAATCTACTTCTGCAATAAAAGCAACACACCAAAGCCAAAACACCTTTCTGAAGGAGAGGAATTTTATGAGGGGAACTTTTATTGGTTTTAAACTCAAGGTCAGATGATGTGGTTTGCACGTTGGTCAGAATTTGGGATGTCAAAAAAAGGCAATATAATGTCTACAAAGTGCAAGCTGCACATTAGAGAGTTTGCCATTTAATAAAACTTATCAAAACATTCATATGCAGTCTTCACACAGACAATACATTTAATAAAATACCAGTAAGAGCAAGGACAGATTAGGGTCCTGCAAGGCCACCATCCAAATGCAAATAATTTGGGCAAATTTGGCATGAAATGTATCAGTTTTGTATCTCTATTTTTTTTTTACATTGTAATGTTTAATTAAAATGTCACAACTGGATCTTCCGGTAAAACAACAGACTCCTCTCTGGTGACGATGCAGGACTTCTCCAATTATTTAGTCCGCTTAAAGATACATCTGCAGCTTTTATTTCTTTTTCTGAGAATCTGTCACACTCAGATGTACGTCACAATACAGAAGACAAGATGTTGCTACTTTATTTTATTTTTTTTGAATAATGCAATGTCCAGCCCGTAAACGGAAACTTTGTATTTTTTAGCTTTTAGTATTTTTAACTAATTCACTGTTCCATTTGCCGTGTCTTGTTTCAGGGTGTCAGGCCAGAGTGGCCCCGCAGCACAAGGCCCCTGGCAGTTAGGTCCGAGCCATAATCCATCCATGAGAAAACAAGCTCACCTGAAACAGCTCATCATTGCCAGTTCACCTGCTTTTGCCCCGACGCTGCCAACCTGCCTCAGGGAGACTGGCACAACCAAGCGAGCATGATCCGTTCAACAACAGCATGGCATCTATCTGAGTTTGTGTACAAAACATGTTTTAGGAAGGGACACCAAATCAAACTTGTGCTGTTCAATTACTATCCCATTTCAGAACTAAAAATGATCACATTTTATCCTTTAAAAACATGGTCTCATGTGCCCTCACACTAGCAACAATTGTTATATATTTTTGTAATTTATTTGGGTAATATGGAATATGTCAGAATTATTTACCATTACATTAATAAACTTGATAATAAACACTCATAAAACAGTATAAGATCTAATTAGCAAATTTTTTAAATATCAAATTTTAAATTCTTGCAATAATCTTATGAGTAGGCTTGTTGCAGCCTGCCAAGTATATTATAATATTGATGATATTAGCATTTAGCATACATTTAAAAATAAATAAATATACTTTTAAGAATAAAATCATAGTTTTTGTAACACCTCACAGTAAAATGCAATTTGTTAACATCAGTTGATACATTAGGTATCATAAACTAAAAACATGAAGAGCGTTTACAGAATTTAGTCTTTATAAATCTCGATTACTCAATTTATAAATATATTATTGTTTACTGTTAATTCATGCTTATTCATAATACATTGTTCATTTTTACAACTTGAAATGTTAAAAATGTATATGATTAACATTAATCTAGGTTAATAAATGCTTTAAGAGTAATGCTAATTGTTAGTTCATGCCCGAATAAATTAACTTAATGTTAACCAAAAGAACCCTATCGTAAAATGTTACCATCATTTTCATAGACTTCCAATCATTTTCATATACAATTTCCAGTCATTTTCATATACAACCAATATCTTATTCTAAAATATCCAATTTGGTTCCTAAAGCACAAAACAGCAAACAATGTACTTTACACTGAAAATAAGCCAAACTACAGGTTACAGGCATGCAGTGCCTTTTAACAACTACCCTTTTCCTATTTTTCACTCTTTCGCTCCATTTACAGAGTATCTGGACTCTCTCTCTCTGCCCCTCTGCATCTTGACACAGCACACTGAGCTTAATCGCACATAATTGGGTGGGAGGGATAGTGGGCCGGCCCAGGCTTTGTGTGCAAAGGGCAAGTGGTCAAGTTAATGGAGCCCTTGTAGTGAACAGGGAGCTCTCTCCCTCTACTGGGACAGAGGGAGGGGACAACGGACCTCTTTCAAATCTCAAAAGACAGAGCTGGGTTCCTTTTTACCCCTCCTCCTCTCCCCTCTCTCTTTTCCATAGACTGACTGACAGGATTAGCTGCATAGCGACTCTACAGCTGAGCTTCAGTTGGCTATCAGAGCATGGGAAATGAAGAGGCCTAGAGTGACAGTCAAACTGTGAACTGAGGCACATGTGAGGCCATCCGCCAGTACAGGGACTCTGCAGGACATACAGTCAGGTCCAAAAGTGAGACCACCAGTGGAAATGCTCACTTAAAGGTATAGTTCACTTAAAAATCATAATATGCTGTTAATTTACTCACGCTCAAGCCATCCAAGATGTTGGTGTCTTTTTTTCTTCAGTTGAATGGTAAGGAAGATTTTGAGCTGAAACCTTGGTAATTGGTGATTCATTTAATGCAAGTCAATGGCTACCATCACTTTGAGAGTTAAAGAAACATATACAGGCTAAATAAACTGAATACCCGTGGCTCATGACGAGGATGACATTGAGGTATTATGAAGCGAAATGATCAGTCTGTGCAAGAAACTAAACATTTTTTTTACAACATTATTACCTGTAATCCACAGGGAGTCATGAGCGTTGTCATGAACAAAATTGTTCCAAAAATGTTCTAAATAGCATAGATCTGCTTGATTGGTGATAGCTATACTTGTTTTTTTTTATTTTTTTTACATCGTAACTTAAAAACGTTGCTAAAACTAACCTAAAACTAGTTTCCAGATTTGAATGAAACACACACACACTACTGTAAAATACTGTACAAACTATATATTCTATTGCCCCTACACTAACCCTACCCCTAAACCTACAATCACACAAAACTTTCTTAAAGTAATTCTTTAATTACTTTATTTTTAATACCAGATTTACAAATGAGGACGTCCCTAAAGCGAGGTTTTGGTCACTTGTGGGTAAAAATTTCCCCCCCAAATATATGTACACACAAAACAAAAACATTTGACCAAACAAACAAAAAACTAATTAGAATATTTGATTTGTACAATTACTGCATTAAATACAATGAAAAAATGTGGGCGTTAATTATTATAACAATGAGACTTCACACCACAAATCAATTATTCTGTGATACAAAAAATGACCAGAACACAGATGGATTCAAAACAATGATTTAATCACAGTTGTTACAAGCACCTACAGTGCCAGCGAGAAACAATCACTTTGGACTCGTCTGTGTTTTGTACAAATGTAATCACAGTGCAGAAGCGCACAGCCCTGAACAATTCACAACCAACCAAAGAGCTCTGAATGAGGAGTCACCAGCTCACCACCAAGAGAAAACAACAGCGGGGAAAAAAGGGTTATAGGAAAGCCCTGTGTCAGAATTTAAAGATTAGATTTATATATACCAAAACATAACTTTTGTATACAAGGACAACTCAGAAACCAAATAATGTTGTTTTCTAATAATTCTATCCATTAAGAAAATTGTGACTTAAAGGTATAGTTCACTCAAAAACTGGAATCCCCTCATGTCATTTCCAAACCTGCATTATTTTCTTTCATAATAAACAAGTTTAGAAGAATATTCAAAAACATTTCCCCATACAATGAATGATGAAGGACAGAGGCTGACAAGCTCCAAAAAAGGCACCATAAAAACATCACACGACTTTCAAGCTATTTTCCAAGCCCCTTTAAGCCGTTGTGTGCAGAAAAGTCTGAAACTGAAAATTCTCTGGAAAACTTGCTTGACAGTCATGGTCACCATTCACCTTTATTGTATGGGAAAGAGCAGTTTGGACATTCTGCTAAATAACTAAGGCTAAAATAAAATAAAACTGATTTCAAAACAGTGACAATTATCTCTTTAATGAGGCCATTAGTCTAGCGTGCACATTGAGTGCTCTCGAATCATACAGGACTCAGTGGAGAACACTGCTGCAGGTCTTACCGGTGGAAGTGTGGCGCTGTCGAGATATCAAGTCAGCCTTAGTCTGGCCTAATCTGTCATATCTTGTCAGTTCTTTGATTAAAAAAAATGCCAGGTGAGAGCATTTCACAGTGAAGCAAATAACATTCAGCGCAGCAGCATCCATCTCAACCCTTCATAACCTTTGGTGTCAGAATGAAGCTTTGAGTGTAGATACCGAATCAGTAGCTAACGATGAACTGAGAGCTGGTGTCATTATGATAACACGATCTCATGATCGAGACGACCCTACGGCCTCATTTACGTCTCTGTAAAGAGGCGAAGATAGTCCTGCAAACCTGATTAGCTGTATCAGCCTTCAGAGTGGAATTCATAAATTCTAATATTTCTGCCCTGAAACATTATCTCTGATATCACGCATACACACAGGCATCGAATGAGATCACATCTGAGCCTCACATCCACAGTGTCTGTAGGACAAGAGGGAGGGATGTGTTCTCCATTACCATTTAACACATTTCACACTGTTATTGCTTGCACAGTAAACAGGTCAAGCACACGCACACATGGCAACTCATCTACACAGTCTGTTTTCAAAGCACACACACACACAAACACACACGTGGTAGTTAAAAAAGGTATTTGAGGAGTGTGATAAGGAGTGTGCGCACACGCACAGGAGGTGAGGACACAGTGGCAAAGCCGGGGTGGGCGGTACAGAAAGGCAGCCTGGCGTGAGATGGCATTGCCCAGATCAGATCAGATCAGGGCAGGACTGGGCCCGTGAGTGAGAGTGAGGAGAAGAGGATAGTGGATGTTCTCATCGTACACCTCCTTTCCCTCTCTCTGCATCTGAAAAACAAGATGCAAATGTTTAGGAAGTTGGGAAAAAGGCGGTAAAAATGACGTTATTGAATCAAAAACTCAGGTGTTTGGATTGTTTCACAGTATTTATGTAAACATCTGAAATAATAGTACTATATAAATATCTGGGCCAATGACATGACAGTCCATTCATTCATTCAAAACATTTTTTGTTTAATTAAATATTGAAACATACAGGTTCACTTGAAAACACAACTAAATGACAAGCATATTTTTAATTTCTGAATTAAAAATCTTTTTGCCAGGTATGTCAGTGATTCTTTTAATTAGGCATCTTCATGTAATGATATCAGGACAGATATGATCTCATAAATAAATAAATAAATGCCTCATTAAAAAATTGCATTCCTGAAAACAAAACCTTATTAATTAGTTTGGCATATTTCATGATCATTTCTTACAAAAAGTATTTCAACAAAATAGATTTGGAATAATATTAGAAAGCAGTGAAGCAAAATCATGAGGTGTGAGCTACAAGCAAAAACATGCAGAAAAACAGGAAGTGATATGACCTTCATGATGATGTTAAAATTCAATGTCTCGTAAAATGATCAGATATTTTGATGTTTTAATAACAAGGCAAGGTTAGTTCAGGCAGTAAAATGTCATGTGGTGTGACTATCTAACTGTGTTATTTTATCATTTTTGTCTACTTTTTTTACTTTGTATACTTTTTGTAATTTGTAATACATGTTATTTGTGCTTTTGTCATGTTTATTAGTTAAAAAAAATCTATTTACTTTTATATCAGTTTTAATTTTAGCACTTCAACCTAAAAAGTTTAATTCAAAAGATTGTCGTGGCAACTAACTGAAACAAGTTAGGGTTAAGATTAGATTATCTAATATTTATATTTTATTTTATTTCAGCATTACAACACTGCTACCCCAAAACTTTATATTTATTGATAAATAATTTATGATAAATTCATTATCCAAAACTTAAAAAAATAAAAATAATAAATAGTAAAGATTTGGGTTGCTTGGGTTACTTGTGTCAGCACAAATGTTCAAAAGAAACCTACTCTAATGCTTTCATAAATGTTCTGACACGTTAGAGGAAGAACATTTTATTCTGGGATATGCCCTTCACTCTTCGGATATGCACGGCTAGAACTCCCTTTAACAAACAAGGACAAGTGGCAAGATTCCCACTAGCTGCTTCATAATGGCCCGCTTAGAGTAGAGGTGTCTGCAAAGTGAATGTCAGGCAGCTCTTGCTGCACAATCTGCCCTGTGGGTCTGCTTTTCTGCCTGCGTCTGAACTCTAGAGTTGTGGCAGTACACTCAGTGCGCTGCCAGTCTCTTCTACCCCGGAGCGCTGCCCTGTCCCAAACAATCAGACACTCCGACAGCACTTAGGGAAAGAAACATGTAGTTCATTTATGAAAATAAGACCCCTCCAAACAGCAAACACAGCTGACGTGCATGTATACTTTTCAGAGCGACTAAAATGTGCTGGAGAAGCGCAGAGTAGGTCACATCCACAATCACTACCACAACTTTGTTATTATATTTGTGGGGTATTTTTAGATACAGAACACACCAACCCATCCGTCGTGTTATATCATTCCCATGTGAAATTAAAAGGCTTTTTCAGGCAGGGAATGTTATGAGCAGTAATACTGAGTAGTATCTAAACATTCTCCATTGGCTACGAGCAGAGAATAAACCATTACAAATGAATGTAAAATCAGTATAAACAACACTTGGATATTCCCACGTGGACACACTCTCTCATTCTGTCTTACTCTAACATTCACCTCATCCTCTCTGTGGCTTGAGATAAAATAAAAACAGATGAAAGGCCGCTCTCTTGCCCTTCATGTGCGTTATCTCTCTCTCCACCCCTCGACACAGCAGCCAATGTTTGAACCCGCGACCTCTCTGTAATCGGGGCAGCCAGCCGACCAACACTAAGCCCAATGCGAAGACCAACACATTCACACCAAGCCAGTCAAGTGAGAGTGCAGTGCAAGAGAGGCTGTGTTCAAATCACCTGACGGTACCCTGCAAAGTAGCCTTCAAACCATAGGGAGCATAAATGTTTAGTCCAAAGGGAAACACTGCAAACAAGTGCACATTAATATATCACATGATTTAGAGAGGGACAGTTTCCCATTACTCATTGCATACCATCTTAGTACTATATGTAAATCACTACATTTAATGTTACTTACCCCATGTTGTTCTAAACCTGTATGAGTTTCTTTCTTCTGTTGAACACAAAAGAAGATATTTTGAAGAATGTTGGTATCCAGACAGTTGACAGGTAGCGATTGACTTTTTTTTTCCTACTATGGAAGTTAATGGGTGCCGTTAACTGTCTGGATACCAACATTCTTCAAAATATCTTCTTTTGAGTTCAACAGAAGAAAGAAACTCATACAGGTTTAGAACAACATAGGGGTAAGTAAATGATGATGACATTTTTTATTTGTGGGTGAACTATCCCTTTAATTCACCATAGGCTTTTACACAGTTACAGGTATTAAGAAATGACTGTTCAATGCTATTATTATGAGCAAATATCACAAAATAGTAAAAAATAGAAAATAATGAAAAATTAACAAATCACATTTATTTAAACGTTTAATACAATTATATTTGAGGATAATGAACTTTATTAATTTTAAATATTTTTTTATATATTTAAGTTTATATTTAAATATTAAACAGTGATTTATTCTCACTACAAACTTTTTTTTGAAAATTATTATTGAAAGAAGTCTCTTATGCTCATCAAGGCTGCATTTTAAAATATAGTCAAACTATAATATTGTGAAAGATTATTAAAATTTAAAATAACTGTTAATATGTTTTAAATTATAATTTATTTCTGTGAAGGCAAAGCTGATTTTTATTACTCCAGTGTTCAGTGTCACATGATCCTTCAGAAATCATTCTAATATGCTGATTTGCTACTCAAGAAATGTCTTATTATCAATAATGTTGAAAAAAATTGTGCTGCTTAACATTTTTATGGAAACAGCATATATACTGGTGTTCGTGTTTGTTGTCATTGCGATATTGTTGTCTAGAGATATCCCCTTTTCAGAATCACTGTGTAGGGACCCTGTGAATTGTAACACAGCTAGAGAGTGTGTACATGGAAGTTAGGATTGAGAAACAGAGAGAGAGAGAGAGAGTGTGAGCGAATGAGAGAGACCAGAAGGAAAGTGAGCGAGCGAGAGAGGGAGCAATAAAAGTGTTAGAGAGTGATATAGCAAAGAAGCTTAGAAAGCGAGAAAGAGAGAGAAAGGAAGGGGAAAAAGGCAGTGAGCTTGCAAAGGTGAAAAGTTTAACAAGCAAAGCTGTTCCTCCTGATCACAGGCTGCTAATCAGCTTCATGGGTGGCTGGATAAATCAGCTCCTACTTTTTAATCGCGCGGCTGCCAAGATGCAAGTCATTTATTTTATTGCTGCTTTTCCCTCCCTCTCCTCTTTCCCCCTCAGCCTGCTTTCTGCAACGAGGAGAGCGAGAAGCGTTCTTTAGAAAGCAGGGGATGAAACGGACAAACCGGATGCTCGCTCTACAGGCTCCAGAAATGGATAGATTTGGGTGTTGAACGCGCAAGAGAGCAGATACGGCCAGACAGACAGCTGGAAGTTGGGGAGGATGTAGAGAGATTAAGTTAATATGTGTATGTATATGTGTGGGTGTGGACGGGGGATGTCTGAATTAAAATTCATGACTCCCTTCACAACCATTTGAGTAACAAGATTAAGATGGCCGAGTAGAAAATAGCTGCATTATCAGGCGGCTTGCAGTCCTCCAGCTGCTGGTGCTCTATTCCAGAACAGTGGGGATAAGAGGATAACACACAGCCCCCTCGCCACGTCCCCACACCGCTGAGAGCCCCATCCGCGGCCGGCCCGGCCTGCACACACGGGAGGGAGGAGATTTAGGGTCTTAAAGGAAACACTTCAATCTCCAAGACATCAGAGGCTGGCTGGAGGTGAGAAGCGACAGACGACCGTACGTGTAAGTCCGGGAGGGGCCAGTAGACGCTGCTATAATAGAACACTGTGATTTGGGATTCTGAAGGAGGTGGGGCATGTGATCCATTGTCTGCCGTACGTTTCTTTGTGCACTTTTTTCCATACGTTCTCACCCAGCGCGCACTCGCAGGGGGAAGGGTGTTCATCAGAAGATAAGAAAGAGGAATTAATCACTTTGAGATATGATGAGGGCACTTCAGCTCGCCCCTCATATCACACACAGCTGCGTGAACCGACGACAAACCGAGAGTAAAGACGCGAACAGGGGGACTCTTGACTCAGCTATCTCGGCCCCTCGCTGCTCATGTCATTATCCGCACAGAAACACAGTAGGTGGTCTGGCTCAAAATGATCCCGTTAGACTTCAGGTGCCTCGGGGCAACACAATGACAAGCTGACTGCATTAGCTAGTTGTGTGTGTGCAAATGGGCAAGGGTGACACCGCTTTTACTCATCTTTTTACAATACTTAAAGGTGCGATTTCACACGCGTCCACCGCCAGTAGCTTCAACCGCATGGCCTCTCTGCAAACCTGCAGTGGTTCACAGGCAGAGAGGGTTGATTCGGTTGGCTGAAAATAAAATCACAGCTCGCTCATTTAACTCTTTTGTGACGTTTAACAGGGGTTGGGCAAAATTCTGAAGTCTCTCCATGTCCACTGGCATAAAACCCAAGCCAGCAGCTGTGCTGTGTGCCAGTGCGGGAATGGGATCCCCTTCAGTTTATGGGTGTGAAGTGGAAGTCGGCCACACCCTACAGGATGCTGAATTGAAATCTGAATTGGAATTACAGGAAACTGGATTCAAAAATATTCAACAGTTAATGGCATAATGGTAAATTAAGTTTAAGTTAAGTTGTTCTTCTATCTTGGTCCAAAAAATGAATTATTTAAAAAAAATAAAGTAGGACATAGATTAAGTACAAATTTATATTGGTGACATTTGCAACAGATGCAAACAAAACTGTCTGTAATGCTGCAATCACATTTAAAATAACATTAAAATATGCATCCTGTTTGCTCCTTCAAATCATATTCAATTCGATTTCAGGAACTTTACTATTTCTGCTGTTTTACTGATAAAATTGACTATTTCTATTGATTTATGTAGCAAAGGTATAAGTAAGTGGTTGTTCTGCTTCTATGGCATCACAATGTTTGTCAATTGTTTCGCTTGACTCTGATTAAGAACTACACAAGACAAATGGAAATGGTACTGGTAATTTTCTGTCAGGACATTATTCGTAAGTTTAGAGACATTTCTTTCCAAAACACAACTGTTTTTAAATGACAGGTACACAGGCCCTATTTTAACTGCCTTTGTGTACAGGCTTAAAACTTTCCACTTCAGTTGCTGTATTAGGTTTGTTCACACATATTAAGAAAAAATATATATCATACACCACAAATCTGCATTTCTGATTCTCTCTCGCTCTCCTTCTCCCCATTCAATTGATGTCTCTAAATTCAAGCACTCTTTCCTCGGTAGCCACAACAATCCCTAAGAGTTTTTCTGCCTTGCTATACCCATTACTACTGAAGTAAAGTTCCAATCACTCAGCTCTTGAGTCCCGCTGACAGGCCCATTTATGCCTCAGGCACAGGCAGGGCCGCCACTGTTCGGCCTGTGGGGCATAATAGGTCCGCACAGCTTCTTCAGTTACCAAAAATGGCAGCCGTAGCTGTGTTTCAGTGCAAGTTAACCAGCTGGACGGCACTGCTGCTTTGACCTGGGAATGGCATTTGTGCTTTCAGGCAGAGGGAAAGGAGTAGCACCATGCCCCGTTCATTTAGGGTTTCTCAGAAAGACAGCTTTTGACTTTTAAGAGTCCATTTTGAGCTTAAGCTACAGACTACCTGTTCCTGTTCCTGCTGACATAGCATACTGCACTTCAAAGAAACGTTCAAAATACAAATGTACTTCACGGACAAAGCCGCTGGCAAATGCAGACAAACTTCATACTTTGTTTCTCAACTTTTTGACACTTTAAAACACTTAACACACTCACATATACAATAAAGCCACATATACATACTGCACACACCTTTAGGTGAAGGTCCCACAAGTGTGAGTCATAGTTGTCATAGCGACACACTCTCAGGCCTGCGCTCTCTCCCAGTCTGCAGAATTCTGCCAGTGTGTCTCCTCTGGTAGGGGCAAATACCAGAGCGGTGCCCTAAAGTGACAAATCACAAACATTCACAGTGTAGAGATACTTTACTAGTGTTTCACAAAGAACAAATTGTGCATCTCCTAACATCCAATTGTGAATGTAATTTCATCAAGTGCAACATATTTGTTGATCCATCTAAGCAACCAATCAGATTTAAGGGAAAAGTTTACATTTTATGTCAAGTTTAGGCTTACAACCAGGGTTAGGTGCTTCTAGATCAGTGTTATTCACCTATCGTTTACCTCTGATTTTAGGAATAAGTAATAGGTAGGGTTAGGTTTAGGACAAATTTTTAAAAATAAGTGGAATGCTGTCCCAGGATCAACAAAATATGGCAGACTTGGCAAAATCAAGGTGACAAACATCCAATACAAGTAAAAGTAAATTATATTGTATGTTACAAGACCACATCAAAATACATTCTCAATAAGCTAATACTGACACTACTTTACCTTACAGATGAGTGATTCCTAGACATGGACAGTGAGATCATATATATAATGTTTAATCAACCATACTTTACAATACACTGCACTCCTTTGCTAGGGATTATAGGTCAGAGATGTTTTTGCTAAATCAATACTCTTGCGTACAAATTGCTCTAATACTACTACTACTACTAATAATAACTATAATCATTATTATCATGATTTATATTAGTAGTAGTAGTACTAGTAATAGTATTAAAATACTGTTGTCCTGTTTGAATGTGCAAAAACAACTCTTTGGGGGTTTAAGGGTGTGTTTACACTTCTAGTTTGGTTCTCTCGGTTCTTTTTGTCTGGCCTAAAAAAGAAAATGATACATTTATTCCTGGTTCGCTCAGCATTCACATTGTCATTTTTAAAACTGAACCTAAAGATACCAAACAAACAAAAAGGCTTTATAACATATATTTTGCAAAAGTTTTAGCAGTTTGATTTTAATCCCTCAAATAAAATTGTGTGGTAGACTCTGGTAAGATTTTAGTGCAGGGGGCTGAGCTCTATTCTCCATCCAGCCAGCTCGTCTCCACTGCATCTCAAAGCCTACACAGTGTACGTGGTGGTTTGCATCATTACATTCTATTTGATTTCTCCCATTATATTAGATAATAAACAAAAAGATTAAAGCTCACTTAATCCAATCAATGGCTGGAAGCGCATCCCTTCTCTTTATAGATCAACAAGCCCAGACCAACCAGGCAAGCTAAGAGGATTACCCAAAGGTTCAAAGTTTCTTTGAAATCCTTCGGTTATAAATATTATTTCATATTTTGTTCATAATATTGCTTTAATTAAATGGGCACCAACACAAATGAAACAAACAACAATTAATATGAGAACAGGATCATCTCAATACAACAGATGTTTTCATTTTTTCATAAGCTCTACAAGGGTTGTACGCTGAAAGCACACACATACACAAACCCACATATTTACAGATGTGTTAATCAGCTGTGTATGCTGTCCGGATGGTCCACTGGCATTTTAGAATAACAAATTAGAGTCATTAGGAGGGAAATTAATTGGTTTCAATAAATCGGCTCTAACATTTGGTCAGCAAGGCTATGGGGAAAAACCACAACAATAAATCTGTTTTACCCCCTTGTCATCTCTCCAAGAGGACAAGGAAAATGTGCATATTATTAAAAAGTTAACAATTTCCATCTTTTATTCTGTTTGTTATATGGATTTTAGATTAAAAAATGTTTTGGAAATTTTTACTATGCCGTCATCACTTATTGCTGCCACTTTTCAAAGGATTTGTCTGTATGGATTTTGTTACAAACTTTAAACCTTAAAATATGAAAACCTCCAAATTATAAAAAATATTTTATTAAAATATTAGAATTTTTAATAAATAAATAAATAAATATTTAGTTATTTATTTTTATTGACAAGCTAAACAGAGATAAGTAATCATAGATCATGCTTGGTATAAAATATAAAATGTGAAAGAAAAAATCTATTTCATATTAATATTCTTTTAAAATAAAATTACTGTTTTATTAAGTATTATTAATTACTTTATTATTAATAAAATTACATTTCATTAGAAAATGACTTAATTTGAGTTGTGGTGAAAACGAAAGAATTTAATGCATGATGCATGTTTGTCAAATTTTTGACAGTAAACTAATTAAACAAAAAAGTTAATTAAATAAATTGTGTTTTAAGGGAGATTAGTTGAAAAACACCCAAATATAATTATTTTCTTGGCCTTACTTCACATACACTTACTCTCTGTCTCACACACACACACACACACACACACAGACACAGACACAGACACAGACACAGACACACACACACACACACACACACACACACACACACACACACACACACACACACACACACACACACACACACACACACACACACACACACACACACACACACACACACACACACACACACACACACACACACACACACACACACACACACACACACACACACACACACACCAAGACATCAAATATCAAAGTGGACACATGAAAAACCTTAAAGATAAATACAAATCCATTGTTATCATTGAAGTGTTTTTCATTTGCTGTACAGGGTCTTATATCAAGGGGGCATAAAAGAGGACTTGTGGGTCTTATGATTAGTGCAGAGCATAAAATAGATGAGATGACCCAATCTAAGTTGCACATAATAAGTATTAAAGTATTACATGATATTAATCCTGCCATTCCATTACTCGCTCAATCACTGCATGCCAACTAATTACTGAGAGTCCACACACACACACACACACACACACACACACACACACACACACACACACACACACACACACACTTACATCAGGACGCAGTAATCTTCTTAGTGCATCAACCAGACTGCCTCTGTACTGGTCAAGAAACAAACTAAGAGAAAAATAGAAAGACAGAGAAACTAGAAAGATTAGAATGCATTGCAATGATAAAGGTTCCAGATAAAGCAGCAGGTTATTTCTTTTCATTGTTTGCGAATAAATCCTCCAGCATGGCAGAAAAAAAACTATTTGTAGATGCAGATTCTCTTTTTCCCTCAGATGTGAAAAAATCTTGTTTGAGTGGTGTGGTGGCGTTCACATAATACAAACTAATACATGTGTGTGTGTGTGTGTGTGTGTGTGTGTGTGTGTGTGTGTGTGTGTGTGTTAAAACAAATATATGCACATAACAATATAATAATAAAATAAAAATACACTTCAAGTCAAAGTATATATATATAAAATGCGCACACACATGTTATGTTTTCATGTTTTATGGGGACTTTCCATTATGATTTTTATACTGTACAAACTGTATATTCTATCCCCTTACACTAACCCTACCCCTAAACCTACCCATCACAGAAAACTTTCTGCATTTTTACATTTTCAAATATGTCTCAAGGACAAGGATTTGGGACATTTTGTCCCCATAATGTAGAGTTTGCCATGCCACACACACACACACACACACACACACACACACACACACACACACACACTTTAGGGTCGGTACCTTTTATAATCAATGTTGAAAACAGTTGTGCTGCTTAATATTTTTGAGGAAAATCATGATACATTGTTTTCAGGATTCATTAATTACTAGAAATTTTAATAAACACAATTTTTTGTATAATTATTTTGTAATATACAAATGTCTTAACTGTCACATTTGATCAGTTTATTGAATTTCTTATGCTTCCTATACATCCCACCCCCATCATAGTATTACTACAACTATTCCAGTTCCAGACTGACTTTAGCAGTGAATGTTTTACTAGCAAAAGAGTCCATTCACCTAAGACCCTGCTAAAAACACTGTTCTCAGGGTCAAAGGTCAGAGTTATGTTGATTAAACCATATTTGTGTGATCTCACTTGCCACGTCTAGCGGTCACGGGTGTGATGGTTGAAGCGTTTCATTAGCAGTTCAACTTTTCACCCTGTGTTTTGGGTTGAGTAGGTCAGTCCGGACAATAGAGGGTGAGTTTAGGGGTGAGAGTGCAGGAATGTTCGACTGCCTACATCGGCCTTGACAGGGTACGTCAAACAAAACCCTTTCGACTTCACCAATGGAACTTCCTCCTTTACTTCCATATATTGACCTGTCATTAATGTAATACTTGCTTCTTATTCATTCTCCTTTTATAAAAAGCATTTTCTGTTTATTAAAAGCTAATGACCATCTGCAACAGCACCTGTCCTGCAGTAATGAGAACATTGCCCTTGAGCCACAAGATTTGCTTGTTGGTACTGTGTCGTCATCCAAAATAGTGGCTAACTGACATTCAAATCCCTCTCTCTTGCCTAACCTGTGTGAACAGTACATTCACAATGCTATAAATAGAAGAGTGGTAGCATATTACAGAAGTACAGGACTCTAAACAAAACCATACATAGCAAACATGCATAGTAAGTACTTGAAATATTTCTGACTGTGTTAATCTGAAGGTGGTGGCAGTAAGATTAAAAATATGAATAGGTTTCCACTCTGACCCAATTTTAATACTTTATCTAACCTAATCCAGAGTGCATTAATTTAATCCCTACAATGAAACCTCAAGGATTCAGTGAAGGCAGATAAATGACAAATCATACCATATAGGAGCTTATGACTGACATCATTGATGATTATAAAGTTAAAATCCTTCATATACGAAGAGACGGTTTATCTATCTATCTATCTATCTATCTATCTATCTATCTATCTATCTATCTATCTATCTATCTATCTATCTATCTATCTATCTATCTATCTATCTACACACATATAAATATACATGTGTGTGTATAGATAGATTTATATATATATATATATATATATATATATATATATATATATATATATATATATATATATATATATATATATATATACAGTCTCTTCATATATAAAGGATTTTTAACTCTAATCATCAATAATATACACACACAACCTGCTTATTCTTTATTATATTCAGTTTCAGAAAAATGCATACTAAAACCATGAACTAAAACTGTGACACTAGGACACTAAAACACACATTGAAGTATGGGTATTATTATATGTAAATAAATAAATGAATAAACAAATAAATAAATCTAAAATTTCTTCATATGTCTTGGCCACTTGATGGCTAGTTTTTAATCATCCATTTTTTAAAATTACATTTAATTTGAATTTGTTTTGAGAAATTATCCATAGGATTTTTTTTGTCCACAAAACATAAACTGCATTTAAACACAAATCTTTAGGCTTTTAAGATCATAAGAAACATTTCAGTCAAGTGTGTCAATTTTTTTTAACTGGTATTAGCCTGAGCCTGACTCACTAATTCAGCTGACTGAAATTGACTGACTGAAAAGCTTCAAACCTAGCAATCACAAACTACACAGAACTCAACACTGAAATGATTTGAATGATGTGGCCAATTTATGTAAACTACGTCTAAAAAATTGGCGACCGGTCCCATTTCAGTGATATTTTTTATATTAATGTGTCACTTTATCTTTTTATGTGTACTATTATTATAGCTAAGAGGGCTAAACAATGCAGCATGACAGGTGACACAAATAGGTTGTTAAGGTGAGGTGCTCTTAAAACACACAGATGTAAATCAGTCTTTCTTTCACTAACTCACCATGTCTCAAAAAAAGAAAAAAGAAAAATATTGCACAAAATGAGCCGGCAGTAGCACTAGCAAGCTCAACTATGGTCAAGTAAGCAATAAAAGGTGTGAAATAAATCAGAAAAGAATAAAAAAGGTAACTTAAAAACTAAAATAAATAAACATGGACAAATGCCTTTATCTTGGAATCCACACACACAGGAAGCTTAGAGGTAGCCGAGATCAGCTCTCTCGCAGCAACGAGACTACTGCAGGAATTCACACCATGTGTGTGTGTTTGTGTAGCAAATCCCTTCCAAATTTATTTCACAGTGTGTATGTAAAGCGGTCTAAGCATAAACCAGGGACCACTAAAAAACATGCGCTCTCAATTTTGGTTCAGTTGCTGTGCCAGGTCACAAAACATAACGACTGCTGTTGCATAGACAGCAATGTTTCAACAAAGTATGTTACCCCTCATGTCCACACACATCTTATTTAAATGTTGTCTAGTAATTGGAACAGACATGATTAAGTTTTTACCCAAGGGACCAAAGGGAATCTCTCACACATACTGTATGGAGATTCACCTGTTAGTTTCATGTGCACATTGCCATGGGAACTGCTGGAGGGATCAAGTGGAGGATACTGATGACTGATTCACTTATCATGGAGCACGGCTGACTGCTTCTTCACATACTTGACCCTAACCTGGTGTTACGGCGAATCCAACGAAGGATCTAAGTGATGGGATACACCAGAGTGCCACAGCACTTTAAAACAGACTCCCTGCTAGCATGTTTACATATAGTGACTAGCCATATAAATGTGCTAAACCCAAATGGGTTACACTATATTTTAGACTTCCCTTATGAAGCCACACACACAGTAAATACATTAATTATATAGTCGCTATCGCTAACACACGGTAAATACATTAAAGGCCCACTAAAGTGCCTTGGAATGCGCAGCTTTGTATGATGCGTTGACGTAATTTCCACTGAAAGAGGAAGCTAAGGCGGGACATATTGAATGGCTCCTCCCCCTTTTCAAATAGCCAATAGCGTTTAGTTTACCTCACAGACTGTAAGTCGTACTTGACAGCACCATGGAAGCCAATCCAAACACTGATGATACGTTGGATTCAATAGTAGAGGAGTGAATAAATTCTAGCCATTTTATTTTTAACCAACATACAGTTGGAAAACGGAATAAAACTCGAGCGTTTGAGCAACCGAACACACATCTCCAACCCATATTGCTCCGTGACGTGTCAACGGTCTCTTTGGCCAGGTGGTATTAATAGCATAGGGGGCGGGACGCTTTAGATTCAAGAGAGCATTTGATTGGACAGAAGATGTGATAAGAAGCTGAAGTCAGCAGTGATGTCATAGAAATCTGTGATCCATTTTAGCGGAAGTGAGAGACGTTTTGAATGCTCATATCTCCTAAATGCGAATTTTGTCATTGTTTTGGAACACCAGCTTATTCATAACTTTAAAGCTAACATATTCATACTAAAAGCTAAAAAACTAAAAAATGTATTTCAGGGGGCCTTTAATGATCTGTTAAGTATAAATTATTAATAACAGTGTCACCAAGACATGACTGCTAATCAGTGAGGAAATATAGTTTTGAATGAAACTGCACAAGTCAAGTAAAGAGCTGTGGGCCTTAAGTGCTAATTCCATGCTTTTGTCAACTCTTAGCATAGCTATAAAACATAGTTTTCAGACAAGAATAGCAGAGTCTTGTGAAGACAAAGACGAGGTGAAACATAGGGCTGTCTTTTGGCAGAACTTTCTGCTATCATATCTGAGGCTACGTCTCTATTTCTCTCTCTCTCTTGTCCTAGCGCGAGCGCCGCCGCATTATGTCCTACCTTTCTTGATGATTGTCTGAAAGACTATAATTAATCGGAGTGGAAGTGTGGCTGTTGACCTTTTCGCAGGTGATCGTCAGCATAGCTATGTTCGTTAATCGCCGAGCGATCACTCTCTTGACGACGGCAATTACAGATGAGTTGCCAGCGCAAGCCACGGGGGGACAGCCAACGCGGCATGATTCATCCTCACATGCGTTCTTCCACTTTCTCTCTCTCTCACATACACACACACACACAGTATCTTCTTACTACACACAAATCAATCTCATGCTGGCCCTCTGCTGCACATTTTAACTGCGTATAAGCTGCCATTTGTCTGACATTAGAATAATAGTAGGCCGTACCAGGCTTTAGTGATCATCGCCAGGGAACACACAGGTATCATTATTCCCCGCCTCCATCAGCCTCACCACTTTGTGCTAGATAGCGACAATGCTAAAGAACATCCTGTTTAGAGCTGTGCCTATAACAATGTAATAACAATGTAATAAACTATAATGGTTTTAAGAAAATGTTGATATAGAAAAATGTGTATGATTCGAAAATGTATATAATTAAAGTACTAATTAGGGTTATTATTGCTCATGTAATGAGAGCAGGGACCATTAAAAAAAGAATCAGACATGATTAGTGATCCGATAAAATCCATTTTTCTGTACATTCGATAAGCAGATTTACTATAAATACATAAAACACTGTCAAACATTGCATTACTGGTACGCAATTTGACATGTATTGTTATGTATTAAAGGGGAAATTTAAAAATATGTCAATTTACTCACTCTTATGCCATTTTAAACTTTCTTTCTTCTGAAGAACACAACTAAGATTTGCATTTCTAAAATTTGTATAAATGTTCTCTAAGGTCCACTTATAATGTTAGCAAAACTTTCAACATAAAAAAACATCATAATTTAAAATAGGATATTCTCTATTCAGTTTTGACCCTTTCTTTGAAACACTCCATTTTGACATACATGCCACACTCAAGACTTGGAAGTAAACACCCACTGTTATGATTGAGTAACAGTGTTGCGTATTAAAATAAATGTCAATGTCCCTGCCATTACACATGTGGAATTGCTTTGAAAAGTTCTGATGTTGAAAAATGGCAACTGTATGTATGCAAACACATAATGTTTAAGTACTTGGAGTTACTACAGTTTGGCTTATAGTTAGAAGTTTTGGAGGCTTGGTTTTAATAAAAGATGTTTTTGGATTAACAAGAAAGATTTGAGTTCTGAAACTTGCAGGATATTTTTTATTCTACAATCAATGACCTCTTATAAGTTATTGGGCTCAAAAACAACACATTGACTTTGTATAGACTAACAAATATATTACAGAGGAAATAAATTCATACAGGTTTAGAGCATGAGACTGAGTTGGCAAATTATGACAGAATTCATTTTTGGGTGGATTATCCCTTTAACAACTAAATTAACATGTAAATATAAAGAAATAGTGTTTAGTTTTTATCACATGATGCCTTCCTAAGCTGGATTTCGCAAATTGTCTAAAAATACACCATTCAAGTAACACTATATTCTCTTGTATTACATAATGAAGTCTGAATGTAGTAGTAAAATTTACACCCAAATTAGTGTAAAAGAATAGTGTAATGCACACACAACAATACATTTACACAGACACATAAAGGGAATAAAAAACAAAAACAAAACAATGGTTCCACATGTTCAGGGCCTGGCTAATTGAAATGTTTGTATTGCAATCTTGCTCTCGCTCTCTTTCTCTCCTTGCACAGGCATAATTATTTGCAATTTGCCTAAGACATCCATTTGCTGGGACGCCAAGCATGAAAAAGAGGCAATTTCTGAAAAATGGAAATGCCTGGCGGAACTGGCGGAGGGGAAATAATACAGTGCCATCCGCAAGCTGATGCCTGCCATCTGATAAGCGTTACAGGCGCAGGAATATTAATGCCACATCACCGGGACACAAGGTGCACACTTTTATTAAGGGTGTAGACATATTGTGGCTGGAGATGCTAGTAAAGTGAGATATGATATTTATTTTGTAATAGCTGTAAGAATAGCTGGTTTGGAGATATGTACAGAATTTCTTCATTTGCTCAAAATCAAGTGTTAGAAAAGCTGTTTGGACCGAAAGATCGGTTTTGGATTGTACGGGTGTCATGTTTAAGGTAACGGTGGATATCTGAAGAAACTGACAGTTCAACAAAAGGGTCAACCTACCAGTCAGCGCACATCACCACGTCAAAGCGACCATCCAGAGCGGACACATCAGCCTCATTGTCCCATCTCACCACCCTGAAAGAGGACAGAACCAGGGATGATAGCTGCGTCATAAAGCCTGTTGCACAATTTATCATTCATCCAAGACCCCCATAATAATGATGCGTCCAGAGACAATTCACACACCTCACACTCGTTTTATTTGCGCTGTTGTCAGACGGCAATCGTCTTCTCTCTTTTCTTTAAGTGCTAGGGCTGGTTTCCAGGCAAGCAAATCTGATTATTAATTAGCCATTATTAACAGTCAGTAAACAAAAATTACGTCTTGTGGAAATACAATCTCCTCTCTCAGCGGGGGTCCACACCGCTTATTCACTGACTTGAGAAAGCGAATCCACCCCCCACCCTCCCTCCCTCAACCAATCACACGCGACCTTCACCCCACTCAAACCGCGCGCTCTGACAGGAAGCCTAATCTCTAAAGAAAACAATCAAAGTAATGCAGGCTAATTATACGTTTACTCTTTCACTTCATCAGCCCAGTGTAAATACACAGGGAGGGGGAAGTGTGCAGAGCAAGAGAGAAGAGAGGAGACGAGAGGGGGAGAAAGTGGTTAAATCACTGAGTGCCAAAATTACTTTTTAGGTGATAATGCATTTGCGTGATGGTGTGCACAGTGGATGAGCTGTGTTTTGGCAAATGTGAGAGAGGGGTGTTAGAGAGTGTGTGTATGTTTGAGTTTTCTAGATGAGGGCATTCAATCACGGAGAGTGGCTCATCATCGCTCTGCCTGGATACATCTTAGCGCGTTAGAGAGCGTAGCGCTCGCTCCACGGGCTGTGGATACCTCGTTACCAGGCCAACTGGGTTCAGGAAGTGACACAGAGCTTTGCGACCTCATTTTTGCCTACTTATTGACACTATTAGGGCCCGAACACAAGTGCCGTAAATGCCTCTTTACCCAAAAACACTTTCCTATACTTCATGACATGCTCAACTCCGCAAGGAATTCACATTCACAGTGAATAATGACACTTGAATATGTATTGACATAAGAGATGGACTTCATATGGCAGTAATGTAAAAGCAATAGTAGTGCTCTGTCTTTCATTATCAGAGATATTGGGAGGTGTCTGAGAGGTCTTACCTGCTGGACACATTGGTAGACAGGAAGAGCCCTTCTCGTCTGTTCCTCTCGATTACACTGCGCACATCTGGTGCTCTTTGTCAAGAAATGCAACGTTATTCATAATTAATAAAAGCATGAAAATTAAACTTCATGACGTCATGAAGACAGATATATTTACTACCACCAGTCAAAAGTTTGAACACACCAACTCGTTTCCCATAATAGTGAAGGCCGCAAAAGTATGAAATAACACAAATTCTTAAACTGGATAGTTCCGGTCATGGATGCTTATTGGTCAATACTGCTATGCACACTCTGGACAATCTGTCAATCAACTTGAGGTGCACCCTGGGATGATTTATAAACGGTACTGAAGGACTTCCCAGGTTTGCTGGACACTTGATGCTTTCCTTCACTATTCAACAAACAAATCAAACAAACAAACACAAAACTTTCTAATAATACTTTATTATTATTATTATTCGTATTACTTATTCACATTATTATTAAAAACAATGTATCAATTATCATCAAAATAAGTAAACAAACAAATAAATAAATACATAAATAAATGGGATGAGAATAAAATGTATTGTTAACTTTACTTAAAGCCTTTTATGTATAATGCATTATAAAAGTATTTTACTTTATAAAAGAACTTTATAATGCATTGTATAATCTCATAAATAATCATAATGACCGTTATAATATATTATAGTACATTGTTACACCTTTATAAATTATAATACAATAAGAAACATGACAAACAACCAATGTCAGATGTAATGTGTGAATATTATAATACATTTAACTTTGGTTACAATTATTTATGAAATTATATAATGCATTACAATGTACATTATGAATGCATTGTACATAAATTGTCAAGCAAAACTTTTGCCTTTCCCCAAAAAACGTGTTTGCTTTCAAAAGTATTGATTAAACAATATATATTTAATTGCTTTAGCAAGTGTTTCAAACTTTTGCAAAGTTTCTCGGGGAACGCAAAAAGAATTGAAACATAAATTTCCCTCCCATCCCTTTTTTTCATCACCATGGGGTCTGTGACACAAAAAGATATATAGATAGACAGACAGAGACACTGTGGAACAATAGCAAGATAATTTCCTTTATCCTTCTGACTTAAGAGCCTATTACACGAGCTGATTTCTTGTTTAACCATGTTACTCTATTATGTCAGGCCCTCTTATATGACGTCAAGCCACGCAGTCCGTTTGCTTCCTTTTCTCTCGACACCTCATCCTCAGATTACCACTGAGCTCAAAACCAACTCATGCAAAGCATCATCATAGGTAATCAATAGGGAGGCTTTTAACCTGCGGCCATCTCTTCGGATGGGCCTCCACCCATTGTGGTTATCCTGCGGGATTGATGTCAGTGCATCTATGAATAGACCTTTCGACAGTTTTAAACTAATTCAATTACAATTTCTCGCTTTGTCTGCCCCGCTTTCCCTCTCGCTCCATGGAAAACAACCGTAGCAAATCCAATCTATAGCGCAGGGATGGAGGGCCAATCCCTCGATGAAAGGGGGTAGGAGGCTGGGTGCGCGCATTACACTGGTGCGATCTGCTGCTAAGGAGAGAGAGAGTGGAAAGCTTACAGTGTAATCCCATCAGGAAAAGACCACTGGGGGAGAGGTCAGCGCTGAACTGAGACACAATATGATCAAAACTGCACTTCCTGTGTAACACCTGTGCATATATTGTCTTCCAAAGTTTCATGACTGCGGCTTTGTAGAGTTTGTAAAGCTCAAGAAAGCAGCAGCCATTAAATAATATGAGAAGTGAAATTTAGCATTTAACAGTTGGGTCTCTTGATTAAACATGCACAGCTTTAATCTGAGCTCAGCCAGTCTTTTGAGAACACAGACTGAGATCAAAACTGAGTCATGAAAACCACTCAGCACTTTGTGGTACACTTTATTCACTTCCAATTGGGCTCATTTAGCTGATTTCTTGTTTAAGTATGCAGAGAGAGAGAGAGAGAGAGAGAGAGAGAGAGAGTCCAAATGTTTTTGTAGTAACGTCTAATTGAGTCATATTTCGTAGAGTAAGCAACAACAACAAAAACATTTGCATATTGCATTTGGAGTAAAATCCAATTGTCAGCGTTTATGCACATGTACCATATAAAAGGGGTCTTAACACTAGCCAGGTTCAGTTATCCAGTTGAGAATTTTGAATTATATGCACTATACTAGTTATTGATGCAGTTACTGATGCAGCCAATATCCTAATAAATATGCAAGCTAATAAGCAACTAGTTACTAGTGAGAATTGGACCCTTAACTAAAGTGTTACATAAAATAGTATATATAAAATAAAAACTTTCAATTGTATAATATATATATAAAATAAAATAGATATATACACACAGTACAAGAAAAGAAAATGTTTAATAAAAAACAAGTTATGTACTGTATTTGCACAACTGTACATTGACAGTTTGGAACAATCCTATGATCTATGATCCGTGCTAATTTAATGGTTTTAATATTTCTGTCATAGCTTCTTTTTCTTTCCTCTAATACAAAGAAAGAAAACACTACTATGTATACAGTTCTCACAAGACAGCTTGTCCTTTCCTGGCCTCGTCCGATCATCAGATCATCTCTATAGCGTTCTATTATGGCAGACACATCTCTGAAACAAAGCACTGCCAATTAATGCTCTATCAGCCTACTGCCAGTCTGTTCACACTCTATTACAGGAAGCAGTTTAGAGACAGACTCTGAATGTTTTGAGTATGTCTTGCTCTGCTCCCTTTCCCTCCATTTTCATTTAAACAAATCTCTTCTCAATGAGGAATTGTGTTAATTTCATGCCACGGCCATTGTTCTTTGAGTCTTGATATTCAATAAAAGCTCATTGTAGTGGCAGCGCTGGCTGTTGTATTAACGAACGTGGGCACGGTAATTTTGCTGCGTTTTGCTGTCACGTCTGTCGTCTCCATTTTTCCTGCCTTTGTGAGCCAAGCGAGGTGGCTAATCTGAGTGACTGCGGTGGAAAGACGAGATGGAGAGTGGGAATAAGAAAAAGCAAAGAAAGGGAATGAAGAAAGAAGGTTCGAGCTGTGCCCTGACACCTGTTTAAGCTTCATCTGTACTCCTGGCAAAAGGTAAAGTCAATAGAGGAATGGAAGAAGGGGGGGGGGGGGAGACAAGGAGCAGGTGAGTCAACACACACAGCGGTAGCCTTCAATGACATGAATATGTATTAAACATGCTAAATGCAGGTTTCGAGTGTCAGCTGGATGATTTGTCTCACATTCAGATATGTTGAGGGGTGTGTGTGTGTGTGTGTGTGTGTGTGTGTGCGGGTATTCTTTGACAGAGTGCACGTTAAGAATGGCTGACTGAAAATGTGTGTGTGTGTGTGTGTGTGTGTGGTGGAAGTGAGAGGAATATCTGAGGTAAATACAGGTTAAACAGACGTCTTTTCTGGGCTAAGCTCACAAAGACAGCCTACACTCAGAATATACACACTTCGCTGTCAGCACTCCTGCAAAACAAAGTGATGTTTGGAATGGTTCGGAAACACAAACACACAAGCTCTTTTCCAAAACCTAGTGAGTTGCCTCTGTATGGAGCATTTTAATAAGGTGACGATTTACAGTGTGAATGCTTTTTCAAAAGTTAGGCAGCTTAATTATGCTGCCTTCTAAGTTACCTCATTTTGGACAAATTGTAAGTATCACAGAAGCTCAATGAAAATAATTGTATTAAAAGGGTGGACGAACAAGAGAACAAAATTTTCTTCAGTGGGGAAATATAGTACAGAACCATTCAAAAGTTTGGGGTCGGTAAGATTTGTTAATATTTTTGAAAGAAGTCTCTTGTTCTCACTAAGGATGCATTTATTTGATTATATTATTTCAATTTAAAATAGCAGTTTTATATTTGAATACATTTTAAAATGTATTTTATTCCTGTGATCGAAAAGCTGAATTTTCATCTGTCATCACTCCAGTGTCACATGATCCTTCAGAAATTCTATGCTGATTTACTGCTCAAGAAACATTTATTATTATTAGCAATGTTCAAAACAGTTGTGCTGCTCTATTTTTGTGATACATTTTTGTCTAAATGTGATGCATTTAGGGATTAAGGGATGTAGAATACGGTCATGCAGAATGAGGCATTCATATATGCATTATAAGTACTAATAAACAGCCAATATCCTAATAATATGCATGCTAATAAGCAACTTTAATAAGGAGAATTGGACCCTAAACTAAATTGTAACAAAAAAAATAAAAGTTACCGAGCCCAGACCGTTGACCGATATTGTATTTTTCTTTAACTTCTTTTTTAACAATATTAGTGCATTCAGTATGTCTTTCTTCTCATGTTGCCTGTAATTGTTTCTTGTGCACTTAAATCTTACCTAAGTAGACTGTTCGAAATCAGTCACTTATGAGGTTCCATTTCAGTTCAGGCACTGCCTTAGAAAGCAGCCGCCAATGTAGGGAGCGGGCAGCTCACTAGGTTTTTGGAACAGAGCCACGTACCGGTCTGAAATGCAAGGATACTTTGAATTGCCTTCTCGTTGCCATCAGATAGCAGAACTTCCTTCACATCAGCACAAACGGCAATCTGCCCGGAAAAGAGAGAAAAAAAGCTGAAAAATAAACAAATAAATAAATAAAACAAAAGCAAGACATCCTCAGCACACTGTTCGCAAGCAGTCATATCTGAAGAGCGCTGATTTTTAAAGCCCTACTCCAAAACGACCACCCGTCTCTTTTCCGCCCCTGCTCCCTCTCATCCATCTCTGTCTATTTCTGCCATTTTTTCATTTTATGTCTGCATTATTTTAATCATTCAATCAAATCAGTCAATACTTTTATCATTCCCGGTGGCTGGGAGCCCTCTATCTTGCTATCACTCTGTTGGGTAATTGCATTGTGACAGGGGATGATGGTGAGCGCCGAGCCTTTCATTTGCAGTGTGGCGTTTATCATGCGGGGCCATCGCGCTCTGCTGTCACTCCTTACTCGGCTCGCGAGGCCTGCCTGATGCCCTTCATATAACTTTGTACTGCGAAGCTTCTGCCTTTGTGCTGCTCCACTGTCAGCTCTTTCTGTCCTCTTTTTATACAGTCTTTTCATTCAAGTAGTCATCCTTATCAGAGGTGCCGTGTAACAGTTGTTTGGAGAGGTGCAGTGGGCAGAAGCAGGGAGTGTGTGTGTGTGTGTGTGTGTGTGTGTGTGTGTGTGTGTGTGTGTGTGTGTGTGTGTGTGTGTGTGTGTGTGTGTGTGTGTGTGTGTGTGGTGTAAAAGTGCTTGCAAGGATTTATATTTGTTTTTGAATGATATGATTTGGGATTTCTTTCCTTAAACACAGGAAGCAAAAATAACTTTGTCACACCTGCCAATGCTGAGTGAATTTTAAAAATGTAATTTAAAAATATATATATATATTTTTTTACCAGCCATGAAAGTTGGTGTTGACTAATGAATTTGCACATGGTTAGTCTTAAAGCATATTAAAAACAAAACATAGACATATCAACAATATTAAAACCTTGATTTTCACCACAGGGGGACTTTAAAAGAATCTATTATTCACTAAGGATGCATTCCTTGATCAAAAAAGGCAGTAAAGACAATTATAATGTAGCAAACGACTATTTTAAATAAATGATGTTCTTTTGAACATCCTGAAAAAAAAACATGGTTTACACAAAAATATTAAGCTGCACAACTGTTTTCAACATTGATAATAATAAGAAATGTTTCTTGAGCACCAAATCAGCATATTAGAATGATTTCTTAAAGATCATATGACACTGAAGACTAGAGTGATGATGCTGAGAATTCAGCTTTGCCATCACAGGAATAAATTACATTTTAAAACATATTAAAACAGAAAACATTTATATTAAATTGTAATAATATTTCACAATATTACTGTTTTTCTTCCATTTTTATCAAATAAAGGCAGCTTGGGTGACCATAAGAAACATTAAACATTTTGTATATATTTGTTTTGATGGCATAATGTCAAGAATATACCATGTGTTGTCACAGTGAACAGCTTCCTGGACAAAAAGTCGTTTTGAAGATGCACAATTCGCAAAATAATTAGCAGACTGTTTAAATGTCCTTTACAAAATGACAAAATGAGACAATGCAGGAGAAAAATCTCTCCAGAGTGATGCAGTGTTTTTTGCCCTGTAGGCAAGAGTCAGGTCACGGGGCCCACACCAGCTAGCCATATGGGCATCAAGACCTGCAGGAAACCAACCAGTCACCCAAGAAAAACACGGGCGTTACTGCCAAAACCACAGCACTCCAGGGCACAGGACAAAGAAGAGAAGCCATTTTTCCCTGTCAAGGACTTAGATAAACACAGGCACTAAGTCAGACCTGAGAAACGGTGGAATGCGAGTAAAAAAAAGAGATGAGAGATCGAGTGGGGGGAGTGGGGGGAGGGCGAGGAAGGCGATCCACTGGTGGTCCGTAATGTCACAACACGGGGGTATTGAGTGGAGAGATACGGGAAGGCTGGTCTTGTGAAGGTGAAATCGATAACATGTTAAGCCTGTCCATCTGGAGAGGTTACTACAAACTACTATACACTACACATAGCTAGAGCCTAAGCCACTGGTGTGTGTGCGTGTGTGTGTGTGTGTGTCTGTCCAAGAAAGAAAGTGCTTGCATATGCAAGCCCGTGTGCAAGCCCAACGCTTTTGATGAAGTTAGCCCATTGGGCCACGTGTGTTTATGGTCACTGAGGTAGAAATGTCAATGTGCAACGGCCGATTTCATGTTGCTTACAATATGCCATGTTAGACTACCCATGCTGATGCAAATTGCCCATTTGCCTGTGATTGTCTGCCTGTGTGAGAGTACGGTGTCATTTTTGCGTTCACTTTTGACTTACCATGAGCCCGGCAAGACACGTCATCCCTCCACCCAGCTCACACACCGAGGAGCCCCTGTGAGACAGAGAGACAGAAGGGGGCTAGATGCGCTGTTTAGCGTACAATTTGAAGTACATGAGTATGAGAGTGAAGTTTTTCAGTTTAAATGAGAGGAAAACAGGATGAGAGAGATAAAGAGAGACGCAGAGAGGGAGATGGCTGTTGTTTCTTGACAATAACGCTAATTAACTTGGCCGTGTAGGGGGATGCCATTGATTGGAATGCAATTCCACTGGGCTCATTGATCTTAACCTTCCTCTCCCTTCTTCTCTCTGCATGTGAGCGGGTGTATATGTGTTGACAAAAGAAAGCGCAATTGTCCTTTTTCCTGCTGGAAATGTGGATTTGCGGTAGAGTAGGAAGTGGAAGTTAATTAAACATACAGAATCAGTTTTCTGCTTCGATTCTGTACAGTGCAGTGATGTATCCGATGGTAATACTGTTGTATTTTTCGATGTATAATGGTACTGAATTAGGGGTGTCACAATATACCAGTATTTATGATAATCGTGATATTTAAAAATAGAGAGATTGATATGTTAATTTGACACGATAATCCTAAATCCTGCACCAGTAACTGACACTCCAACATAGTAGGTGGCGGTATTGCACCTTAATGCTGGTTGCCACCCGTCGTAAAACACAAAAAAGAAGACCTAGGCAGTGTCCGAAATCACATCTTCCTGTGTAGGTACTTATTTTAAATAAGTAATTACTTCGCGACCACTAAAGTAGTATGTGATGTAAAAGGTATGAATGAATTCCAGAATAATGTTATCATTTGACCTACCAGCCTCACTTCACTGCGATTTATAAACCCTTTCCCACGGCCTCATGGGATAGTAAAGTATACATCATACTCAAACTTCAGAATCTCACCAGGAATAGTTGGTCATCCAGGTAGTTTTTGCTTACTCCTTTATGAGTACTGTGAATACGGATATACTTCTTTTGTCACATTCTGTTTAATTCAGCATAAATGCTTAACCTTGTCGGAAGTGAACGTACTTGCAACCATAGTTGTGTCCCAAATGACAAACTACACACTATGCACTCAACCATGCAGTGTATGAATTTTATGAGGTAATTCTGTCAGTAAGCTGGGACATAATATTTAACAATTGGAATGTATAGGGATAGAGGAAGTCTTTGGATCACGTATATGAGGTGATAATTGAATTATTGAAACAAGAAGCAATTTGGATTAACGGCATAACGGCATAAATGAGGAATTCAATTTTTATGTTTTCCTATAATGTGATGTAGTGATATTTGGATTAATACATGATTTTTACAAATGTCATAAATTAAATTAAATATTCTAACTGTGAAGATCAGTGTTGATTAATGACGATGTATTTCTAATGACTTCAATCATTAGGTCTTTCACTGTTGTGCAATTGATGTGGTTACCTCGATTGATATAAGGAATTTTTTTAAGGGAAAAAAAGGGGGGGAAAAAAGTTTTTTTGACTGTGGGATACTCATACTCATAAAAATGATTGTCCGATGCGTTTAACAGGATCATATTATATGTGGATAAGTGCTGTTGAACACATTTAATTGAGTGAGTGATTTTTAATATTTTGATGGATCAAAACTCATTGCCAATTTTGATGACGTCAATATAATTAATTGTTTAAATAGTGGGTGGAGGGATTTAGATTATTCAACACACTGAAGAAGGCTTGTGAGCTGAAACATCTGTTGTATTATTCACATGACAAATGTGAAAAAGTGATTTAAAGGATTTCGGATTCTGAGTTTCTTGAAGTTCTTCTGTCATTTAACATTGGAATCTGATAGCCCCTCCCCTTCTGCTGCGACAGTTGAGTGCATGAAGTGTCCAACATTCCACACTTCGTTTTTTCGATTAATTAAGTGCAACATTCAGGTATGTGAAGTGCCCTTTTTTGGGGGGGAATTTTCAGTGTGTACGACCTACTCACACTCAGGGCTGTTGCTAGAGGTGATGATTCTAGGGCTCTTCGGCCTTAGGGGGACACCGCGATTTCAACAGATGGGGACAAGGAACGCGATTTCAAGCACCGGGGCTCTGGATAGCCCAGCTACGGCTCTGCTCACAGTACTTATACTACAAAATGGCACAAATTGGGACACACGTTAGCATCTGGCTAAATTGCGTAGCTTCTACAGCAGAATTTGACTGGAAAAATTTCATTCAAACCACACGTCAACAACTATATAGATATTGGAAGCATTTTCCCCACTCTTTAAAAAGTCTATAAACCTAATTGGCTTATAATAATACTTATAGCCTAGATAGCCTAATTGGCTATTTATGCATAATTAGTATATTATTTGCTATTCGAATTGCTTTTTTTCTTTTCTCAGAACAAAAACTAAATTTGTTTTATAAAGTCACAATTTCCTTTTTTTTATTTTTTATTCAGTGGCGGAAACTATTTTTGAGTCACACCACAACAGTTAACACATACTGACACCTACTTTATAGAGACCTACAGCAGCCGAATGGAATAATTCATATGAAAGGTAATTCATATAATTCCCACAGGAATGGAGAATGTACACAATATATAATTGTGTAAAAGACTATAATTTGCATAGAGTTCATTTGTGTTTGTCATACGCAAAATATACAGTAGAGAGTCCTTGTAGATCAAAAGCAGTCCACAGCCGCATACACACACACACACCAGCAGTTTGACTTCATCACTTTGCCAGTCATTTCAGCGCTCCGTGACAACAGTCTCCATGTGTTTGTCTGCTCTCAACCCGTGATCCGACACCTTCCATTGAAAGAGAGACAGAGTGGAGGATGAAGAGAGAGCGATTGTTGTATGAGGGAGTGCAATTAAAAATTAATGCGCACAAAACTGCTAGTATGAGCCGCGACGGGGACAAAGCCCCAGTGACAGGTAGCTATTTGGCTGTACATTGGACTAGTGGAAAGAAAGGCAAAAAACCAAAGGGATGAAGAGAAGCGATGGGCGCTCTCTGTAAATTGACTTTTTTTTTTGTTCTGCTTTATCCTCCTCTTTTTCTCTTTTTGGTGAGTGCCTGATAACAGGTCTGGAAGATAGCGAGAGGTTGACAGTCCTTGATGACATACAGGAACAAGAGCGCACATCGACACACACACACGTGCACAAACACACTACACACACTCATGCAAATGAACTTCAGCTTTTAATTTAGAGGTCTGAATATGCGCAAAAGCGATACACGGACCAAATCACAACAGAACACAGGTCTTAATATCCT